>JAQFVV010013199.1:0-207150 GCA_028023455.1 Epiperipatus broadwayi
ATATATATATATATAGAGAGAGAGAGAGAGTGTATTATATTTAATTATATATATATTGAGTGTATTTAAAACTATTTATACTAATGATTTATGTACTATATAATTAGGTATTATATATTATTTTTAATATTAGTTATGATATTATAAATATGTTTATAATGTTGGTGTTCAAAAAATGGAATTGATAAGATGTATGGCAAAAGGGTTTATTCTATGAGTTAGTCTTACTATTATTCTAGAGTTTTCTAAATTATTGGTTAAGTTTAGATAACTGATCATACCCAAATGTATAAGTTTTTTTTATGAATTTGATAAGTATTTGTAAATAAAGATATTATGAAAATCAGTATTTGAGAGAGAATTTATTTAGATAGATTGTAAATTAAGCATTGTCATTGTTATGCAATTACAGTTTCATTGGTGTATACATAAAATGTTATATCAAGTGGATGAGTTATGTGTCTTTTATATGTATGTGTGAGATGTACAATTATGCATTCATTATTATTACAATTAGCTTCTTGCCTCTAATTATTAGTGTTATTCCTTTAGGAAAATTGTAGGTAGATGGTATATATTACTTTTATATGCATTTAGCCTCTCTATGAGTGAGAGTGAAGCTCATTTATTTATTGGCACTGCCTGTACAGACTTATTGGGTGCTCATTTGTATTTTTGCTAGTTTGTATTTTCCTTATCCACTTTGCCTAGAATTTCAATGTTAGAATGCATTTTATTATATTGCAAATATGTAAAGGCATGTTTGCCTTATATTTCATTGTTAGCTCTACTATAATTTTACACTTCAAATATATTATAAACTGTTGAGCATCTTTATTTTTGCACCTCATCATAAGTATCATTAATATTTTATCAATGTGTATTTATCATGCATAATATTTTTTGATATTTTTTTTAAAAAACTCAAATTATCTCCACACTAACTTATTTTGGATCATGAAAAGTATTAAATGTGCTACTAGTGGTATGAATATGATGTTGTTGTTACTCTATGAGTACTATGTTTAAGATCAAGATCATATTTCATAAATGGCAAAACTTTTGGGTAGTGAATATAACTTGTATTATAATTTTTTTAGGAATGATTTTAGAAAAAATAGCCATGTATAAAGTTTGTTAATATTTGTCAGTAAATTAAAAAAAAAGTAATAATGCTTATTGTAAATAAATATTCCTATTATATGGATTGAAATATTTTATCATTGATTAAATAGGCTTTTGTTTGACCACATGCATTTATCAGAAAATCTACTTTAATAAAGGTATTTATCATTAATTATTTTAAGAGTATATTTCAATGGTAACATAAAGTTCATTTATTCATTGTTTATTAATTTTTTTACCTGCATTTTCAGAAGATAAGTATAATATTATCTGATTTGTTTTAAATGTGATTGTTATATAGTTGGCAGTATAAAATATACCCTTACTGCCTTCTACATTATTCAATATTATTATCTATTAAAACTGCATCTGAAGATATAAGATTTATGTCTCTATAGTTAGTAGAAATGAAATAATTATACTTAAATAACTTTAGAGTTTTTAGAAATGTTTTTCAGTTTACTAGTTATGTATTATTTAAGTATTTGAATACTTTATTATTATGTGTTTTCATTTCTGCTTTCTTAAAATACTAATATCAAGGATTAAAGTTAAGATAGAAAACAAAATGTTCCATGTTTAGCTTAAGTAATAGCTATTATATATTTAAGAAGTTAAAGTATTACCATTAGTGTTTTGTTCCAAGTCCATTTCAGTCTGAATTTTATCCCTAAGATAAACATATTTTAAGACCTAAGATAAGATATTTTAAATTACAAAAGAACCTTTATTTTAGATAAGATAAAATTAAATCTGAGATAAAATTTGTTATAATATAAGAACCTTGTACTTAACAGTTGTATTTAGTCTTGATTTTGTCTATAAGAGGACTCACAGTCTGGTATTTCAAAAATCCATGTTATATGGTGCTATCTGTGTGACCTAGCACCCCATCATTTTGATTGCAAAGTTACATCTGACATATATTTTTAGCAACCAATGAAATGGGCTTGATTATAAAGTTCTTTTTATTCCAGCACCCTTTGATTGGTCATTATGGTTACAATATTTATATCAACTAATGATAAACAAAACTTATTTTAACATGTTTGTGTATCTAATGTCAGGATACAGAATAAACTATCATGTAGTATATTATATTTTGGACTAAATAAATATGTAATATACAATAAATAGCAATAATGAGTACATATTATTATGTTCATTATCTATGACAAATATTTCTATGTAGTTGGTTTTGAATTTACTTTATGATCATGGGATTCATCAATACTACTATGACTACTACCAAAATGATTGTGATGACTTTATGGAACATTCATTATAATTTGAAACTGATATAAGTTAAGATATATCTGAATATATGATCATCATCATTATTTAAACCATTATTGATCCATTTTATGATAAAGTATCTCTAACTTTAATTCAGATATTTTGATCTGTAATCTTTCCCTTTCCCACATCACCCTAACAAACTTCTTATTTTAACTTTCAGTCTCACCTATAAATGGTTTCTAAATCTTTTACAATATTGAGATTTAGTTTAAGATGTTAACTGTTTGTCTGTTATCATCTTTTTCAGCAATATGTCCATCTTAGTTCCAATTTTTATTTTTTAATTATTTTAATTATATTAACAATGTATCTTTGTGCAAATCTAAATGAGTAGTTAAAATAGATATAATTACTAAAAGTCTTCATCTTTATTCTTATATCATTATTCAAAAAATGATCAAAATACTTGTTCTCCCATTTAAAATATTATTGTTTAATATAAGAGAGTGCTATTTATGGATTCAATATAAACTATTATAACTTTATCTTTCCTATTGCATTGCCAAATCCATATAATATTAATATCATCTATATTCTTTATTATTTTTACAATGGTCTAATTTACATCCTAATATGATAGTTTCAAAGAAGATTGCTGCAGCAATCGAAACTGTCATATTAGGTTGTAAAAAAGCATTGTAAGAGTAATAAAGAACATAGGATTCAATATGATTATGATGTCCATATGTTGCTTTCAGTACATCATTAAAATGTCTACAGTTATTACAATTATTGAAAATTTGTTTTATTTTTTCAGTTTTCCATCCATGTGTTAGTTTAAATGCTTTTTTTTTTTTTCAGATATTAAACTTCTGCTTTCAAATCTTTACATTTATTATGTAGTTCCACTTTTAATTTATTAGACTGAGAGCACAAAAGATCATATTTTGCTTTTAATCAAACACTATAACAAGATCATTATCAAAACCAATCATAACTCTTTTTTATTGAATCAAGAATAGATTTACTTGTATTCATAAAATTCATGCCTTAGTAATATAACAATCTTAAAGATTCAAATTAAGAATTTTAATGTCTAACAGCTGGTACAGTTTAGTACTGGATACTTCTGAAGAATAAATATTATTTTTTATGAACATATTTGAAAAATAATCTGCTTTTTATTGCACTTACTTTAATCTTGGTGCATACTAATCTATAATCTATATAATCATCTGATTTTGTAAATTCTCATGTAATATGAATGTCTTTTATATTGTTATTCCTAACTATAATGTAACTCTGCTAAATGTTATTTTGAGCTTAGATGCATCCATGTTTCTTTGTAGTGATTGTTTTTCCTATATGATGTGAAAAATTCAATATCAATAGGGCATTTGAATTTACAGCACCAAGGCTAATTAGATATATAGCACTAATACTATTATTTGCAATAACTTTTGGCCAAAACCTACTATTTGCAGCAACAAATGCATTAAAGTTCCCAAGGACAAAAAAAAATCTTCAAATGATATTGCTGTAGTAATGTTATCTGGAAAATTGCTCCAAATTCTCTGACTCCAATTTTGGAGCATAGGTCCTACTGATATAAATGCTAATACAATTGTGCAAAACAAGTTTTAACACCATTGTTCTGTCATTGACACAATGAGATATTTCCATGAATAAAACACAATAAATTGCACTTTACAGCATATGCAACATTATGCATTATCCTATCACTGATTCATCTCTTCTGAAAGAATTTGTAGCTATTCAGTTGTTCTATTAATCTTTTTTTCTCCGGAAAACAAGTTTCATTAGGAGCACCTATATTGACCTTAAGTTTTATCAGCTCTTTGATGATCAATTCTATTTTCCATTTTGTTGTTAGAGTTTGTATCAAGTAAATTTTGCACATCCTTGTATCTCTATCAAAGAAATTAGATTTATAATATTTAAACTAAGAATGAGGTAAAAAAAAAATTCAACGGATAAAATCTTTGAAGAAAACTGTATCTCAACATCATCTAATTTCATATTTAAGCAAAAAATGAAAAATATATACTTTTATTCAACTAATATAAAACTAATTAAATTGGATGATAAATATGTTTTACAAAATAATAAATTAATAAGATGTGATATGTTGGACTATTTCCATCATTTATGAGTGTATGTTAAATGTATAAAAAATTTTAAACTTTATTTAAACTTTCCAATTACAAACAACTTGTCAGTAATAACACACAAATAGACAATACAGGTTAGTAATTACACAATGTTTCAAGTAGTATTATTCTTTACTCTTCTTTAGGTGTTGCTGGCCTATGTGCACAGTGACAATATTCGTTTAGAGTTTGAACTCGCACCTTTAGATTCTTGAGTATTGAATTTAAGGCAAATGCTCTACCAACTGAGCTATTCTTTCAAAGGCAACATATAGTA
Source organism: Epiperipatus broadwayi (assembly GCA_028023455.1). Classification (NCBI taxonomy): domain Eukaryota; kingdom Metazoa; phylum Onychophora; class Udeonychophora; order Euonychophora; family Peripatidae; genus Epiperipatus; species Epiperipatus broadwayi. The sequence goes on from JAQFVV010013199.1 coordinate 4,813, forward strand.
GAAATTTGATATATTTATATATGAGGGTTGGTTAATTCGATACTCAAGAATCTAAAGGTACAAGTTCAACTTCTATGCGAATATTGTCACTATGCATATAGGCCAGCAACACCTGAAGAAGAGTATAGAATAATACTACTCGTAACATTGTGTAATTACTAACCTGTATTGTCTATTTGTGTGTTATTACTAACAAGTTGTTTGTATTTGGAAAGTTTAAATAAAGTTTAAAATTTTCTATACATTCAATATACACTCATAAATGATGAAAATAGTCCAACATATCACATCTTATAATATACCATCATTACAAACCTTCAGACAAATAATAAATTAGTATTTGTAAATCAGATTTATTCATTATTTTGATAAATACAGAATCTGATTGGCTTTGCTGTCCAATATTAAATATCTAATTTGTTCACTTTGGGTTAATACTGTCTAATGCTTTTTATAATAAGCTATGAAAGGATTATCATGTGATTGTTTTCATTTATTAATAAAACTCCTATGTTTTAAAAATAAATTTAAAATATACAAACATCAAAATATAAATTTGTTTTCCAAATATACTACTAAATATAAATTTGAATTTCCATTTAAAAGGAAAAAAACAAAGTATAAATTAAAATTCTTTCAAAAGCTTTCATTTTATATGTCACTACTACAATTTTAATGTTACAATTAATTATTTTTTAATAATGTATGATTTAATTTATTTTTTTAATGTTATTTAAAAAAAAAACTATGTTTTTAAATTTTTTATAACATTATTTGAAAATGAAAACTTTATTTAATTTTGTTTATAATTCGGACTAATGAGAAATTTTAAATATAAGAAAAAGGTTAAATAATTTTGTAAACAAAAGAATTATATTAATATGGGAAAAAAATTAAGATTGCAAAATGTAAACATTTCATTTAGGATACAGCTTAGAAGAAGAGAGATGAAAAAAGAAGAATTTGTGAATGATATGCTAAGGGTAATCTTTGTAAAATTAAAAACAAAAAGGAAGAAGAAAATGTTGATTAGTAATATATATATAGAATATCTATGATTGTTATAAAAAATACCCATATTTGTTAAATTAATGATCATGCCAACATCAATTTTCCTCTCGAACCTACTGACATGCCTCCGCCCTCTGCCAATTTTAAGTAAATGGATTAGCGATTTATTCATACACAATAACGGACTAGTTATCATCACAGAACAAACTCTACAAAACAAAAAGTCTTATTGGGAGACATATAAGCTTATAAATCCAAACCAAATTATTTTGCATTCTCAACTGGGAATAAACAACAAGCAAATCATTAGGTATGCTAAGCACTGGCTCTATGAACCCAAATATATTGACTTTATACTTAAATGCAATCTCTCTTTACTTCCCACCAATCAGTTTTTGGTTTGGAGAAGGGGATTTACAAAGATTAATTCACAGTGTCAATTATGCCAGACTGATGATGAAACAATTCTGTATCTCTTCTATTCTTGCTCCTTTCTAGCTCCACTTCATGTTTTCATTGTTAATAGGGTGTCACCTGAAATAACAGATTTTTTTTTCATTCAGCAAATCCATAGAAAACACCTTTTTCATTATCAGACTTTTCATTTTCCTCCATTTTGCAGTTTGGCTCACTAGATGTGAGCTAATATTTTCCCAAACCAATCATGACATTTGTCATGTTTTCACAGAATTAGATCTCTAAAATTAAAAATAGAGACCAACTCCTGCCTCCAGATCTTTTGTTCCAGGAAACCTGGACAAGAATTTACCTCAGATATGAGGCATTCATAGCATAAGACTAACTACATCCTTGTGTGAACATTAACAAATTACTCAATTTTCCATTTATAACCAAGTAATGTTTTCTAAATGACTACAATTTTGTTGTATTTTTATTTTCAAGAATAAATTTTTCTTTTTAATATAAAAAAAAAAAAAGAGTTTATTGCTTAGGAATTTATAAGAACTTTGAGCAATGTAAATAACAAAATTTTGTCCAAGATATTAATAATTTGTATTAGTTATTCATTAGATTAAAGTTTATCCACTAATGAATAATATTTCAATAGTATAATTTTCACTACACCACTCTCATTCAAAATAAGGGCTGATTTTTATCTAGTTTTAACATCTTGTGGAGGGTGTAATCATAAACATATACCAAATATATGTGAAAATAATGTATGGTTCCCCAAGGTGCACATTTAATGTTGAACCAACATTTATCAGTTGGCCCAGATTACAATCTCTTATATATATTTTCATCATTGTTCAGTATATATAGATAGCTAACTATCTCACAATTTTGACACAAACAACTTAATAGAAGTATCATTAGACCTGAAATTATCCACAAATAAAAAAATATTTCTGTAATGCAATTTCCATCACACCACTTTCAGGTGTGGGGTTTAACACAAAATATGCATCTTGAAGACCATATATGTTTTTCATATGTCATCAGTAGTGTAATGAGAATTACATCACAGGAATATTATTCATTATTAGGACCATGTATAAACAATGAATTCCATTGTCTGTCACTGCACCATTGAACTAAACTATGCATGCAAATAAGCTAAAAATCTGTCATCAACTAGAAGAATTTATAATTTGGGTAACCACTCTTTTAACCACTGCATTAATTCCTACCAATATTATCATCAGATCCACTGAAGTCACTTTACTAAACATTTGAATGGTGAAGTGTTTATATTTAATACTATAAATGATTGCATTAAAGTGTTTTTATTATCTGATTGAAAAAATAAAATATAAATTATGACATTATGTGATAGAACAGTATTACACATGAGCACATATTGCTAAATGAAACTTAAATGAGCATTCTATTCCAAAAGCAATCAAAAGTATATGCTTCTGGAAATTTATTAAAGTCTGCAATCCAAATAATTAAAAACCTTCTGTTTATTAATATTTTTAACAGACAATAAAGATGTATTGTGAAAACTTAGTGTTTGCTTTGCTAGAATTTCAGATATATGTGACGAAGTGTGATAGAATAAAAGAAAAAAGATGTGTATAAAGTTAAAGAATTAGAAAATTTGTGTTTGTGCTAGAAATATGTATAAAAAAAAACAGATTGTAAAACTTTTTTATGTCTATGAAATTAAAAATGGATTGGAATTATTAAGAAGGAGGGTGATTGTTTGATTTAAGTTACATTTTTGTAGTGTTTTAAAATAAAAACAGATTAAAATTGTTAATAAATTATGTTTAGAGTGTAGTAAAGAATTTACAAAAAAATATTTTTAGTAGTTAATGAGATTGTTTTTCCTGTCAATAAAAAAAATTGGTGCTTCTAATTAGTGCAAGAACAATTATTGAATTATTGTATGTGTACTTAATTAGATAATTAGTTCTTTGCAGTTTGGTTTCATTGACATCAGTAGATGAGAAATTATTTAAATCAGGTTTTAAATCATTACAAAAATCCACATTCCAATATTTTAGATTTGCATATCAAAATCCACGCAGGTTGTTTTGTTAAGGTAGATCCAGAAGACATTTGACTATTCATAAAACAGTGGTCATTTAGTAAGAAAATTCTGATAATCATTTCAAAAGACAAAATTGTACAATACAACAACAACATTGAATTAAAATTTAATTATTGAAAATTTCAATTATGATTTCTCTCTAAAAATATAATTTCCATGTAACCAATTCATTAATTCTGTAGTTCTGTAAGAGAATTTTCTTAAAAAGATCACTGAAATCATTTTCCCAGAATCTTGTTTATTTAGAGCTTAAAACATTACAATTTCTTACCTTGATTAAATCTTAAATTTTCATATTAACTTGACCATTTTAATTTCATTTTCAGCTGTTGGATGACATTCTCAATAATCTATTTAATTAATCAATGGTTTATCTTATTTTTTTCACAGAATTATTTTCTTATCTAACTGCTTCTTCAAATATAATAATAGTCATGTTACTTAGCTTTTGCTTTACTGATACCTTCTGGTTCTAAAAGTATATTCCTAAAGCAATTAACTTATTTTCAGTATATTTATAATATTTTTCATTTAATAAGTGTTAATAAAAAACTTATATATTTGTGATATATGTTTCTGGGATCGATAAATTTCAGTTTTTTAACCTTATATTTTTTGCAATTCTTATGAACCTTTATGTTTTATCATTTTTAATTTGAAGATTATATATATATATATTGTAACGGAATATAATATTCTTTACATTATTTTAAAATGAAAATAAAAAGATCGTAAATAAAAATTGATTTATTAAAAAGAAAAAAACTTAAAAACTGAAAATTAAAAGTTGTTTAATATATATATTGTCGTGCCGATGGAAAACTTAAACTATTTTAAGAAAAAGTATTTGAAAGTATTTTTTTTTTTTGTAAAAAAGTAAAAATATAAAGACTGATATTTTAAAAATAGAAATAATGTTGATTTCTATAATCTTAGAAAATGGAAATGATTGTTTTATTAATTAAATGATTGTTTGAAAGCAAACTAACCCTTGAGGCATTTAAAATAAATTAAATGGTCAGATAAGAAAATACAAAGAAATTAAATGACCAATGCAAGCACAAAAATGACAGCACAGACCATAACTGAAACCCGAGAGGATTAGTGATGTCTTGCTCATTGAATCCCAAGATCTAATGATAAGAGGATAAGAAAAATATAAAAGCCAAATGATTATTATAATTGGGATCTGAGAGCTGACTATGAATATGTCATTATAACTAGCTATATTGAAGATTTTCATGATGTGGAAGTCTGCAATAAATTTAATTGTCCGGACAACCAGCTGAGGCCTCTGGATGACAGTTCCTGACCAAATGAATGGCAAGTAGCAGTATCGTTTCAAAGAAGGACAAAATCTACAAAAGTGATCACGAAGATGGACTTCTAAAATCTACTCAATCCATAAAGTATGAACTCTTGTGTCTATCTAATAAGAACTTTTCTAAAATTGCAATGAATTAATAGCTGAAAATAAGAACTCTTATCTGAATTAAAGAATGCAAATTCAGTTATTAATATTTTTATGCAGATGTTTAAGCAATCATTTCCATTTCATTTTTTTGTGTGTGTATTATGTTTTAACTAAAATGTATTAAATTTAAAGTTGGGTGTAGATAGCTGCATGGATAAAGATTAATAACTATGTTTAAATTCGTTTATGTTTAGTTTAAGGGATTCTAATTTCAAGCTATTTGTTTCATAGTTAGGGCAATGCTTGTGGAGGAGTATATGGGTGTTTATATTAATGTAGTGTGAAGCATGTTTAGCATACAGGGCAACATGCCCAACTGAATGCATGACTCCAAAGAGGCAGTCATCTCATTGAAATGGTAGCAGATGTATTTCCTGCACCATTGACCCCTTCTAGCTCTGGACAGGGATTTATAAGATGGCAGAAAGACTGCTCTCCCCCATATGTAGCACTCTTTAAAAAAATTATATACATGATTCCTTAGTCAGGCAGATGCACTTTCCTGTTCTGGATACAGATAATTTCCTTCAAATAATATCACACTGTCAGATGCACATTCCTGTCGGTGTGATTTTATGCTAGCATCTTCATATTACATTGGTTGCAAATATATATCTGGAAGCTGACATTGGGTTGGCTACGAACTTTTAGTCTGAGATTGAATGAATGTTTTGATAAGTTTTTAAGTGGAAAAAATCTATGTAGACTATCTATGCTCGACATGCTAAAGTAAAATATAATTTAAATATCCATATGTGTGGTCTATTTAAATAGTAATTTGAATTTAAATTTTAAAAACATTATTAATGTTAAAGTCTAAAAATAAATTTATTCTTCAATTTTAAATGTGCATTAAAAAAAATCTATTTGTGTGTTAATTACTGGCAGTGGCTTCTTTTAATTTATTGTTTTAAATATTAATATATTTTGAGAATCTAAAACTATTAAAACTTATAAAAATGTTTAAATCTCTGCTACTTGATGAGCTAGTGACTTGGGCTGGCGGTTGCGATCTTAACAGTGCATATCTGTCGACGTTATAAATTTTCTAGGTTCAAATTGGCCTAGATGGCACCCTGTTTGGCAGATACAGTAAGGCTGGATAAATCATCATCATCCCTGACCATTAATGTGGCTGCCCAGCGTGTGGCATGATGTTTAATAAACCACGAGTACCTTGAAAATTAAGCCAGTAATATTTTTTTCTGAAATCAGAATATATTTTTTGTATATATATATATATATTGTAACCTTATATTTTGGTACAAAATATATAGCTTAGTAGAACTGATTTAAATTTTTTTATCTTCTTCTAGGTGGCTTAATTGTCATAGTTAGCACTTTGTGTATACTTAATACTTGTATTTAAGTTGACTCAATAATGAGATTATATTTTCTATATTGGTTTTGCTCTTTTCCAATCACTAAGTTCGACAAGCTGTGTTTAACCTGCAAAACCAACAGCATATTATATCAAATTTAGTAAGATATAAATAACAATAATTATTATTATTTGTTTCTCTTTAATCTTTTACCTGGCAAAAATGCTGGTTGGCCAAGTGAGATAAAACTCTAAACTTTTGATTGTTCAATTATAGAATCAGCAGTAAAAATATATTCATTTTTTAATATTATATTCATTTTAGTTTTGTTTGTCAAAATTAGATTAATAATTTGTCAGATTATAAAAATAAATGAAAGTTTTTTTCAAAAATAAATTTTTATTTATAATTATAAAAATATTTTATAGCTGAGAACCTCAAAAGAACATTCATAACCTATTAGAAAATGTTAAGTACATCCATGATTTTCTTTTTAAATATACATTCATGCAAAAGTAAATTTTTACTAAAATCTTAACTATTTTTTTAAAATAATTATATTTTCAGCATATTTTATCAAAATAATTTATAATATGTAAAACAAAATACTAACAAAATACTCTAAAACATTCATTTTTGTTAGTAAATCAAATAAAGAGCTTGGAGCAATGAAAATTGTTGACAAGTGTCAAAATTGTTGACAAGTGCTGATTTCTTTTTCAATTTATATTCATGTAAAAGTAAAGAATTTTTACTAAAATCAACTATTTTTTTTAAATAATTATATTTTCAACATATACTAAAAAACACTCTAAAACATTCATTTTCATTTTGGAAATCAAACAAAGAAGTTGGAGCAGTGAAAATTATTACCAAGTATTTTTCATTTGTTTAAAATGAGAAACCAACCAATCATCATTTAGGAAATTCTGCCTTCTCCAATTGTTATAGCTTCTAATGTCAATATTACTGATTTTTTACTTGTAAAATAATTCAAGAGAGGACAGCATCCTACAGTACTTTTTAAGCTTTAAAATGAGCATAAATTCACTATGATAATGTAAAAATTAATGGTTCTAAAATGACTTGAAGCCATGAACACAGACATGTGGTTGTCTCTCACAAAAGGTTAAATAATCCTAAATATTAATTTTAGTTAATTAAAATGGTTTATTTAATTTATTTTGAATTAGTTGATAGAATACAATAAACACATTTTGTCTTCTTCTTTCATTTTTCAACAGAAATATGTAAATGAGGAGAAATGTAATTGGATAAAAGGGAAAAAGAATGTTCAGAGAATTTTTTAAAAATAGAATAGAGACGGTAAATATGTAATAAATTTCTACTATTAAAAAATGTAACAAATATGAAAGCTATTCCTTAAAATTAAGGATAAAGAAAGAAATTAAATTAAATTTTTTCTTATATAATTCAACTTGTGATGTTATTGTGTGTTAACAACACTATGAGTAATTAAACTTAAACAAGTCTGTTTGAGCCTGCTAACCAAGTATCTAATTGCTGATTATCTTCCAAAACATCTATAATTGAAAGTACTAGTATTATCAACCACAACAATGGGAATAACCATCTTTAAAAGTCAGTCTACCTGGAAATATTTTTTTATTGTTTACAGACTATATTAACCTGGAATATAATGTTCTATTATGTAATTTTAAATTATATAGTTCTACCATATATGTGCGGAGAAGAATGCTATAATATTTTTTTTGTTTTCCATGCCAGTGTCAGAATAGTGAAGATTTAGTTATATCCCACTTTGGACATGTTAGAGATAATATTCTTGTTATGTGAGTTATCATCTTATGGTTAAAATAATAATGTAGCTGTTGAAAGAAAATAACAGCTAACCAGAAAATTATTTTATAACTGTTGTGACAATTATGGGATAACTGTTTGCTTGCACAATCATTCTTAGTCTTTAACACTCAATCACTAAATTAAAAATAATGATATATTTTAACTTCAGAGTAATGGTTATATAGAAGTAATGAAGTTTATTAACTTTTGAGTAATACTCTAGTTACAAATAATGAAATTGGTTAATGTGGAGGAATACCTGATATTCATATGACCATGTATTAAATAAAATGATCAGCCTTAAACATTCATAAGGCAATTATTTAGGTGGAATTGATATATTTTCATACATTACAGCATTATGCATGTTCCACCTTTCATAAATTACTCAAATATTCAGAGAGCCTACATGTGAATCAATTAATTTATAAATATTCGTGATGGGTGAAAATGAAAAGGAATATAATCAAACTCATAAAATTCTATATATTATAATTGAAAAACTATTTAATTTATGTTATACATTAAGTATTAAGAAAATGTGTTATTGATTCTATTGGAAATATTTAATATACTTGAAATATTATGTATTTTAACTTAGTGTAGTTATTTAAACAAGTATGTAGACTTATTTTGGTTTATATTTTCATGTTATCTTATACTTATATGGAGTTCACAGTGTATATTTTATGGGGCCTAAAATAATTATTTATTAATTTAAATTAATTGGATTGAACATGATATAGGGATTGATGAGAATCAATTATTAGGGAGCAGTGCTTGCATAAAAGTTTAATGGTTATTTAATGAATCTATAATGTACATCAACATCATATTGCTTTGTCTTATATGTATTTCCAGGGTTTTGTGCCTATGTTCATATTATATTTACTATGTATTATTTTCAATCCATGTTCTAAGCAGAATTGGGCATTATCTCAGTTATTTTCCATACTAAAGAGTACTTGTGTCATTTTATGTCTTAATTCATGCTCATAAGATAGATGAGTCTTCTAATTTAGCAGTTTTATAGATGAGGATAACTTTGTCTCTCTTTTACTTGGGAAGTGAATGTCTGCACTATTTTATAATGATATATGACACTATTCTGTACTGGTGTTTTAATTCACAGTATGATCTCTTGCCACTTTATTATATTCTTTATATTCATTTCTGCATTGGTGGTTAATCCACTGAACATTCTGTAATGGTGATTGTTGCTTTGATGATGGTTAGAACATCCACTGGGCATTTAATGATTGTTATTCCTTTGCTTGGATAAATACATCCACAGGAATACCATTGCAATTTGTTGTATAAATGTGCTTGGTCAGAGTCTCCATACATTATGATGTTGATGTTGTTTCCCTCATTTTAGATTGATCCAGCATGATCAGCTATTAAAAGAGAATTTGATAAATTATTTTTTTATTATGTATCAATTTGTATGATATTTCAAGCTAAGTTGGGATTCAAATTTTCTCGTTGATAAATTCTCTCCCCATGGTCAACTTTTGCATGTTTACCAATACCAGTTATTACTATTATTATTATTGTAAATCTGGAGTATAGATGTCTGGGTTCTGGTATTGACATATTAGAGATGTTATTGACTAGGTGTTCGAACGCATCCTCTGATTTATAAGGACTGAAATAAAACCCATTTGTGAGAAAATCTTGTATTGTGTTTGTTTTGAACTTATGTACATTATCCATGTATAAAAACAAGTATATGGGATGGTATTTTATTATGTTTATTTATTTATCTATTTTTGATCATTGTATTAATCAATTATTTATTGGTATTTATAGGGTTGTAAATAAATATTAATTTTATAATTTAACCTAACTATACCATTGCTATTTGTTATACATAGAACCAGAAAATCCATCATAATAAATAAGTCATAATTAGTGATATACAAGATATAATAAAATTTCATTTATCTCTTGCATCACTTCAGCTTTGCTTTATTAATTTTAGAATATAACTCAGAATTTGTTACTTCTATTGGTGTTTGTGATAGTAGGACCTAAATTAATAAATTTCCTAGCCAACATTATGATTAAACCTGTTTTCTAATATTATAACTGATGCTTTATCTATTACAATAAGAATCGCATTGCTATCAATTCAAGTTGACAATTCCTAAGGCAAACCAAATACTCTACATAACATTGCTGTATTAAATCCTGTGTATATCTGAGCCACAACCAATCATGTTATGATAATGATTATAGTTATTACTGTCTTGTTAAATGGCCTGTATTCACCATGTAATGGATCATACATTTAATTCTGGAAAAGTAATCTTTAGTAATTTCATAAATCATACCATCTTATTCATGGTTGGCCATAAAGTCTCATGTAAATAAAAAATTCTTAGTTTAAGGTTTTAAAATGTGGTTTTAAGATATAGTCATTAGTGAGTATAGTTATTAAGTTAATAGTTACATAATTTAATTGGGGTAATTTAATATATGTTCATGTAATGCTGCGATGGGTCTTCATGATGTATCCTGGCCATGACCAGATTATATCATAATAGTCTTGTGCGATATCATTAATTTTGCATGTTACAGTTGGGGGGACCTTATATATATATATATGTGTGTGCGTGTATGTGGATGGTTGTTGAATTAAATATTTATATTCATTTTATTATATAAATATGAGGAGATTAAATAGAAAAACACTAACTTTTGTTGTTACTAAGAAACTATCACTTACTACTAATTGACAATTCCTAAGGCAAAGCAAGGTTTTCTCATAATACCTCTTTTGTTCAGGGTCTTTAAAGCAAAAAGGATCCTCTTTTATTTTAAACCCAAGTACTTATATATATTTAAAACCAGAAAGCTATTTATTATAGGTGTGAGAACATGCAAGAATAACATCTTGACATTGTGAAAATAATATTTTTAACTTCTCTAGAGAGTTGGCTATGTTGAATTAAATATTTATATGAATTTTATTATGTAGATATGAGGAGGTAATATCCATTAAATAGAGAAACACTTTAACTTTTGATGTTATTAAGAAACTATCAATTACTTCTAATTGACAATTCAACATATACAACTCTTTGGAGAAGTTAAAATTTTCATTGGCAGAATGCCAAGAAAGATGTTATTCTTTTCCATTCTCACACCTGTAATAAATAGCTTTGGAAATTTAATTACATATAAGAATTTGGGTTTAAAGTAAAAGAATACCCTATTGTTTTAATGACCTCCAACAAAAAGGCTATTATGAGATAAACATGTTTTGCCTCAGGAATTAATAGTTATTGATAGTTTGTTAGTAACATCAAAAATTAAAGTGTTTTCTACTTAATGGATATTATCTCCTCCTATATATATATATATATAATTAGATACTAACCAGTAACTATCTAAACATTCACAGCAAATATAGCAATCAATATTTCTTACTGCTGACAAGGCAGCCTTCACAACTTTTAATAGCAAGAATGGAAATCCATTCCTACTAATGGTCCATTGAATATATATGATCCTTAAAGATTGCAACTTGACTACAGAGTATGAAATTGAAATTTAAAAACCTCTTTAAACATGAAATAAATATGTCACTATAATGCAAACTAAAAAATAGTCAATTATAACATTACAAACTGCAATACTTTTAAATTGCCCATGTATTATTTAGAAATAATAAACAAAATAGTGCTTAAAGCTAACTAGGATAACTAGGATAATGATGTAATTATATACCAACCAGTAACCACCTAAACATTCACAGCAAATATAGCAATCAATATATATATATATATATATATATATATATATATATATATATATATATATATATATATATATATATATATATATATATATGGCTGCAGAAAGGAGTTTGCTATTAACTGAAAGGAGACCCTTTGATTCCTCTTGGAGGCCTTAAAGGAACTGAGCAGGGCAAATTCCTAATGTCCACTCCATATGTTTTTGTCGTTGCAGCTGTTATTACTATGTGATTATTCATATAGTATACGAACATGGATGGGCTGCTCACCAACACGCATTAGCCAGCATGGTGGGTTTATTGGTTTTTTACCTCTGAGTTTATATATATATATATATAGAGAGAGAGAAAGTATATATGCTTGAGAGTATAATAAATATCAAATGTAGCTAAAATATATTATTTTAACATACATTATTATAAAATCAATGTAAAATAACATCTTAGTTCTCTTCAACTGTGCATGTTTTTAACTAAGCAAAACAATTCTTGGATGTAATACAGGTTCAATAACTTGTTAAACATGCTACTTTTACATTAAAATGTTTCAAAGTGATTTGTTTTGCTTTCAATGTTTAATTATGTCAACATCCTATCACCTACATATATATAATATTTAAATACATATATATTGTCTGTATTAAAGTTAATGTGATTAGAAGGGGTTTGAACTCAATAATATTGGCATCAACAAGGGATTTGAGCATTCCATCATCAAATTTTCAATGATATAGATGGTTGAAAAATTCGAGGGTGGCGAAGAATAAATCCCATCCATTAACGTTTGAAGATTTGCTATCTTAATATAAAATGGGCACTTTATATATGTGTGTGTGGTAAATGATGATCTGGACTAACTAAAGAATGCTGGTTCACACAAAATACTAATATTGTAAATCATTTATATTTTTCATGTGTACGTGGTAAGATGAAGTGGATAAATGTAAGAAATTTGAAAATCTGAGTTCTAAATATTTATATACAATTAAAATCCAGCTATATAAAGTAAGCCTATATTTCAAACATTATATATATATAACAGAATACTCCCAATGTTTAATATATATATATAACATTCGTGATTAAGACTCATAGTACCATACAATAAATATTTTAAAGTACTCTCTAACCCAGCATAAAGCAATAATTAACGAAAATAGATGGCTGCTTTATTCTTATTAACTAATGTTATATTAGAGAGTATAAATCTTAGTCGAATGTATATATAATATTTAATTACAAATATATTGTCTATACCAGCGTTCTTTAAACTGTGGAACATGATCGCATTTGGGATCGCGAAGCGAAAAGTTGAGATCATGAAAATTTTATTCAGATACATGATTGTTAATGTAAATATATGAGATTAATCATACGGGGAGGGGAAATGTCCACTGTAAATATAAGATATTTAAAAATTTTATTTGACTTTGATTATGTATGGTAACAAAAAGAATTTAAAAGTACGTTAGACTTCATGTAATTATGAAAAGAAAGTAACAGTATCTGAAAAAAAAAAAAAATCATATGATGTGTGTGAATATAAAATGATTCTGTTATTGGTTTTGTAATGACCGCAAAACTTTTTTCCTATCTTTCTTTCCTCTTCCTCTTTTTTGAAGTTAGGATGGCTATATTTATTTGCAAGTGGTTTCCTAAGAGAAAGCGCATATCTTATCGATTTTAAATATTAAATTTTTTAAATTTTTATTTAATTTGACAAAAGCCAAAATAATATTTTAAAAAGAAACAATTTGCAAATACTACAAGATTTGTATTTCTTAAACAGTTCGAGATGAGCTTTTATTATATAGTGAATAGTTTTATTACGTTTGCTTTATATTATCTTTTTTAAATCAGTTTTTTTTTTTTAATTAAATAATTTGCTTTTGCAGCACAAAAAGGGTTAAAATGAATTGTAATCAAAGTTTGCCATGGTCACTTAATATAGAGGGGGGGGGAAATATACATTTATTTGTTCTTTCTAAAATATTCCATCAAAAACATAATATATTAAGGTTAAAAGTTCTTCCTATAGAATATCAGACTAATAAATGAAACGTTCGTTTTCACTTCTAAATTAATCACTACTTAGTGAAAATGTTTAAAATGTCTAAATTTTTTTATTTAATCAATAAAAAAAAATAATTATTTTAACTTTTTTTTTTTTTGGTTACGTCTTCGTTTTTATCTATGAACTACTATAATATTTTTCATATTAATTTATCATCAGCAAATAAATGTGTAATTAGTATTTTAAAAAAATTATTGTCTAATTTTAGTTATTACTAATTAGGAAATTGCAAAACTAAATTCCATCTTAGAAAATGACACATTGCATGTGTTATAATATCTAACATGAAAACAATACAATTGTACTCCCGTAACCATTATTACAAATCCCATTGATTCCTATAACCTTTTAATTTAAAAGAAAATATTCAATCAATGAGTTAAAAAATTTGGAAATTTATAAATTTTATATGTATATTCCTTGCCTTTATTTCTATGGCCATTTTCTTATTTTGCATATGCAGTCTTGCAAATCATGCCACTGTTGTAATAGCAGAGTCAGAGATTGCTTGCAAATTATGCCCTTCTTGTGATGGCAGAATCAGTGATTGCTCACAAATCATGCCACTGCTGTGATGACAGAGTCAGTGGTTACTTGAGAATCATGCCATTGTTGTGATGGCAGAGTCCGTAGCATGCTATTTTTTTGATGGCACTTTAGTGATTGCTCACAAATCATGCCATTGGTGTGATGGCAGTCAGTGTTTGCTTTGTGATGGCAGAGTCAGTGGTTGCTTTCAAATCATGTCATTGGTGTGATGGCAGTCAGTGTTTGCTCACAAATTTATGTTATTGTTGTGATGTCAGGGTCAGTGGTTGATTGCAAATCATGCCATTGTTGTGATGGAAGAATCAAAGATTGCTCACAAATCATGCCACTGTTGTGATGGCAGAATCAAAGCATACTATTGTTTTGATGGCACTTAGTGATTGCTCACAAATCATGCCGTTGGTGTGATGGCAGTCAGTGTTTGCTCACAAATCATGCTATTGTTGTGATGGCAGGGTCAGTGATTGCTTGCAAATCATGTCATTGTTGTGATGGCAGGGTTAATGGCTGCTTGCAAATCATGCTACTGTTGTGATGTCAGAGTCAGTGGTTGTTGTTCAAATCATGCCACATTTGTGACATCAGAGTCAATGGTTTTTCACAAATCATGCCACTATTGTGATGGCAGATTCAGTGGTTGGTTACATATCATGCCACTTGCTTGATGGCTAAATCAGTAGTTTTTCACAAATCATGCCACTGCTGTGATGGCAGAGTCAGTTGTTGTTTTTCAAATCATGCCACTATTGTGATGGCAGAGTCAGTGGTTTTTCACAAATCATGTCACTGTTGTGATAACAGAATCAGTGGTTGCTCACAAATCATACCGATTGGTTTTCAAATCATGCCACTGTTGTGATGGCAGAATAAGTGGTTTCTCAAAAATCACACCACTGTTGTGATGGCAGAATCAGCGATTGCTTACATATCATGCCACTTGTTTTGATGGCAAAATCAGTAGTTTTTCACAAAAATCATGTCACTGTTGTGATGGCAAAGTAAGTGATTTCTAACAAATAATGTCACTATTGAGAGAGTGGAGTCAATGGTTGCTTGAAAATCTTGTCACTGTTATCATGGCAGAGTCAGTGCTTGCTTGCAAATCATGCCACTGTTGTGATGTCAGTCAATGCTTGCTTGCCAATCATGCCATTGTTGTGATGGCAGAATCAGTGGTTGCTCACAAATCATGCTACTGTTGTAATAGTAGAGGCAGTGGTTGCTCATATATTATGTCACAGTTGTTCTGGTGATTGTTCACAAATCATGCCATTGTGTGATGACTGAGTTAGTGGTTGTAGTTATAATTTATTGTGTCTATAAAATTGAAGATTAAAAGATTAAAATCTCTTTAAAATGGTATTAAAGCATATCTATAATTAATTTAAACTCTGTCATGAACAATTCCATGTTTTAAACAGAAGATATCATAGGTGTATACAAAAAAGTTTGTAGGTGTGTTGGTTCTGCAATTGTTTTCACAATGAATAACACCTTGGACCATTAAAACGAAAATCTGGCATATCATTGTATTTTGAGGATTATTAATCAAATTGCAACAACATTGATTAGATTACATGCTGATCTTAAATAGCTAAACTTTGATAAAAGTATGCAGCAGAGAAATTCTACAGCTCCAAATTCTTTCACAGAAGTTTTAAAACAAATATTTTCTGAATTAGAATTGATAGCTAAGGGAATAAAAATGTATAAAACTTATTTAAATCATATAAATGTTTTTGATGATATGGCCATTTATATAAATACTATTTCATAGATTCAGGAAATGTTGCAAAAATTATCAGACAGAACACAAGAAAGTAAGACTAAATATAAGTGCTAAAAAAAAAAAAAAAAGTACTGTTCAATGGATTTTTTCCAGAAAAAAATATAAAATGTTATTTGGAAATTACCAATAGCAAATACTTTGGTTAAGTTATTAATACAGGTCTAAACATAATGAATGAAATTTGTCATGAAATTAAACATAAATAAAGTTTTTTTGGTAGAAATACTTAATAACAAAAATAAATATCACATGATTGCTATCTCTTATACTAGCACATAATTATTATTAAACAAGGCAAAACTCTCAATACAGTAGTGCCACCTTGTGCCAACCAGACCAGAGTAATCAATGGATGCCAGAAACTAGTCTGGGGATATTGGATGAGTAGATACTAGATAGGTATTTTATGCACAAGCCTTCTGGCATCCATTGATTACTCTGGTTGGCACAGGGTGGCACTACTGTATAGAAAGTTTTGCCTTGTTTAATAAAAATAAATATGCCTGTGCAAGAATTTTTGAGAAGTTCCATATATTTGAGCAAAAAAGCTTGAACTTTTTATCTGAAGCATAAAAACCAAACTATTATTGAAATATTTGATTATATTATCAATTGTTATAATTTATTAGAAAATTTCAGTAGAACTAATTACTACTCCCACTTGCTATGCTTAACCAATAGTAATACAGCAGTAAACTCTGAAAAGAATGGAATGATACCATTCATAATTTTAGCTCTGTTAGTATTTAAACTTAGTTTATTAACATTGTTATAAATCAAAGAGTGAAACATGTATATTATCTTGATTTACATATAGAATAAATGCTCTGAAATCTTTATTTAACTACTCAGAGGATCTAAGCTGCGCCTTAGTTTTAACAAGCTTCAAATATCAAATGACATTTCAGTTTAGTAAATATATCTATAAAACATAATAGCTTAAACATAATAGCTTAAACATATGGATAGTTTAATAGTAATTTCAGAGCATTTATGCTGTACATTAATCAAATTAGTATACACATTTTACCTTTGGTTTATAACAATGTTAATAAACTAAGTTTAAATACCAACAAAACTAAAAGAATGAATAGTTATCACACCACCCTTTTCATAGTTATTAATATTTGACAATTGGTTAAGCATAACTCAATGGGAATAGGAACAGAATAAAAGGATTCCATCATTAGAATTATGAATATGTCTTTGAATTGAATGGGAATAAGATGTTGTATTATTTTGGAGAAATAAAATTCATATGATCACCAGAAACCAACATCATAATAATAATAATAAACAACTTTTTTAAATCACATAGCTTTTGCATACACCTTTCATCAAGTTTATCTAATAATACTTTATTTTTGAAACAATTTTCACACTAGTTTTTGTAATTAATACATTTATAAAAATCTTTATGGGATATCAGTACCTCTCATTGTCTCTAAAACATTTGTTCATGAACATTGGCTGTCAAAGATAAGTTATCATAAAACACAAATAATTATTTATTCTACTATTATCTATAATAAGATTAAATAGTAAATGATTACCAGATAGGGTATTTAAATTTCTGCCCAACAACAATTTCTGGTCTTTGCCTTTATCAAAAACTTTTGGAGTCAAAATTAAAAATAATGCAATTGAAGATCTAATAATCAAACTTAATGCGATTTTAGTGTTCATACCAAAAGCTTGAAATTTAACACTTATGATTTTAAATTCAAGTTAAAAAAATAATTTGTCATTATTAATATTCCTGGCCATTAAAAAATGGTATCTACAATTAATATAAAACTGGATACTAGAATATATAGTTTTTGATTTGTATTCTGTTGTATTTATTCTATGATAGCTTACCTCATGTCTGATTTAGTTTCTAGCAGTTAGTTTTCAACCCTTAGCATGAACTTGCCTCACTGTGTTAACCTTATATTGACCAATCAGCATACAGTATTCAGCTTTGACAATTTTTGTCTAACCTTACCTCCAAATGGATTGACTATTTATGGCCAGATCCCCATCCATGATGAAAGCAATTGGATTCAGTGAGCATCATTACTATTCATCCATTCTTGCCATTGAAATATGTTATTTACTTCTACATACATTGGTCTGTCATGATCAATGTTCAATATGGTCAAGATAAGATGGAATCTGGACTAGTCCATTATTTGAGGGTAAGATGAGATATAACATGTTCAATTTATATAAATATTCAATTGCTTTCACTGGGTTCAAAATCTTAAATGTTTGAAATTTCAAGCTTTTAGCTTAAATAGTAAAATGTAGTTAATGATAATTATTAGATATATAATTGCATTGTTTCAGTATTGAATGTTATGACTGATTGATGAAGGCATAAAACAAAAATTGGTCTGAAAGATACAAATTTAAATACCTTAATTAGTTAACGTTGCTATAGATGGCAATAGAGTAGAAAACTGTTCTTTTATAACATAATTGACATGTTATAATTTATAATCATAAAATGTGTTTAATCAAACTTTGATAATTGTTTGCATAAATGATTTGATCTATCTCACATTTGAGTCCTGTATACATAATAATGATGTGTCTTGGATTAACTTTCTTGTTATGAAATTAATGATTAAGTAAAATATCTAAAACTGCATAAATATGTTTTGTATTTATGAAGCTAGATTATGGAGCATAAAGCTGTTAATATAATAAGCATACAAGTACAATCTTATCTTTTACCTTCCATGCAGCACTTTATAGCTCCATTTTAATTATAAAAATATTTTGTTGGGAATTATGAAAACAAAGTAATCAATGAATGGCAAATATAAAAATAATGTAATCATTGTACTGAATGACTTCTGCTTGGGTTTCTTTAATCTTTTTTTATCATTGAAATAAGATGACGTGACTTTTAGTGATTATTATTTAGTGTAGAATGTAAATTTCATATAGTGTGTTTCTATGAGTCAAACTTACTGCATTCACAATTTTGACACAATTCATTTCAGATAAATATATTAATGATTATTACTAATCACTTATTAGGCTAGAGATTATCATATCATTTCTAGATGGAATTTAAACTTTAAATTCAATTAAAAATTAATATATCTGTTTCTTAATTAAGCATAAACACATGGAATAATTAATTAATCTAACTTCAGCTCTCTTTTTCCTATGTAATATCTTTCTTACTTATAACTTTTATTCCCCCCTCCCATATTTTTGAAATATTTATCATCAATTAGCTAATATTATCTTTCAATCTTTATGTTTTGATCAGATTTTTTTATACAGTCTAACTTCTAGTATTAGCATTCTTTTATCCAGTGCATTTTTAGATATCTAATTTTTTTACAAATTATTCAGTTTAGATTATAATTAGATTTTTGAAACAATCAATGCTGTATATCTTATAAATTGTATATTAGAAAGAGTCATATTGAATTAATTTGCCTTAATAATAATAGAAAAGTGATTTTGAGTCAAATAAACAGGTTGCATAATTTAGCCTCCAAAAATGTTGATTTAGAATGAAATATTATTTAAGGGTTTCATTAATAAAGAGAGGTTTTTAAGTATTTTTTTATGAAAAGTTTAAAATAATAATTTGTTTATATAAATTAATTAAAAGATTAGAAACTTAAATAAGTTTGAATTTAGATGGAGATACAGATGTCTATAAACATATGATAGTTTGATATTTTAGAAATACTTGTTGAAAAGATTGTAAAAGATTTATTAAATAAAAAGTACTTGTTTGTACTTTTACATAATGGTTTTACTAAATGTTAAATTATAATTCTTAAATTAATTGATCTAAATATTTATATTATTATTGTTGCAAAAGTAAATTAATAAAAAATTTTAAGTGAACGAGATTAATGATGTAAATTAATTCATTATAAATAATTTGAATAAGTTTAAATAAATATTATTGGATTAATAATAATGTAAATATTGTGAAAATATAATGGATTTATGAAAAAGAGATAAAAGATAACTTAAAAATGAGTTAATATAAAATTTAATATAAATTTGGCAAAATTGTTTCATTTATTTACCAAAAACATAGTTGTTTAAAATCATAAAAAGTATAATGTACCCACTGAAAATTAAATGTCCATAGTACCTATGACTATCAAAGGTAGTAAAAACATTTCATTTATAAATCAAGATGAATCGCATAGTAAGACATTTTTTTTTTTTGTTAAAATTAAAAATAATCCTTTCAGTGAAGGAACTAAAATGATTATGAAAGAGAAGATCCTATTAATCTTTAGAGAATTTATTTTGTTGGGGATTAATAAATTGTGATCAATTATAATTGATTAATAGAATAAATTTCTATTGGGATAGTAGCATATTTTTTTAAAAAAGTTCATATTGATAAAGAAGATTATGACCTCAATATTACATTAAAAATAGTTGTAAAAATTAGTCTGTTCAACTATTAAAGTTTTCATGGTTTGAATTCAAATTGGTGTAATAGAATTGTTTTTATCTTTAAATTGTTCATATTAGTATGAAAGAAATATATAAAATTTGTGATAAAGTTACTTGAACTAACTTTTGAAGATTAAGATATAAAGGAATATTAGTTCAAATTAGGACAGGTAAACTGAATTGGCTTATACACTGATTATTTGAAAAAAAATTAAGTTTACTTCCCCTGAATTTGAACTTCAGGTGACATGCACTATAGGGATTTCACTGTCACTAAACCATGAAGTTATTGAATTATTGATCAGTAAATGGATGCCTAATTACTTTTAGCTAAAGGTATAACAAAGAAAAAAATTACAGACTTCTCATAATTTGGCATTTAATTCTTTTAGAGGGAATTGCACTCTTTTATTGGTGTTTATTGGATGATTTCTGGAGTGATCTTTACTCAACAGATAGTTTGCCTTCATATTGCAGACATCAGTTTTATTTTTACATTTTCTAAAATAAACTTCTGATTTTCTTAATCTAATCAAGTGTATTATAATCTGCAATAATTTTATATTAATTAAAATATTCCATAAATTTACCATCATAAAAATAATATATATTTTAATGAATCTTAATGTATCTGACAAAGTAAGAATACATACAAATAAATCAAAGGAAATCATCATAAAGAAATTAGTGAGGACTAATAAAAAAATCTCATGATCTATCACATCTTCAGCTTCTAAGTTAGGAGAAACTTGATAAATTCCAGTACATGAATCAGTAATTTAAAATGATCACTGTGGGCTTGTTAAAAGTTTAATAAAATAGTATATACAAGGTATAAGTCTTTGGAATGTTTTGCAGGAAATCTGGGTCTTATTCATTAGATTTTTATTTCTATGTAACTTGAAAATTTGAAATATTGAATATTTGTACATTATTGCAGTATATAATTAAATAGCTTCCATTAATATGTAATATTTCAGGATATGATTAAACTCTGCACAGTTATCTATATTAAATTTTAATAAAACATTTTGCACACATTATTGTCTAGATGCAAGCAAGATGATGATGGAACTACGTTTGGGTATTGCAAAAATTTTATTAGAAAAACTATATTAAAAATCTAATATCAAATATATTATAATGTTTCTATAATCTGATTAAACATGACATTAAGTAATATTTAAGGCAGATTCATTATATTAACTTTAAAAATTTTAATATGTAATAAATAACTCAAACTATAGACAAAATTGTCTCCTTTCTTATTTTATTTGCAGATAGATAATCTCATGAATAAAATGTTTAATTATAATTTACTATAGATGGTGCTTGAAATTTTTATCACCACCTAAAATTGTATTTATTATGGAAATTGTTTAAGTACTGTTTAAGTATAATATTACATATTTGCAATGAATTAGAAGTTTACTATGTTATTAAAATTAATACATAGATATTTTGCCTTGTGAACATTATTTAATGCCAATTTGAATAAAGCTGAAGAAATACCTTCATTGATTTGTTACCAAATGTCACAAATGTTATAGTTTATATTGACTTTCCTAATAAATAACTTGAACTAAAAATGAAATTGCTTCTATTTTATCTGTTTTGACAATGAACAATGATGTAAATGAGTCTTAAATTAAAATTTAATTTAGATAAGTAATTGGAAAGTTTGTTACATTCTAATATGTTATTAATGAATATAATACTATTGCCTCTGATGTTTCTTTAACTATTTATTTGTAGCAATGAGAATAATAGTGGTCAGATTACACATATTTTTTTTTATTTTCTCATTCTCTCTCCTATTCATGTGCATTTTGTATTTATTGTTGATAGACATCTTTTTAGGATATGTTTATATAGATATAAAAGAGTTTCTACCATTTTTAATTATAAAAAGATTCAATTTAAAGCTTTTCACTTATTAGTATATAAATTACCCATTATGGAAAAGAAATTAGTCAATATTGAGTGAAATATTATTCACTAGTAGTTTTGTCTCATGTGTTATAGCATCAGCCAGGAAGCGAAACTGCTAACCCGAGATAACTGCTTGTAAAGCAGCTGTCAATGACCTCTCAGCCACCAATGCTTGTTTTATTCATGTTTTGAGGATAAACTGCAAATTTGTGGCATGTTAAAAGCATATTGAGTAATAACCATTAAAAAATCTGTCAACCAGATCTGTAGCTATTCTCAAAAAAATGTTATAAAATATGTACTTTGTTTAAAATAATTCTCATTTGATGAACTGCAAATAGCTCTGGGAAATATTTTAAATGTTACCCTCAATGCTAAATAAAATTTTCAAAATTGTGACATTATGAAATAAATTTTTACTTATATGGAAATGTTATACATAGTTCTTGCCTTGTTTTGATCCAGAATTCATAATATCTAGCATGTATTTTAATGTAATAAATGTTAATAAAATCAATAAAAATTAAATATGGATTCACTGAAGCATAAACTACGTAATACTTTGATTATTATACTTAAGAACTAAAAGATAATTAATTATGAGTTAAATATTCTTATTTTATTATTACCTAATATCTTTTTTATTAATACATGGTATTATTAGATTACGTATTTCTATAAAATGGAGTTTAACTTCTTTTAAATAAATACTTTAAATTAAGTAGGATTTTTTAATAATATGAAATTTGAATAAAAATTTTGTTATAACAAAATAGTAACAAATATAATTCGCTTACTTCTTTTGTGTGTGTGTGTGTGTGTGTGTATAAGTCTTAGATAAAGTAAATGCAATGCTAAAAATATTCTCAAATTAGCTTTCAATTAGAAATGGAAAATATAAATAGATTTTTTTTTTAAAAAAATCTAAATCATAGTAAATCAACATTTTAAAATAGTTTGACTGAATCTTAAATTAAAATGATAAATCTGTCTCTCTTAAATCAAAAATGTGATTGATAAATTACTGTGTGCATAGTTATATATGGATAATGGAAAAAACACATTCAAATTGCTAAAGCTATTTTAAGTTAATTTTAAAACAACTTAAAAAGTGATTTATATTAAGAAAATTTGTTTTTGTTATCGTGTTTTAAACCTGTGGTTTGATACTTATGCATATATGATTGTGAACGTGTTTTTTAATGTTTCTTTATACATATTTTATAGCTATTGAAAGTTATCTCTTTTTGAAATCATATATCAGATAACTTCTTAACCAGAATGACCAGATAACCTATAATCTTTTGAGGGTTACTTTAAATATCAGAAATTTAAGGATAATTTTACTATGTTTTTAATAATTGATGGTTTTCTAAGTTAAAAATCAATAAGATGATTGTCATGCCTTTTAATAAATAATAAGTAAATAATGAAAAATATAATTTGTGAGTGAGATAATTCTATATATAGCTATTATAATGCTATTAATCTTTGAATCTTAATCAAAGATTATGGATGAGCATAATGAAAAATCTTATCAGTTTATAATTCTACTTCTGGTAATGTTATCCATGCAGTGGTTATATTTCCTGCTCATCATAATTCATTTATATAAATACATCTCTACCAATTTCAAAGCAATATAATTATATAAATAATTAGAGATAATAAAAATGGATATATATAATGCTTTCATTGGCCATGCACTAAAATGACAAACAATAATTGTTTCTTTAACCACAATTGGGTTTTTATATTTAACTTGAAATAAAATTTGGGCTATCCAGCAATTAATTAAGACAACCTCTTGTCATGAAAAATAAAAATTGACTTAATTAAATTCTGGACATCCCCTCCCTCCACTCATTTTTCTATTTCAAATTAAATCTGAAAGTTGCAATTGTGGTTGAAGAAACAATTATTTATTTTCCTTTTTAGTACATAGTAAATAAAAGCATTTAATATTAAAAAAATGTAACTCTATTTTATTTTTAACTCTTTAATATCAGCACAGTATATTGTACTTTAAATCAACTTGGCACTTATAGTGTTAGTATATATATATCACTAGATATTTCTGGTACAACTTAATATATATATATATATATTATATATTTAAATATATTTTTTAATAAATAATAAATACTAATAATATAACCATAAAAAAATATAATAATTATAAAAATATTTTTAATTTTAATTTAATATAATAAAATAAAACATAATCAAAATAAATAATTAAAAACATTTAATAAAATCTCAATAAAAACATAAATTTCAAAAAATAAACATTAATACAATAACACAAAAATACACTTAAAATAATAATAAATAATAAAAATAAAATAAAACAATCCTTATTATAAAATAAAAAAAAATTTTTCTATATTCAAAACAACATATTATTCAAAACAATAAAAAAATTTCAATAAATTATAAAAAAAAATATAATTTAACTAAAATTATTAATTATATTTATACAAAAAACTACACAAACTAATCTTTATATAAATATTTTTTATAAAAATTTATTTATTTATTTTTTATTTTACATATTTTTTTTTTTAAATAATAATAAATAAATAATAATTATAATTAAATATATTAATAATTATAAAAATATAATAAATAAAAAACACTCTCCTTAAAAGTCCATCCAAGTATTATATATTAGTATGTATGCATAATCATATGGGTGTATAATAAACAACTAAGTTACTAAAAATATGAAAATATTCTTTTAACTGAAAAGTATTTGACATTTTTGCTTTTTTATGGGAAATTTTTATTTAAAATAAAATATCTTACCAAAACTATACTGTAAATGAACTTTGTTTAATATGTATAATTTTATTTTAAATCAATTTGACACTTATAATTTAAATATATCACCAGATATTTCTGCAGTAAATTAATATTCATTATATATATATACATATATGATCAATAGGTGGAGCTTTACCAAGACCTCCAAACAAGCGTATTTGTTTACATAAACATCAGAGTCAATATTCACTGTCTCTTTCATTTTGCTCCACCCTCAGATCAGCTGATTTCAAGCTGATTTGCTCTCATCAGTGAAGGGATAGGAGTTATGAAACTAGACCTAAACACTAACTCCAAGCATTTATTCACTGATGAGAGCAAATCAGCTTGAAATCAGCTGATCTGAGGGTGGGGCAAAATGAAAGAGACAGTGAATATTGACTCTGATGTTTATGTAAACAAATATGCTTGTTTGGAGGTCTTGGTAAAGCTCCATCTATTGATCATTAATACAAGCGATAGCAGGTTTTTAAGTATATAAAACTTGTTTTGTTTTTCATATATATATATATGTATATATTGTCAAAATAAGTCACTATATATATATATAATATTTAATTACACAATTGTGTATATATAAAATTTAACTACAAGTATATTGCCTATACTAAACTTAATATGATTAGAAGAGATTTGAAGTCAGATTTTCAAGCTCCCTGCATCTATATACTCCACCTTATACAAATGATACACATGATCACATATATGTAAAAAAGATAAATGATCTCCAATATAAATATTTCATATTGAACTAGCACTCATCAGTTGGTCCAGGTCATCATCTACCACACATACATATTATCAGTGCTGGGTTTATATTAAGACAAAAATCTTTAAACTTTAATGGATAGAGTTCAATTGTCATTCTACAAGTCTTCAGCCATCAATATCATTAAAAATCTGATGATGGAATGCACAAATGCACAAATTAAGCACTGATTTTATATATATTGGACAAACTGATGGATACTGGTTCAGCACAAAATATATATATTGTATATCATTTATCTATTTCACATGTATGTGGTAATGTGTATCAGTTGTACAAGATGGGTACATCGATGTAAAAAACTTGAAAGTCTGAGTTTAAACATATATAATAAATCATTAAACAAGATATTTATTTTATATAGCACAATGGTTTTTTTTATAAACTGTAATACCAATAAGCCAATAAGCTAATGCACATGTGCTTTCTAGTTGTCACTATATAAATGAATACTCCCACATTTTCAAACACAAGATAAATTCTTGGGAAAAGATAGAATGAATCCATTAATCTTTTTGACCCAAACATATATTTATGGACAAATCTTAAGTGCTTGAAAATGAAAGCATGAAGTTGTTAATTGATCACTTTAAATTACTTTTTTACTACGTGAATGAATGGCTCCTGTGAAATTTTTAGAATTTACGATAATTAAGTAATTTATTTTTCTGTTAAATGACAATTTTCTTTTATTTGAAAAAAAAATTTTTGAAAAAAAAAATGCTTAACAAAACTATATTGTAAACTAATTTTCTTATTTCTTGAATAAAGCTTACAATTAAAGTCAAGAAAATTGCTTACATTACTTAAAACATATTAAAGTTCTAAGAACAATTTTTAAATTTGATATCAAAATATTCAAAATATTCCTGCCCACTGTTCCATATCTAAGAAACCAGGTCACTAATATTCTTGTTCCCTATTGCTTTTGTACTGATATAAAAAATGTACAAAATTTCACAAATTACATTGAATTTAAATCTATTAAATCATTTAAATTTATTAAATCTCAATTTTAAAATATCATTATAACTTTAAAATAAAACCAAAAAAAAATTTCTATACCATACTCTTATGGCCTTATTTAAAACATATTAAAGTTTTAAGAACAATTTTAAAATTTGATATCAAAATATTCAGAATTTTTTTGCTTTCTTTTCCATACCTACCATTTGCACCTATTTTAAATTATTGATTTAAAAGAAATTTATGAGAATGGAAATGATATTAGCAAACATAAAAAAAAAAACATATACATAATTTAAATTTGTACTTTAGTCAGACAAGTGATTGTTTTTAAAACTTACGTGACACTTAAAATTAATACTTGAAAAGTTTGTATCATATAATTAAATTTCATACTTTCCATGGCTAAAGATTTATTGAAGTCTGTTTTGGTGGTCCTTGATACATCACACAACTATATTTACAGTTCCTGCCATCCCATATTGATATTGTCCTAGGTGGAGATAAATCCATTACTGGTCACTTTTTTGGGAACCATAACTCTGGAGTAATCTAAGCTGGTTCAAATACAGGAAACAATTTATCACATGACCCCTACATTTTGGAGATCTGTAATACATGTATAAAATAGGTTTAAATAACATGCAATCAGCAAGAGCAATCCAAAACAAAATTCCAATTAGCAAAAAGTTTTTTTTCTTCCCTTTTATATCATTTTAAATTCCTTATCATCAAATTCAAGGATCAATCTTGCCTGGCTTGGTGCTGTTCTTATTGGCGATGATGACTTTTCTCTGTGGACCATGTGTTCATTTCCATCATTATTGACCAGTTTTCTTTAGAGCAGGAACTCAAAATTTAATCACTAGTAGTATTTTTAATTGATTTCTTATCTGACTTTATTCCCAAGGGTCTGTTTTCCATTATGTCATTACAGAAAATCATTTCCATTTTAAGATTAAAAATAACTTTCAACTTTAACTAATTAACAGCTTTTTTTAAAATTCTTTTATATTACAATCAATCTTGTTATTAGATTTTTAGGTTTAAATAATTATATAATTAGTTTGCCATCTGTGCATATTATATATATATTAATTTAAATAAAATTTTATTAATAATTCTTATATATATATTCTATTTGAGAGTCATTTTATTTATAGATCATTTCTACTTTTATTAGAAAGTGATGTAATGGCATATATATATATATGTATGTGTGTGTGTGTATGTATGAGTTAAATTTAAAATAATTTAATTTTCGTACAATTATCTGTACAAATTTGGAGTAATCAAAGGATATTGGATGATAGAGCAATCTGCAATAGGAATTAAAATGTATTCTGATATCTAATATAGATTAAATCTAATAATCATGCTTGGTTTAATACAATAATATTATATTAATTTTTTTATATATTAATATAAACTATTATTTAATATCGCTATCATAGTTTATTTTTTGTATTACTTGAAAAAAACACAAAAGAATAAGAATTGCAGAAGTAAAATACAGCAGTTTTAGGGTTAACATTTTGCTAATAGCAGAATGTCAGGGTTAACTGGCTAAAGAGAATTAAAAAGTTTAAGCCAGGAAGTACTTCAGGCACAAAAATAAAATAAAAAAAGACTAGAGATATATAAATTGTAATAATACAGATAACACCGTATGAAGGCTAGAAAAAGAAAAAATAACGATAAAAAGCTCTTTTTTCTTTCTAAATTAACACACAAAAAAGTATTAAATGACTTAAAGATTTTTTTAAAAAAAATAGAAAATAGATTAAAAATAATATAGTTTTTTTAAATTTATTTATTTATTTTTAAATCTCTTTACCAAAATAAATATTTATCTGCTTTAAAATTTTAAAAATATCAAGTTTAATTCTGAATGGTATTTGAACTCAGATTATTGATATGGGAGGCAAATATGTAATCACTACACAATGAGATTTTTAATGGAGAATATATTTTTAAATATATAAATACCAATATCAAACTTCTTTTAGCAGTTTCATAGTTTAGTGATTTGAGATTTCAGTGTAAGGGAAATGATTTTTTTTATGTTTCAAACATGCTTAGAATTATTTCAGATAAAAGGCTCACAGTCAACTCAACTAGCCTTTCAGTTATTATTACAAAGTTAAGATTTCAGTTTAATGTGCATTGTTTAGATATGATATCAAAAAGTTAGATTATAATAGTGTGTAACTTTGATTATTGTTGAGAAAGGTATCTTGTTCCTATGGTTTCTGAGCTCATAACTAACCTTTAAACTCTTTAGGTTCACAATTTGATATGATTTCAATGTTTTTTATAATTGTAAAAAAATAACTACATTCATTTTATTATGTTAATTATTAATTTAATATTAGATACTATTATATTAACCTTATCTTTAGCTTTCTTTTCATAAAATTTACAATATATTATCACAGGGAGTAATATGAGTACTTTATATTTTACTGATGAATTAATGTTCTGATTTTGTTTTATAAGACTCCATATTAATGTTTATCAATATATGTAGTAGAAATGCATGAAGAAATTAAAAATATATAACAAAACAAATATAATAAATAAGGTAAAATGGAAGGTAACACAGATTTATATATATATTGTACCAGTATTGAAATTGGCACACAATAATTTATCTAAAAAAAATTTATTAAAAAATCTTTCTTAAATGAAAAACGTAAAATTAAATGTTGAAGAGTTTATTACAGTTTGTTTTTGAAAAACATAAGAGTCAAATAGTTTTCTATCTGTAGTTTTTGAAATAAAAGTTAGAAGATAATTGATTAAAGGGGGGGGGAGGGGGAGTTTTGGTTAGAAAAGTTAAACTACAAGTTTTATAAAAGGAAGTAGAGTTTATTATTATTAGTTGAAATATAATTTAAAGTTTAAAAAATACAAATCTCTTTTCATTCGAATTAAAGAAAAAGTAATCTTAAAATTAGTTATATATGTGCGATTGTAAATAAAAATAAATGTATGCATATTAAATAAATATTAAAAAGTAAATGGAAGTTGTCATTAAAAAACAAAGCAATAGCTATTAATTAAAAAAATATAAAACAACATGTCTGCATGGCTATTACTAATTAAACAATTCCCAAAAACATGAGATTATCAATGGAATTTTGACAACAGATATTGCCGGAGGATATCGAAAAGAAAAACACTTTGCAGGTATAAATAGTAAAATTTTATCGGATAATCAGTTCAGTTCAGAAATCAATTGAGTCAGTTAAGTCAAGAGAGGACAATCAGTTGAGTTAATTGTATCCAGAAACAAAATGCAGTGCTGAGCAGCTTTTAAGAACACATGTCTTTCTCCAGCCTTAGTCAAATAAGATCAGCAATATCTGCCCATGAAACAATGTCAGTGTAACATCTTAGAAAATCTCCATCAGTATCTAATTGTCTTCAATAGTAATAATCATGAATAATAAGGAAACTCATCAAGGAAATGTCCCTGCCGGCTGGAAGAAGCAGCAAACAAGAAGAAAAAAAAGTTCTAAATCTGCATTCAAAATTCTAGGTAAAACATTTGCTTATTTTCATTTATACCATAATATCCATTGCATTAAAATTCATAAAGCCTCCAGAGACAAGTAATTTGAACTCTATAATCATGCATAAAATGTACTATTGATGTGTGTGTTTGTGAATGCTATATGATTTTATAAACATCAAACATTATTTATGCTTTTCGTAAGATATATATTATAGTGCGTTAATTTAAAATGTGTCTGTGTTTTATTAGTTAAAAAAATTATAAAGATGTTTAAATTTAGTAAATTAATGTTAGTTAATAAAGTGTCTTAAAATTAAACTATTTGTCGGTCAATTTTTTTTTATCAATTCTTTCACCACTAATTATGTATAATCTGTTAGTGATTACCAACAACTGAGCTAGTCGTGGATGCTTAGGCATTGAGTTAGTGGCCATTATTCAAAGTGCGTTATTTATTCATTTTTGGATAATTAACTGGAACCCGTGTTTACACGAAACAAAAAAGTGCTTTGAACTCGGGTGTTGAACTCAACAGTCGAGAAGAAGTTATGTCCTGGAAATGTAATGCTAGTTATATATTTTATAGCTATAGTTTGGGCATACATACTCACTGAGTATGTTATTCTCTGCCTAAGAGACCGGTGTTTCGAACATCACATATTCGAACCCGGTACAATATATATATAATACAGATCGTTTTTATTATTTAAGATATGAAGGTAAATTTAGTATATATTTCAGTATAAGATGATGTACAATTGATGAACAAGAAGATTTAATATATCAAGCACAGAGTTCTTCTTTTCAAAATAGTTCATAAATATCCAAAATAGAAATAAAACAAATTAACTCCTTCTTTTTAAAACTTGTTTTTTATATGACTATAATCATAAAAAAAAAAAAAATCCAATGTTTCGACTATTTTATATAGTCTTTTCAAGGCACACTAAAATAAAATAATATACATATAACATATATTACATATTCCAAAAAATAAAAAATAAAATTAAAAAAACGTAAAATAAAAAATTACAAAATTATATTCATAACCAAAAATTTACCTTATCTCACTCCCCTTTCCTATTACCAACAATTACAACTCAAAGAGAAACAATTTCCTTTTTTAAAAAAAAAAAAAAAATCTATATATATCCTTTAAAACATTTAATTAAAAACCTATTATTTTCTTTTCTGTTTATCTATTAACAACCTATTTAATTCTGGTTTTATTTCATTAATGTATACACTTTCTTTTATCATCCTTTCATTATATGACTTAATACATTCCAAAGGCCTTATATCAAAATCCCCATGCTTAAATTTATTCATGTGAATGTAAACAGCAGAATTTTTATCACCTAAATGCTGTTTTAATCTAGTTTTTAATTTATTCTTACTAGTCCCAACATGTCATTTCTACATTCTTTCTAAAACAATTCAAACATTTTATCAAATAAACTGAATTCATAATTTCTAACCTATTATAGTTCCCATTATAACTAACAAACAATTTTAATTATATACATTCATGATTAATAATATTACTTCAAATAATTAATATAAACCAAACAAATCATAAGTGAAATAATATCTATTAGTTATCCTTTTTTAATTTTATAAATCTTACTATTGAATTAGAATATTTAGAATACTACAACAAAAAAATACATTCTTAACAACCTTAGTTTTATTTTAACAGAAGATGTATTATTAGATACCACAGAAATTAAAAGTAATCAGTACTGCTGAATCTATTAACAGATTGATACATATTTTGTATATTAAAAATATTATATATCCAATTATCTTACATGTTAAATATATTAATACTACCAAAATCTCAAAAGAAGATAAACTAGTATAATTAAGAAAATTGTCAAACTTTTAAAAATTATTCAGGAATCTAAAAATTCCTTCAACAACCTTACAGTAAACTCAAACGTAAATCTTAAAGAAAAAGTTTCTGGATAAATTTTAATATTTATAAACTTCTTAACCAATATAAAATCATTAAGAAAACAATTTAAATATTACATCTTATTAAAAAATTTAACTTTTCCATTTTTTCTATATAATGTATTAAAATTGCTTTTAATCAAACTAACAAAAACTTTTTTAAAACAAATATGTTTATGTTACTGTGATCCCTGAAAATAAGACCTAACCAAAAAATAAGCCCTAGCATATTTTTTTAGGATGCTTGTAATGTAAGCCATATCCCAAATATAAGCCTTAGATAAGATCATCAGCCAGATGAATGGATTTCTTTTCATTTGTTGATGTATGTATTGAATTAAAAAGTAATGAATGGATTAATAAATAGTATTACTGACATAAATGTTTTATATAAATTATAAGGGTACTTAACATATTTTTCCATTGAACATTTTTAGTAAACATAATTCTATGTGCATAGAAAACAATTTCCTCTCATCCAAATTTTGGACTTAATAAAACCAATTTTATTGACTTTATGAATGATTTTAAAAACGTTTAAAATTTTATCTACCACAATCCAATATATCAGACCATTTATAATTATATTTAGATATTTTAGGCACTTATTTAATTTATATTTAATACTTGGATTTAGGAAGCTTGATTTAGTTTTAGAGTTTGATTCTGATAACTTTTAAATATTGAAGATAAAAGAAAAATTAGCTTTGTTTCTTAAATGTTATTCCCCTCCTAAAAGAGTCCCCCCCCCCATTCTTTTTCTTTTTCATATCCCTTTTTTTTTTTAGCTATAGTTCTTTCTATTCCCTCACTTTTAAACCATTTCTTTTTTCTATTATTATTGATTCTGCCATGTTTCTAAATACTTTGTTCATAATTCTAATGAGTAAATCGTCTGTTTTACCAAAATGACTAACAAGTCCTTAGTTACTTTTAATCACGTAAACATTTATAATTAAATTTGGACTTCTATTTTTCTTATTAAACTTCTTTATTATATGTTTTTTCATAGAATACAAATTGACTTCTATTTTCTCCTCCATATCTAAAATCTTCATTTTAAAAATCTTTCTAACCTGTCATTTTCACTTGCCTGATTGACTCTGCCATTACTAAGGTTAATATGTTATTTCACAACTCTTGCTTACTATTTTATTCTTTCATTTCACAACTGATTACATATTTGTAATCACTTCTATTCCATTAATTACTTTTAAGTCATGATCATTATCACTCATTTCATGTGTAGCTCAAACATGATGTCATCAGTTTTAAGCAACTGATTAAAGTAAAGATAACTGATTGCATTTTTTATATAATAGAAATATTGGCATGTCAGACAAATATTTTTTGATAAAGTTACACAAATACTACTAACTATTGTGCTTTTATATATTGATACAATTTTATTTGTATATCATGGTTTTTCTATAATTTGTTATCTAGTCATACTGTATTAAGTATTTTTGGAATTGGCATATCATTTGATGTACTTAAGCATTAATGTAAAATTTGGGTGTCCATAATTTCATGGGATACATTTTACATGCTTTGCATTTGGGAGTACCAGATTTATAC
The DNA here is from genome assembly GCA_028023455.1 of Epiperipatus broadwayi. Classification (NCBI taxonomy): domain Eukaryota; kingdom Metazoa; phylum Onychophora; class Udeonychophora; order Euonychophora; family Peripatidae; genus Epiperipatus; species Epiperipatus broadwayi. The sequence continues at coordinate 39,118 of JAQFVV010013199.1, forward strand.
ATATATTTTCTTTGTTTTGTATTTTTTGTAACAGTTATAGTTGTTTTATAAGAGTACCACTATTATTTTTAGCAGCCTGGCTCTATCCTACTTTAATATATTTTCAGTTCCAACTCATCACATATATTTTCTGGTTATTTGACCAAACATGTATGCATTTATAAAAAATTATGAGATTTTAGAAAGTGAAGGTTATGTGCAATAGAGGAAATTAAGCTTAATAACAATTTAATATAAAACAAACATACAAACAATAACATGATCAACAATGGTTACAGGAATGAAAATGAATATGTATATTGTTGTTATTGTTGTTGTTATTATTATTATGATGATGATGATGATGTTGATGATGATTTAAAATAGCTGCAGCCATATATCACTATGGCATTTACAATTGTAGAAAGGAAAGAATAGTTGTATCCTATTTTAGTTTAGCAATGGTGAAATATGTATATATTATACTATAAACTAAGTCTATGTGTAGTTTATGAAGTCAGTTATAAAAAACAATAAAAACTATCTTATGGACAATATATATATATATATATATATATATGTCCATATTTTCCGATCTCTAATATATATATATATATATATATATATATATATTAGAAATGAAAAACAAAAACATCAGTCACCATGAATATGGGACTATAAGCTGTCCCGAAAGCGCTTGGTGGTAACTTTTGATAATTTTACATACATTGAATAGCTTCATTATCTGTGCGCAGAGCACATATATATATATTAATTGATTTCAAATGCTAATGAAGTAAAGCCTTAACTATAAAAAAAAAAAAAAAAGATAAATATGCTATTTATTTTATTAAGTAGCAATGATTGTACTTAACAAAGTCTTCTACAAAAAAAAAAAAAAAAAGAAAAATCTTAAATTTAGAAAGAAAATATAAGTATTAAATTTATAAGAAAATAATAAAAAATATTTTAAATAAAACTTTTTAATGTATGTATGTATATATATTGTTTTTATAAAATTTAAATTTTCACCTATAGTTTATATTTGTAGCTATGCATTTTATAGGATTTTATTAGAGTTCTCAAATTTAATATATATTTTTAATATCAATCCTTTTTTCTGGTTTTGCATACTATATATTCTTTTCCTATAGTGTACCTTAGTATTTATCCTAGCATCTAATATTTTCTTTAGTATTTAATATCTTATTGTAATTCAATATATTTTGAACAAACCAGGTTTTTTTTCCAAATTTATAATGTACTAGACAATAATAATTATTTTATTATGCATTAATAGATTTAGTTTGACATATTTCATTTACTCTGATTATAAGGTTACTCTAAATGCAAATAATCTAAAAAGAGAGTACCTTTAAAAGCTCATTGTTATATTTTTATTAATAAATTTGATGAATAACATGATTAGGAATACAGATGAATTGTAATGATATTTGCAATTTATGAAGTACAATAACTCCTCTCTTCATACAAATTTAATATTTAAATTTTATATTTATATTTAATATTTATTATTCATCTTGGAAAATGCTTGATGGAATAGATTCTGTTCTCTCCTAAGTTCTCTCTTGCAATGTATGCTTTGCAACTTAATATGATGACAACTGGTATATATATATATATATATATACCATATATATCATATTATCATTGCTATGTATATATATATATATATATATATAAACATTACAAGCATAAAGCTAAACTAGTCAATATAAAATCAAAACTACCCCAAATCTAAAATTAAACCAGACCAGCATAAAAATAATATTAAAACACAACCTAAGGTTTCACTGCTACAAGCAGACTTCTCAAGTGTAAAGAACTACAAAAAAACCACACATTATATATACTATTAAAAACTACCCACAAATCCATTCACTTCCCATCCACCCTTAATATTAAAAGAACTCTTAAATAAGTTAATTGCTTCAGAATAATAAATTTTCAATAATAAAGACTCTTTAATTCTTCTTTTGATTTCATTTCTCTCAAAGAAGACAACCTTAGCTTCATCAAAATCAATAGTGTGGCCTGTATCTTTTTCATGGACATACAAAGCAGAACTAAGATATCTATTTTTAACTCTACTTTTATGAACCTTTATTCTTTCATTTAAACTCAAACTACTCTGACCTATGTAAACCTTCTTACAAAATAAACAAGGAATAAAATATACTACACCAGGAATAGTCTTTCTATCAAAAACTTTTTTGTATTATTTAATAAATTATTCAATGTAACACCCCTTTTCCAAGCAATTTTCTTATTTCCAAACAATTTACTATTTCTACACACAATTTTATAAGAAGACAATTTAAATGGCAAAGAAATAAAATCATATTTTTCTTTAACCTTTACATCCTTACAAATATTACTATTAAATAAAATACTTTTAACAAATTTATCAGAGTATCCAACACTCAAATAATCTTTATAAAATTGATATTTCTGAAACAAAGCTACCCCACTAGAATTATTTAATTTAATATTCCTATGACAATAATTCCTTAAAGCAGCTACTTTATGAGATACAGACTGATAGCTATCAGGTTTAATTATAGATCTTAATTCTTTACTTTTAACTAAATGACTGCACAATAAACAATTAGTTTCTATATTTCTAATCACCAAAAGATCTAAAAATTTTAACTTACCAAAATCTAACCCCCCCCCTCCTTCTAACACAAATTTTATAGAAGGATCAAAACAATTAAACTCATTTACAAATTCCTTCAATTTATCATTCTCAACTACAAATAAACAATCATCAACATATCTGACAAATAATTTTACATATAAACAATTCTTTTTAATAATAATTTCCTCTTCCATAAAATTAATATAAACTGAACATACTAAAGGAGAAATAATATATGTTGATGATATAAGATATGTTGATGATTGTTTATTTGTAGTTGAGAATGATAAATTGAAGGAATTTGTAAATGAGTTTAATTGTTTTGATCCTTCTATAAAATTTGTGTTAGAAGGAGGGGGGGTTAGATTTTGGTAAGTTAAAATTTTTAGATCTTTTGGTGATTAGAAATATAGAAACTAATTGTTTATTGTGCAGTCATTTAGTTAAAAGTAAAGAATTAAGATCTATAATTAAACCTGATAGCTATCAGTCTGTATCTCATAAAATAGCTTCTTTAAGGAATTATTGCCATAGGAATATTAAATTAAATAATTCTAGTGGAGTAGCTTTGTTTCAGAAATATCAATTTTATAAAGATTATTTGAGTGTTGGATACTCTGATAAATTTGTTAAAAGTATTTTATTTAATAGTAATATTTGTAAGGATGTAAAGGTTAAAGAAAAATATGATTTTATTTCTTTGCCATTTAAATTGTCTTCTTATAAAATTGTGTGTAGAAATAGTAAATTGTTTGGAAATAAGAAAATTGCTTGGAAAAGAGGTGTTACATTGAATAATTTATTAAATAATACAAAAGAAGTTTTTGATAGAAAGACTATTCCTGGTGTGGTATATTTTATTCCTTGTTTATTTTGTAAGAAGGTTTACATAGGTCAGAGTAGTTTGAGTTTAAATGAAAGAATAAAGGTTCATAAAAGTAGAGTTAAAAATAGATATCTTAGTTCTGCTTTGTATGTCCATGAAAAAGATACAGGCCACATTATTGATTTTGATGAAGCTAAGGTTGTCTTCTTTGAGAGAAATGAAATCAAAAGAAGAATTAAAGAGTCTTTATTATTGAAAATTTATTATTCTGAAGCAATTAACTTATTTAAGAGTTCTTTTAATATTAAGGGTGGATGGGAAGTGAATGGATTTGTGGGTAGTTTTTAATAGTATATATAATGTGTGGTTTTTTTGTAGTTCTTTACACTTGAGAAGTCTGCTTGTAGCAGTGAAACCTTAGGTTGTTTTAATATTATTTTTATGCTGGTCTGGTTTAATTTTAGATTTGGGGTAGTTTTGATTATATATATATATATATATATATATGTGTGTGTGTGTGTGCATGAATAATTTAATGTTGATATAAATAAGATACATTTTCAGGATATCTTTATTTGTAAATGCAGGAAGAAGCCCATACGTATGAAAAAATATGATGAAATGAATGGTCTCTAAATAAATCCTAATCATTATTATGTGTGATATCCAAAATTAATCAGCATAAGCAGTATCAGTTTTTATTTCTTTGTTCTAGTGTCATTTATTGTATGCTTTCATAATAAGTAGTTATCAAATAATAATGCAGATTTAATCCCCATCCAATATCTGGATTTTATCTTTATTAAGAAATATTTGGGATTTAAAACTGAAGTCAATGCACTTTTGCAATTGAAAGTCTGCTTTAACTCCTTTTATATTTGCAACTAATAGTCTGAATTTCAAAGTCTTTAAATTTTGAATCCAAATCAATGTACTTGTAAAGTTTATAGATTTGACATCAGACTCAGTAACTATAAATTTTAGTAATCTCAGTTTTATTCTAACTTTAGGTATTTTTTGTTCTTCTCAGCTATAAATGTTAATATTAATATATTTACTGACCAGATATCAAATCCATATAATTATACAGTTTTTTTTATTTCAGACTATTAATTTGAAAGTAGAATTAAGATGGTGTAAAACTACAATGATTTCAGTTTTATGTCTTAAGTTCATGGAATGAGAAATAAATTGCACTACCAACTCGAAAGCACTGATAATTTACTAGAATAGTCCCTGATTAATTACTGAAGTAAAGAATGAAGAAATGCTTTTGTTTATAAAACTAGAGTAAGCTTAAAGAAGAAATTAACATTTTATTGGTGTATTAGCATAATAGTTCAGCAATATATAATTATTTTATTAAATAATTCAATTCTAATTATGAATATCTAGTAAACACAATATTATCTTTTCTAAGATATATAAGTTTTTGGCACAATAGATCCAATATGTTTGAAGTGCAACAGAGAAGATGAATGCTAAATCACATACAAAGTCAGTGTTCCATCTTATAGAGTAGTTGGGACAGAATGAATGGTACTTTTTCACTAGATTCTAGATCAATCTTATTATTTTATTTTAGGTCAAAGTGTTTTTTGTTATTTGTCTTGCAACTTTAATTTTGTTTTTGCTATCTACTACACTAGTTCTATATTTATACATGACCAATACCCACAATCATTAATACACTTGTCAGTAATTAATTGTGTCAAATCTTATATAATCAGACATAGCTCAAGTTAAGGCTCACACATTGGATAATTCCAGAAAAGTACTCTTTTTTATCAGTGAATCCTTAGAGTATTTATTGCATATATGAAGTTACTATGTCACATTCTATTTATTATATATAAAGTTTATAAAATTCAATAAAGTTACTATTGGAAAATAACTATGACGTTATCAAATATCATCAAGCAACTACATTGACAGTCAGGATTCTTTTGAAAACTTTTCATCTCTTCACTATCTTTGTTTAAATTCTCTACATTACATCTAGCCTTTGTGTATATAAAATCTACTTGTATTTTAAATATTACAAATACAGCCTATATAGCCTGTAATAAAATGGGATTCAGTTATTCCATCATCAGATTCTCAATGGTTCAGATGGCTTAAAAGTTAGAGGATGGAATAGATTGAGGCCTGTACATTAAAATGTGAAGATTTGCTGTCTTAATATAGGCAGAGCACTGGTTATATATATATATATATATATATATATATATATATATATATATATATGTGTGTGTGTGTGTGTGTGTGTGTGTGTGTGTGGAAGATGATGATCTGGACCAACTGATGAATGCTGGTTCAGCATGAAATATATGCATTGGAGATTGTTCATCTTTTCACATGTGTGCTGTATTGGTTATATGAGACAGAGTGGATGGCTAAAGGGAGCTTGACTCTCTGTATTCAAATCCCATATATTAATTTAGACTCCGAATATATAAAATATCTATATTTATGTACAGAAAATTATTATACATCTGTTTTATGTTTAATTCATTTTCACTATACTTATAAATGTAACTAAATTGTCAATTCATTTTTTATATGGCTTTTATTTACCCACAGTTTTTTTTCTTTATATCTCTATATTAATATCTTTTGTATTTCAACTATTTTACCTTACAAATATTTTCTGTTCCATATATACATTTTATATTAGTTTTCTTTTTTTTTATTTTAATATACACCTTTTTTATATATTTAAATAATCCAGTTTCTTTTATCAAATGCCTTTTTAGGGTCAATAAAACAGATTAATTTTTTTTCATTTTAAGTAGTAATTAGGGCATTGATCTGCATTTACTGTGATGAGAAATTTGAATCGTGATTATTTTCTTAGATAGAAGCAGAATTAGATTGTGTCATAGCTGACTACTTTACCTGATAGTAATATTTGGTAATTGGGTATCTAGTTATTTTTAGCCAGAGAGTAAATATTGCATATTAACCTTGATTAATCCAGATGAGTGTTGATGTGATGATTATGAAAACGAAAATTATGAGAAGGTGTTCATTACCTGTGAGGAAGGTGTTATATTCCTATGATTGTTGAGCCTATAACAATCTTTATTTGTATTTACTCTAAATATCTTTCAATATATTTCACAATTTAAATTTAATAAAAATTGAAGAAGGCTAAATGCTTAAATTGTGTAAAATATAACATTATAACGCTTAAAGGTTTTATTAATTTTATTGTAATATCTGTACACTACTTATGAAAAAAAATGTTTTGATTTTTTTTTCTTCTGAGAAATATTTTTTTACCCCCAAATATAATTGATTCTGAAATAGATAAATTTGAAGTAATATAGTTTTTTTTTTTTTTTTAAATTGCTATCTAGAAATATTTTAAGAAGCAAATCAATTTATGCAATATATTTGATATATGATAGAATTCGGCATTAAATGGATGTAAAATAAATGAATGCAGAAAGTATTTATAGAAGAAATAAAGCTAATAGAATTGAAAGATAAATTATGGTTATTATCATTTATCATAAATAATATGCCTTTTCTTTCATTCTTTTTTTTTTTTACCAAGGTAATAAAGGAAATATTTGATTTCTTATTTTACATAAACTAAAATATATTAGCACGTTCAGGCTTAATGCAAATAATATTTATCAAAGTTCTGCAAAGTCTCTTGTGATTTATGTGTGTTTAAAAACTTAAAATCCTAAATGTTGCTAATAGTATGATGACTACTGGTAAAAAAAAAATTAAAATCTAACCTTTGAAACGTTAAGATTTTAAAAGCGAATATATAATCTAAATTTGTATTTCAAATAGAAGATTACAAGATTTTAAAATTTTGCCTGACCTTTTTTTAAAAAATGGATTATCAATAAAGTACAAATATTATATAGAATAGTTAAAAAGTGTTTATTAAATCTAATCCTTTTAATTTTAACTTTTTTGGTAATCATTTAAAGAATAGTGAGGGTTACTGTCATGGTATAGTGACATATTCTGGACCTCAAAGTCCATAGATAATGATTCCAACTCAGTCGCTTCATTGCTCGATCTTCTTATGAACTCTGGAGCAATAAATCATTCAATTATTTTAATTTTAATTAAAGTAAAAAAAATTACATTAATTGCATATATATTAACATGTTTATTATAATTATTAATACACGTATCCTACTTTTCATTTATGCATACTTCAGTAATACTATGTTTTTTTAGGAAGTAATCTCAATCCAGGGACTTTTCACTCACAAGTTTATTACTCTATCATAGTAATAAACTTGCAAGACACTTAATAAATCATGAGTACATTCATTTATCTGTTACTTGCTTATGTTTTATTTTTTATTAATTTATCTATCTGTTCCATACTATTCCCATCTGTTTTTCTTTCTAAAGATTGAGCTTATTTAACTTATTTGTTCTCAGAACTCCTGAGATCAGATTGATCCTGTATCAACACTGTATAGAATTATAATGAAAAGACTGAAAAAGACTTCTAGAAAGAATATGTCTTTAAAGAAACATTAGATATGCTCAAGCTACAGTATTTTCTTGCCTGAATATGGATTGAAAATTGGATAGGAAAGAAAATAATAAAAATATTAGTGATTTTGAATTGTAAATAAATAATCATTTGCTAATGAATTTATTTGACATTAATAATATAAGTGACAGATTGGGCTTTAATTTAGAAACCTCAAATCCATTACTTTATAAACAACCTGGTACATTTTGAAAGTGTTATTAAGTAATGAGTTTGAAAACATTATGAGCAGCCAGAAAATGTAATATGTGGATGTTTCATTAGTTTATATGAACTTTTACTTAGAGCACAAACTGCAGGTTAAAATTGTCTTAGTGAAATGATTTCATTTATTAAAAAAGTATATAATGCTTCAAAAGTTAATAATGAAAGATAGGGACAATTAAAAATAATCTGGATAGACTCTTTATCAGCACAATAATAGATGTGTAACTTGAGCATCCTAAAAAAAATAAGCATATGATAGATCATTCTGAAGAAATGAATAATAATGTCATTTTTATATTTAAATAAACAACCTACATTTAAAAGTATGCTGAAATTAGAGGAAATATTTACACATAAATTCTTATACAATACATACACACAATATAGTTAGATAGATAAACTTACAATGATATTTAATGTAATACCTGCAGTTCCACATCTGTGATGCAAATAAATATAAATAAAAACACTTGCATCCATCTTCAAGTTTCTGATTATAACATTAGTGAACATGAAATTTAAATCAGTAAAGACATTAATGCAATCCCATTCAAATCACCCCATAATCTAATGTACAAAAACAGAGTTAATTGCTATGATTTTAATAGCCATAAAAGAAAAATAAAAGAAGCATATTTCATTGCAAATGATCCGAATGCCATCAATAGATGAAATACATGTTTTGTGATTTCAAAAAATCATCAAGTTAACACTAACAACAAAGGCTATGAATATGGGAGTTAACCTTTTTATTGCACAAACTCCAGTTGGTCAAGTAAGTTAAAACTTTGAATTTTTGATTAGTCAATTACAGAATCAGGAGCAAAAATATGTTCATCATTTAATATATTCATTTTAATTTCATTTGTAAAAAGCAAATTAATTATTTATTAGAATATAAATATGAATGAAAGTTTTTCCAAAAATAAATTTATATTTATAATTATAAAAATATTTTATAGTGGATATCCTAAAAATAATGCTTGTAACCAATTAGAAAATGTTGCTTATGTCATTGATTTTATTTCTCAATTTATGTTAGTGTAAAAGTAATTTTTTTTTATTAAAATCTTACTATTTTTAAAAAATAATTATATTTTCAGCATATTTTATGAAAAATACACTATAATATGTAAAAACATACCAATCTCAAATAAAGAGCTTGGGGTGCTGAAAATTGTTAACAGGCATTCAAATTGTTGTAAGTCTTGGTTTCTTTTTCAATTTATGTTCATGTAAAAGTAAAAAATTTTTTACTAAAATCTTACTATTTTTCTAAAATAATTATGTTTTCAGAATATTTTATCAAAATAATTTATATGTAAAAAAATGCTCTAAAACCTTCATTTTAATTTTCAAAATCAAAACAAAGAAGTTGGAGTGGTGAAAATTATTGACAGGTGATCTTTTTTTGTTCCAAAGGGGAACCAATAAGCATCTAGGAAAGCCTGACTTCTCTCATTGTTGTAGCTTCTTATGTAAATATTATTGATTTTTACTTGTAAAACAAATCTAAAGATGGCAGACTCTTATGTTACTTTTTAAGCTTTAAAATGAGTCTAAATGTGCTATGGTAACATAAAAACTGCCTGATTTACAGTGAGTTAAAGCCATGTTTGAGTTGATTCACATCTTTCTTAAAAAGGGTTTACACACTCTAAAAGCACTAAGCCAAATATTATTATTTATTAGTCTAATAACTTCCTCAATTTGCATTAAAGCACAACATAATTATTAAGAACAATTGGCAAAGTAAATTGTTTACTACAAAATAATGAACTATTATATGTGTATGGTAAATTTAACAGCACACATATGATAATCATATAGATAATCTACATTCATAAATGTTTTGTGATATTTAATGCAATGTTCTGTATTAAATTCTGTTTGGTACCAAGGTAGAGATAATTTTATTTTGTTTACTGCCAACAGATCTGAAACCAAGAGCATTGCATTGAATATCACAGTGTATTTATGGTAGATTATCTTTCTGACTATATTTCTTATATATCTATGTAATTACAATCAAATACTGGATTTCTTTGTATATGATGTATAATTAAAAATTATTTTTGTATTTAATAACATAAAGTATATACAAATAATAATAAATGAGGATATGATTAAATTTAGTAAGTAAATGAAGGTAATAATATTAACCCATGATTTCAACATTTATCTTTTAGTACCATCATAGTGTCTATTGCATTTAAAAAAAATATTTTCCAGAATTTGACAGTAACCTGGGTCTATATTTTGATGTTTCTAATTTCTATTTGTTATTGAAATGTTATAAAGTCAAATGTCATTTTATAGTCTACAGAATAAAACAGCAATTAAACTTCATTGATTTTTTTTTTTTGTAATTTTTTTTTAATACATGGATATGGTATTATATTATAACCACTTTTATATCCAGTTTAATTATTTTGATTATTATAAATAAAAAAAATTTTGTAGATGATTTTAATAAGCCTGTTAATGATATTATATAAAATTGATATCAATATGAATATTTCATTTTTTCATTGCATGGCATAGAGACATTTGATGTGTATTTTATTTCTTCAGCTATGTTTTTTAAAATAGCTATAATAATTCCATCACTTATGGAATTTTTATTTTATTTAATGCATGACATTTTAAATAATATGGTATTTATTTGATCCACATTGTTTTTCTTCGCAATTTCTTTTGTATACCTTATGCTACTTTATTTTTAGTAATAATGCAATCCTTTTTTTTATTACTACAAAAATTTTCTATCTAATACCAACATGTTATTTTATATATTTGAGACTTTTATTATTTCACACTTATTTAGAATTTATATTTATGTTTCATTAAACTACCAATTTCCAAAATTCTATACATTAATTTTATTTAATTGTCACTTCTAATTATTTTGATCTCATTCATATAAATATTCCTAGAAAAATGCTATTATTTTTGTTTCTGTATCTTTTTTAAGTAGAGTTTGGGTCATTTTTAATGGTTATTATTATTTTTAAAAAAATTTTTATTCCTAATATTATATTATTTTTAGACAGTCTGTTTTGTGCCTGTTGTTTTTTTTTTACATTTCTTTAACACAGTTTTATATTTTACTATTTGATAGGCAAAATATAATGCAACTTTTTATTAAATGTTTTTATTCAACTTACATTATTTGCATGTTTGCTTATTTGCTTGTGTTTATTTATTTCATAGATATAGTTTAAGTAAGGTGCATGAGAGAATGACATAGAAGTTTTTTGTTTGTTTGTTTGTGATAACAAGTCCAGACATCTATGCAGCTACCTGGTCTCTGCTTAAACACAGAGCAAGGTTGTAACATAATCAAGAAAATGATAACTAAGTAATATGGAGCACTAGCAAAGGAAAAACAAAAATAAATAATAAAACAGGAAATAAAACAAAAGAACAGAGCCCATCCCTATCCAGTAATAGCTACAGTAACATCTGTGCACCTAATAACTATTGAAATGCAACTGTTTATAATATTGTGAACACTTTATTTAATAATGAACAACTCTGTAATATAAAGATGTTATCTTGATTATTGTAATAACAATTGTAACATGGTTGTAACTGGAAAACTTGTAGCACATAAGCTACTATGTAACCATTAATGTATTCTTTTGAGACAATAAAGGTCTTTTGAAACATATTTTAAGTAAGATGTGCAAAAAGCAGTACACCTGGGTCTCGTTTTATATGATAGATAGGTTCCTCTGATAATGTGCACAAAAGAAATCACACAAAAATAGACTTAACTTACCTTGAAAAATGGGGGATATGTTTCAGTAATTTTCAGAAATTATATAAAAGCTAAGCAACAAGGAAAAATTACTTTAAAATTTGCATTAAAAAAATAAAGAATAAAGTATGACTAATAAAAAATTTCAAATATTTGAAAAGAATTAATACAAGACAAACTTTTTTTATTAACTACAGTATTTAATTTTACATTTTTCATACATATTTTAAATATTACCACTATTTGGCAATATCCATTCATTTGTGAACTGATAAGAAATCAGATTCATGATGTGATGTGCATACAACTAGCGCCACTTTTAATCTTATGCTGTGTTAATGGTTTTCTGTTTCTATAGTAAAAAAATGAGATTGCAATCAAAACAAAAGATTATACACTATCATTAGAAAGATTATTTTCAGTTTTAAAAAATCATTAAAATCTTTGTTATTTATTTTAACAATCTAAAAAATTATTTCTGTTATATCTAACAAAATACATTTTAAAAATTTTAAATTTTTGAAAATTTATTGTGATATTTTTATACATAAGTATAATCTATTATTATTATTATTTACTCAATTGTATAAGTATTTTATTTACATAGAAGCTAAGATTCTAAATACAAACTTCAGGCCACATTCACCTTAGCTGCTAATATAACGTTATATTTTTGAAAAAAAAAAAAGTATTTCACGTCAAAATTAGTTATTAATAATTTAAATTTTTTGATATCTAATAAAGATAGTGAAATATGAAAGATATTACAAAGAAATATGAATCGCATAACTTCAAAATTGCATTAAAATAATACGCATAAAATGAGACCCAGCTGTATAATTTTTTTTTGTTTGTTTTCAATTGATGGTTTTAAAATTGAGTTTAAATATATTTTAAATAATGGCTGATATTTTTGAGTTTCAATTGAAATCTTGATTTAATGATTGATTAGACATATATATATACATAAGTGGTATGCATATTAACTTATTGCAAAAATATTATATATATATATATATTGTAACGATATATAAATATGTCGTTACATTAATTTAAAATAAAAACTTAAAAGTTCGCAAATAAAAGTAAAAAACTAAACGCTAAAATTAAAATGTTTGTTAAACGTATACATTCGCACAGATGCCAAACTTTAAAAATATTTTTTTTTAAAAAACAAATAAATAAGTATTTGAAAAATAAAAACAGGTGTTAATTAATTCTTGTAATCTGTAAATGGAAATGATTGTTTATAAATTGTTTGAAAAGTAAGCTAGCCTTGGGCTCTTGTATAATTAAAATGATCTGATGAAAGATAGATAAGAAGAAAAGAGAAATTAGCTTGACCAATGGAAGCACTAAGCCTTGGCTCGGACCCTAACAAAAGTGATGGATTAGTGACGTTTTGTTGATTGAATCCGTGTGGATTAATATAAAAAGGGAAATACAGTTTTTTCGGCAGTTCCAGCATTGTGTGTTTGAGAATTGTGGTAGGACACACATACCACACTCTCTCTTTAAAAGAAAAATGAAAAGACTGTGATATCTTGAACCAGCTATTGCCACCTCCAGAACATTATCTTCCAATGGAGGCATCGCGGGAATTAAAAGCAGAAACCTGGACTCTTCTACCATAAGCTATATGAAATGAACAATTATTAAAATCAATTATGAACTTTCGTCAAGTTTTACAAATTAATAAACAAGCCAACTTAAAGTTAAAACGGACTCTTATCTGACTTTTGTAAGTTTTTAAATCAAATTAATAATGTTTAATTTTATATGTTTTCCAATTGATAAAAATCATTTCCATTTTTTTTTCTTTCTTATTGTATAAATTGTTTATTGTTTAAATTTTAATTGATGAAATTTAAGGTTGGGTATAGACGTTGCATAGATTCGTTAGTGGTTGATAATGTTGTGTTTTTCACATTCGATTAGAATATATGTCAATGATATCACTGCAAGCATCTTATGATGAATGCTAATGGGATTTGTATATTCCCTATGCAAGTGACGTTTATCGATGATTTTGTATTTTGATCGGTTGTGTTTAATTTGGAATGTTTTTGACCGTGGAATCTGTGCAGCTGATCTGTACTCAACATTTTAAAACAAATTTTATAAAATGCATTTGTGCAAACGTATCTAAATGTTAAATTTAAGTCGGGCGTGAATGGCTATATAGATTTGTAAAGTTATATTAGGGGAGGGTAATCTTAGGTTATTTGTGTCATTGTTGAATTGGGTCAATGGATTGGGTATATTTGTGTAATTAGTAGATGTAGTATAAGTTTCGCTACGTGCAGAATCGCTGAATACACCGCACCAACCCTTTGCCTATGGATGGGATTGTAAGTCGGCAAAAAGGATCGCGGTCCCTTTCCTATGGAGTTTTTATTTTATTGTTCTTCTTGCTATACAGACGTCATATCCCTGTATTGGACAAGAGTCAATGTTTTTGCTAACTATACTGTTCAGATGTCCATTCCTGACAGTGTAGTATATTTGTGCTGTTGTATTTTCATGCTACATTGAATACATAAATGTATCAGATGGATTGATGCCAGTTTGACTGCGAATTTTAGCCTAAGGTTAAATCAGGGAAGAATATTTTCTTTTCAAATGCAAATCTATGTAGTCTATTCATACTTGACCATCTAAATAAAATATTAAACTCATTGAAATTTATGTAAATGTACAATTAAAGAGTAATATAAAAATCGAAAAATGTTAAACCTATTCCTCGAATTTAGAATGATTTTATATGTGCGTAAATAAATATTTTATGTGTTAATTTCTGGCAGTGGCTTTTATTCTTTTATATTTAAGATATAAAATTTATATTTTATTTATCTCTGCGTCTCCACTGAGCTAGTGACTTGGGCTAACGATCGGAGTATTTAAATAAAGTGGAATCTTAACAGCGCGTATCTGCCTACTCTATAAATTTTTCTAGGTTTAAATGCCTAGATGGCGCCTTGTAGAGCAGATATCGTAGTTTGCGGTTAGATTCGATCTTCACTTCCATTTCGATCGTTATAATATATATATAACAACTCATCACTGGTTTATTGAATATGTAAAATACTCTCAATCCAAAGCATAAGCTAAAACTTTTGGGAAGATAAGAATGGTTGTCATATTTCTTTAGCTAAATGCATTTATATCAGCCAATCTAGACTTTGGAAAAAAGTATGAAGATCTTAAATTGATCACTTTATTTCTTACAGCTGTATTTTAAAGAGCTATTTCACATGCTCAGTAAACTAGCGTTGAGCTATTAATCTAATTATATAATATTAACCACTGAGAAAAGTTTATATTTACATGTTTCATTATTTGATTTATTACTTGACAGGCTGTAAATTGAAAAATTTCATAAATGTCAATTAAAATAATATAAAGCAATCTGCAATATAACTTTAAGAAGCAATGTGATCAATTTAAGATCTTCATACTTTCTTTCCAAACTATTTTATATTGATCTATATAAATGAATTTAGGTAAAAGAGATAAGATGACTATTCTTATCTTTTCAAAAGTTTTATATTGTGCTTTGCATTGAGAATATTTCATATGTTCAATAAATTAGTGTTGAGTTGTTAATCTAATTATTATATAATATTGACTGCTGGTATTTGAAAAAGAAAATCACCCCACATGGTTAAGAAATCCAGCACTGCCATCTGTTCAATAAATATATTAAGAGTCCGTATTCCAAAATAGCCAGCCTCAAAATAATACCACTTCAAAACTGATATTGAAATACAAACTTATTCAAAGAAAGAGTTTAAAATTTAAATAAGCAACGATCTTAAATATTGCTGTTAAATGAACATGTTACTATTATTATATAAAGACAAACTAAATATTAGTAATTTTAATCTTTAAACCACCTATCCCAGTGTTAACACTAAACTGAAATAAATATCCAAATATTAAATCACAGAGGACAGTGCTGGATTTCTTAACCATGTAAGGTGATTTAATATTTGATATATATATATATGTGTGTGTGTAAACTAAAAGTGTCAAATTGATTTAAAGTACTTTTTGCGATCTTTTAATTAATAAAACTTTTAAGTAAATTTGACACTTAGATTATATATATAGTACATCAAATAATAAATACCTTATTTAAAATTGAATTCGTATAGACATGTATTGCTTAACAAAAAGGGAATTGCAAAATATCTTAATTCTAAACAATAAAACACAAAATTTAAAACATTGTAAGACTTTGAATCCAAACCAATATTCTTGAAGAGTTTGGTAGATCTGATTCCACATCAATAATTATATATTTTAGTACTCTCGATTCTTTATTAAAGTTAAACACTTTTTTTGTTTATTCTTTAGTAGAATTATTGATAATCACTTGCTATTAAATAATGACAAAGTAGATATAATTTTTTGCAGCTTATAACATCTACTTTTCCAAAACTTTATTATTAAAATGTTGGTTCATCTTCAAAATTTTAAACCAATGCCCTGCTATTTGGAGTTTACAAAGTTATTTTCACTTACAATAGATGTCTTTTAAGTAAATAGAGCTAAGTACTGATTGTAAGGCAAATATTTGTCATTCATTAAGATAAAACATTTTAAAGTTTAAAGACATTCTATTAAAGAGCATAATGGAATGTGTGTGCATAATGTACTCATTAACTGCATTGCCATCTGATTGCCTTCTTTAAAAACATAAATATGTTGAAAGTAGGTGTCGCTACTATATGGTGCGGACCGAACAGACTGAGAATTAATTTACTATTTTATTTGCTATATTTATACAGGTATATAAAGTAACATTTATATTCTGTCGAAAATACGTAAAACAAAATGTATACTATAATTAGCCAATAAATTAACTTTTATTGTTGTTGCTTACTTTAAAAAACATGATTATATTGAAAATAGGTGTCGCTATTGTATAGTGCGTAAATAATAGGTTAAAAGTTATCTATTATTTTATTTAGTTACCGTACGCATATGTATTAATATATTACTATAATATGTGCGCAAATGGATATAAATGTACAAGCATTTATATATAAAGACATCAATCAGAGGTTTTTTTATTATACATTTTTCTACAACCATTTTTTTACTTTAATTATTTTCAACAGCGGGGCTTCAAATGTCTCATATATGATTAAAGCTAACTTGCATTTTCAAATCAATACAGCTCCTCTGTGTCATCCACAAGGGAAGCACTGGATGATGTCATCCAGGCGAATGACTCACCAGCAGTGTAGCTGTCAGCAGAACCAAGTGCTTATCTCTGCCAAACAAATGATGAATAGAAATAAAAGATCAGTCTGAGATTCATAGAAAATTCAAATAAATAAAAATTAAACACTTGTTAAAAAATGTTAAATAAATAGTTTATTTTTCTTTCTGGCAACACACTTTTTAAATATATATGTATTAAATACAAAACCTGACAAAAAATAAAAAGCAAGATAATTTTAAAGAATTCTGACTCATAAGGCTTTCTATTGATTAAAGCAATTAGTTGCTGTGGAAAGGCCATGTATAAAACATGAACATTAATTATTGAAAAAGTTTAAAATAAACCAATAGATGAAACAAAAATGCTTCAAAGGTAATATAAGCTACTATAATATGCTGTCAAAGTAACTAAAAATTTGACTGTGTAATTGTATTTATATATGAGTATGGCTGTTTTTCTTTATATAATATATAGGTGTCTTATGTTGGATAAGCAAAAAATAACAATTAAACACTCTTTTGTCGTGAAAAAACTTCTCCTGCATATGTCTTACAAAAGAATATGTTATTCAATAAGTTAGTTACCTATCAGTGGTTAGATATTTTATGATTTTCTTTCTAGTCTTATTCTCTAACTAAAAATAATCAATTTCAAATTATATAGCGCTGACATATGTAATAATTGGAGTAATAAAATTCTGAGCTCTATTTACATTAAAACAATACCTCTAATACTAAAATAATCAAATTACAGTTAACGAATGAATTCATTTCCATCTTCTGTTCTTAATCTTACACGGATTGCAAATTAGTTAATATGTATTAGGATAGAGCTGCCATAAAGATTTTGACCACGACTGGGACATTTTGACTATAGCGAGAAAGGAAAAGAGAGAAAAACTTGACTATGATACAGGTCACTAAAAAAACACTTTTGTATATAATTTCAATACTAACTTTGGTAACTTTTATTTCTCAAAATTATATGAAAATTTATAATCATTTAACTTTGTATGTTAGATGTTTTAGAAATAATTCATTACAATTTGTAATGTCTATACATTTAAAATACTTTTCCTATCTTAGTCAACATTATTTTTCTTTGAGCATTAATACTTTTCTGAACTTCTAACGTTCTGCAACAATTCTTTGTTTGTTTTTACATATGTGTAATCTTCAGAACAAGACATTATAATTGATAACACATTGAACTATGCTTTCAATTGTGGTAATAGATATGAGTTACACTCATCCATTGAGAAGAACCAAGAGAGAATACACATTCGACATTAGCATTGTGACCTTATGTCACATATAAGTATCGGCATATTTTTAATAAATTCATTTTTCTTTTCTCTCATCCATTTTCTTAAAAAAAAATAGCCATTTGTCATGTATGTCTTTTTCTTTCCATTCATTATTACATTGAATTTCTATAAATGATTTTAGGTATAAAATACTTCCTCAAAGCAAGTATCTGTTATTTTAATTTTTTTTTTACAATAAATACACAATTGTCTTCTCCACAATCTTCCATTGGGATATTTTATTTAAAGTCATACTCAAAAAAACTTTAGATTTTGAAACTGGTACTATCCACTGTTTTAAATAATTAATTATAGTAGTGACATAATATTTAACTTCTTTATCAAATGGCTCAATTTCTGCTGAACAAAATGCATCTTTTTTTTAATATGTCATATAATTATTTCGTGTGAATGCCTATAAAATTACTTCTCAATCTTTTATTTAAAATACTTTTCAACTCTTCTAAGTGATTGTTTACCTCAACTATAGTAATCATACTTTTTTTAATTTTTTAATTTGTTTTTCTATTAGAAAAGTTTAACAATGTAAAAATAAAGCATATATTTTTGTAAGTGGATGAAAATAGAATTTAAGTAGACTGCCTTTGGAGCATTTTTTTCAGGTGCAAAAAAATATTTTTTATGGTTCTACAACTTTAAAATATGTTCAATGGCAGATATTAGTGACAACCATCTAGTTCTTGAATGAAAAATTATGTTACTGTAATCTCTGCATAATCACACAATTCTTTGAGTCTTTTAACTCTCAAAGTATATATTGAAAATTATATTGTAAATTTTAATAACAATAGATTCTGTATCAATAGATAAAATATCAACTGCAAAAGAAACTGCATTATGCAGTATGTGAGCCAGGCATTCAAACTCCTTCTATGTCTCTTAGTAAAGATTTTTTTAATTTAAAAAAAACATCATTGATTTCCCAATTTTGTCTGCCTCTGAAATTTGTATTTGTGTTATCTGCATCAAATGCTGCAATATTCTCTCTGGAATTTTCAATTCCTCCAATGTCTTCATACAAAATAAAGACATGGTATCAGATGTCTTATTTTATAATGTGTTAAGTTTTAATAATTTCACTTGTAAACATTTTGTTTCTAAAAAATAATGCATTAGCAATGGGAACATCTTTCTGCTTTGTAATTTCTAGAATCAGTTGAGATTCCAAAAAATAGAATATTTTGTGCTTCAGTTTCAATTTGTGACATAGAATGTGGAGCCAAAATATTTATTATAGCAGTCACTTTAGTTCTAGCAGTTGTCTATTTCTTCACTATATTTGAATCTGGATGCATAAGAGTATTTAATTTAGTAATGCAATCTAATACAGTAAGTGACTGATGGTGATTTATAACTTTATATGCAATTATCAACTCAGCTGTATATAACAAAACTTCCATTGAATTTTGTTTAGTCGTACATGAGGTTATATTTTTAGAAGATGGTGCAGCAGATAATTTAGATTTATGATTAGTGGTTTGAATTTGATCTTTTATACTTGATTTTCCTTCATAGTTTACAGATAAATAAATATTACACATTGAACAAAATACTTCAAAATCGTTTCTTCCTTTTTTAATAAATGATCACATTTATTTTGGCATTTGTTTGTTAACACTGCACTACAACACAATATAATTTAAAATTATTTTACGAATTATCATTTGACAATGCTTCTCATGACAGTTCCATACTACTATATGAAACAAGCTTTGCTCATGTGTGATCCATATTACATCATCCATTATCGACATTTGATGAACTGCTTGTTAAACATTCATATAGTTCACAATAATTTTTTTTACTGTACTTAACTTATTTATTAATAATTAAAATGTCTAATGGAGTAAAATAAAATATAACTAAAACCATAAACTGGGACAGTTTGGTTGTTCACCAGGACATAATTTTAGAATCAGGGACTTATCAAGGTGTACTGGGATGTATGGCATGTCCTTGTTAAGATGAATTTCAAATTCACAGAAATGTCCTCAAATCTCATTAATTTACTCACTTTAATAACCTTTTAAATATTTAAAATTGCATTACTAATAATATGTAAAAGATTGGAAGAATAAACTTCTAAGCACTACTTGTACTAATGCTTCTATCCATTAGCAATAAAGTAGTCCACAATTAAAATAAATAAGAAATTTAATTTTTGTTCACAGTCATTTATCTTATGTGTATAATAAGATTAGACAGTAGTACTCTTTATGATAAATTCATGTTTGCGGAAATGTTTATGTAATCTTATCCAAAACAGTCTTTTATTTACTATGATTTTTTTTAAAAATCTTAAACTCATTGCAAATTTTCAAACACCTGAGAAAATTAAACAAGGCAAAACTCTCCATACAATAGTGCCACTCTTTGCCAACCAGAGTAATCAATGGATGCCAGAAGGCTTGTGCATAAAATCATTATCTAGTGTGCCTACTCATCCAATATCCCCAGATTAGTATCTGGCTTGTGACCTTTGTCAGTGAGGAGCCTTGGATCTGAAAGCACAGCACCTAGATCTTAGGATCCATTGATTATTCTGGTTGGCACAGGGTGGCACTACTGTATGGAAAGTTTTGCCTTGTTTAATAACAATTATGTGCTAGTATAAGAGATAGTGATCATGTGATATTTAGTGGTTTAACCTGAGAAAATGTTCTACCCACATATGAATCTCAAATGAAAACATAACAAAAAAATGTATTATTGCTACACAAAAAAGTATTTAATACAATATTAAATAGTTTCTATAAAAAAATTATGTTCAGATCTGTCTTATATGGTTGTTGTTTTTTTATAATTCTAGATTATCAATAGACATTTATTAATTACTTTTTATTTTTATTATGATAGACTTGAACATTTTTGTTGATCAATTAGTTTAGAAGTTCATAAACTTTAGTATGTGGAACATTAGGATAAGTATGGTGAGCAGAGTGGTCTTGCAGAGTGTCTGCAAAACTTTATAAAAATCTATTAGCTTTTACAATTAAAATGAAAAGCAATCATTAATTTCTTTTTCATACTGAAACGTCAATTAAATCTTCATGTCATTCTTACTAAGCATTAGCTCTGAATATATATCTAGTTTATTATAAAAAGGATCTAATTTCACATAAACACTTAACCCACTTGAAAATAATATGATAAAAAGGAGCCACATTGTAAAATAGGCTGAAAAATACTGTTTTCACTTAGAAAAATATTACATTGTAACAATAAAAGAGAAGAATAAATTCAATAAAGTATTATCATGCAATATTATTTTATAAATATTTTAAATCAATTTGTTTATCATAAAAGTACTCAATTTGCAATAATATAAAATTACTTACTATGCTGGCATAATCATTTCCTGTATACAGTACAATTTTATAATACTATAAATCTATAAAACTCTGTATTTACTTACATTTTTATGGATATTATTTTAATAGTAATAATCAAAGTAATAATCAAAACTATAACTTTCTTATACTGATGAATACCTTCCTCTATTTTCGCTCTTTTAAAATGCATTTTTATCTTATTTAATAATTTTTTTTTGATTATTTAATATAATATTTTTCTAAAAAGTGTAAAAATGTTTGAGAAAATAAAAATTTTTTTTTTTGCTCTCCACTTTAGTATTTGCATATCTTTTTTTTTTTTTTTTTTAGAAAAAAAATTAAGTGTCTAAGAAACAGCTTGTTTTTATTGAAATAATTCTTTCTTCTTGTTCTTAGCAATTGTATTAATTGCAGCATTGAGCATTAATAAAATATACTAATGTATAGAGATTTACTGGACTTATTGTTTGTTTGTTTGTTTGTTTTTTAATTTTATTTTAAACTGGTCAAACACCAGAATTAAAGTGAGATTAAATTTGCAAAAATTAGTTTTCATATTTTTGGGTTTTACTTTGAATAATATTTTTTATTTATTCAAATATAATTAATTTTTAATAAGTTTAATAACAAAATTAATTTTTAGCATATAATAAATAAATGTAAAAGTTATAAATTTGTTTGAGGAAATAAAAAACAAAGACTACTTTTTACATTAGCAACAATACCGTTGTACGTTCCACTGATGAAAGTTTAAATTCTTTTTAAAAACATATATAACTGTAGAAATGAATATGTTCCATATTTATTAAATAAAAATATATTTCTATGATGAAAAATAAAGTGAAAAAAGCATTTACTTTCATTTTTGCATGTCAATTAAAATATGAACAAGTTCCGCCATTTTGTGTAAATTGTTCTCTCTAATTTAAGGACATTTATATTTGTTGATAACTCCTCCTATCTATTAATGAAAATTAAAATTAAATTTATTTAATCCTTATCATTCATTTGAAAGTATTTATTACAAGGTAGCAAAACATTCAAATTTGACATAAGAACTATTGTCTCCATTGAATTAAGTCATAAATGCTATTAAAATGCAACACAGAATTTGCAAAAAAAGGTTAATATGTGTAGTTCTAATTTATTTATTTATTAATAAAATTATATTATAAATGTATGTGGATCCTGTACATGCCGAATATACTTATATTTCACGCTGTTATCATCATTGAAAATCAGTAGTACACCAAAACTTTGAACTAAATGACATTGGTAAGAATAATTACTGATTGTTTACTATTAACAGATTTTTCAACCAGCATTTTGAAGTGCTTGTATATACTATCATAATATATATATAAAAATAATAATCCAAATGTCTCTAAATACATTTTTATTTTATAAAATGTGTTAAATGTCACTAGATATTCATTATATTTAATAGTGGACAATATTCATAAGTTTGTTAAAATAGTCATAATGTTTTTATTTTATGGTATAAATGAAGTATATAAATATAAAAAAGACATTGTACCACTCATTGATTAGTCTCATGACTGATTGTCTTCGGTTATCACTGCCATCTCAACTCTTATTGCTAGCTGAAAGTATTTCTTAATGCATGACAATCACTATATCACAAAAGAATATTAGAATGCAAAGCAAAATCAAATGTTATAGATAACCACACTAAAAAAAATTATCAGTGAAATTAGTTTCTCAATGAGCAAAGAGAGTAATTAAAAAATACACTACCTATTGAGGATTCAGATATAATCTAATAATTGAATACAGGAAGACAAAGTATGATGCAAAATCTAACACCAGGCTAGACAAATATAGGAATGATGAAAGACTGGAGTGGAGCTGAATATTGGTATATAAAATTTCAGAAATAGTTCGAACCAGGCAACCCCAGGATTGTATGCCCTGAAACCAATGACTGTAAAAGAAAGATCAAAGAGGCGTACTTTATTGTTTGCGACAACAATTCTATCAATAGACGCGACACGTGTTTTTCCATTTCAAAAAAATGGTCAAACTGATTTGCATTTACATTTGCATATTTGTTATTTAATAACACTACGTAAAGATTTATTACTTTCGTCGGCCATGAATATGAGGGCAAACCTCGAAAGCGCTTGGCCCATTTAATAGTTTTAAGCGAAATTTGTTTTGTTTATTTGGAAGCTTCTTCGTCAGCGAGTAAATCGTTTTTAGGCTATTAGAGGAATTGTTAAACTGAGATTAATGGATCATGAACAAGAAAGAATTAGAATACATATTTGCAGTTTGGAATAAACATTTTGATTGGAGATTACAACATAGTGGATATTTATATTGTTATACTAGCTGAAAAAAACAAAAACCATCATCATGGTGTGGGAATTGAATGCACCAAAATATAATGGCACATTAATAAAATAAAATAGTGTATAAAAAAGCCCCACTGGTTCATGTGAGAGATGGTTAATTGGATCTGCTGATTATATATTTTCTCTATCAACAACTGTGGAAACTGACGAAAATGCATAGCAATTTTATGAGATGCTGCAATCATTTCATTAGTAAATATATTGAAGCATGATAGGATGTAATAAAGGTAAATATTAAAAAAAACTATCATTTCTGTGAGCATATTCATTAATTACCAAGTATTATGTTGTTTCAGAAAAAAATAAAATTATTAACAATTGAATTACAAAATATCAATATTAGTGAAAGAGCAGATGAAAGAATGCATGGAATATATGAACTTGGTACAGAGCAATATTATTTCTGGGGAAAATCTAATAGATTTCTGCAATAAAAATAATTTACTATTTACAAATACAAAATTTACTCAATATAAAAAGAAGATATACATGAACATCATCAGATGATATTACCAGAAAACAAATCAACAATATCACATTTGAAAAGATATGATGAAAGAATATGAATCAGTGCAAGATATATCCAGGGGTTGATCTATATAAAAGATATTTATCATTTTATTTGAAACGCAAGGATAAAATTGTGCAATATTAGGAAAAGGAATATTAAAAGATTGAATGTAGACAGCATAGTTAGTCATAGATCATTGGAGTATTTTGTAGATTAGCAAGATAATTTAAATGCCTGAGTTAGTGTAGTGTCATTAGAAAATGATAGTGGCAATTACCAATTAACATGTTAGAAGTTATAAGAAAGATAATGATATGGAAAAATACCACTGGTGGCAAGTTGGTTAATGGAAACATTGAAAGTGAATGAAGAAAAAAATCAAAAACTGTGATCCTATAAAACATAAAGAATATGAAATATTAGGCAACTTCATTCTTTATGTTATTTCTGTTTTATAGATAATCAAAAGGCTTCTGAATGCATAAGTCATGATAAATTTTTGGTGTAAATGTTAAATGTGTGATACTCTTACAACTTGGTAAAACTGCTATCTTTCTTGTACAGGATATAGAAACCAAAAATGAGAATAGTGCAAATCAACTCAGATTGGTTTCAAATAAGTAAAAAAGTGAGTTATTCAAAATTATAGAAGATAATTTATGAGAGAGGCTTTGAACAGTTCTCAAGGAAAATTCTATATTAGAAGAAGATGAATATATAATTTACAGTACACAGTTGATATTACTGAGGTAGCAGTAGTTAAAGAGTAACTTTAGGATTTTATAGACCGATTGATAAGACTAGCTAATTATGGATTAAAAATAAACCTGAGTAAGACAAGTGTAATTGAATTAGCCAGAAGAATAGTAGAGAAAAAGATCCTTTTGAAATAATTAATAATCACACACAATAATGAAGATATTCATAATATTTATAAAATATAATTATACAAATAACAGTACAAGTAGTTGCTTATATCATAGTTTAAATCAATGATTGTAATAAATTTTAGGACTGCATCAAGTTAACACAGGATTTAAAAAATTGTTATTTATTTTTTTGTTTAAATAATTGTAAGCAAAAGGCTTTTTTTACAAAAGAAATAATTTCATTTGAGTAAACACATGGAATTTTTCCATTTTTATATGTATTAAAAATATGTATATTAAAAAAATAAACAGTTAACCTTCCCAATTTTATTCCGGCTGAGGTATAGAACAATGAGTGTGAGTTGGTCCTGAAATTGCATTGTTACAGAGCTTAGAACTTGCATGTGTCTATTCTGTAATGATCATTTAATGATTTTTCATATAATTGACATTTAAAATTTGAACAGATTTTGATTTATATTCTAACTAAAATATCCAGACAACAACATTAATTTTAAAAATCAAAAGTAATGCCCTTACAAAAGTGGTAGGGTGTATTTAATATGCAAACATGGCGACTGTCTTTTTAGAAATTGACTTCTACTTTGGAGAAATTTAAAAAGTCCATTTTACACATAATTCAATTATTCATTCTTTTTTATTTTTGTAAAATTATAATAAATATTTATGCATAATAAAAATGCAATGTATTCATTCAGTTTTTATTTGAATATGGTTATTAATTGAGAAGAATTTGATTTATAAATGAACAAAAAGACACATAGCTTTTGTGAAATTGAAAAATGTTACATATAATTTTATTTTTTTAGAATTACTTTCAATATTTGAGTCTCTGTAAGTGACATATATTCAAGGTGTATTATTAAGATTTACAAAAAATACTACTAATATAAGAAGCACCTATCTCAATATTATTATTTTTTGCAATTATAAGGAAAATTTTAATAATCTAAAAAATAATGACAGTGCTGGAATGTATTTTTTATTAAAATTTGTTTTACTAATAGAAACATTTTTGACAATAATTATGTTTTATTAAAAATAAGTTTACTCATCCAAAAATGAATTGTTTTTTTTTTATTGTTTTTATTAATTTTTTTTCCCCACATTTTCAAAAATGATATATTATTTTCAAGATTTATTTTTCATTTATAAACTTATACTTACAAAGACTTTTTTAAATAATGTAAAAATAAGACAAAAAGTAAATATTTAAAATGAATTTTTTAAATTAATGTAAAAATTAGAGAGAATAAAATTCAGTTTATTAAAATAAAAAGTATAAAATCTAGTGACCAAATTTCATCATATCAGCCAAAACTTTCTTTTAGAACAAGTTACTAATTTCATCTGCATATATATATATATATGTTACCTGTATGCATGAATTTGACATGCAATGATATATCGCAAAAAAATATTTAATTACTGCTTTGCCCATTAAGTGGGTAACCTGTGTATTTTATTTGATGAGTCAACATGTTGTTTTCTTTATTTGCTGATGTAAAAACTATAAGCATGACATCAACTGAAATAAGGCCATTAGATATATCTCTGGGGTAGCTTTTCAAAGGTGTCTACCACAAAAAAAATCCAATGAAATTTGAATTTTTTACAGTATTTTTTATTAAGCAGCACATTTAATTTTTGTGTTTTTTGATCAATTTTGTAATTTTCATGAAGCAATAAAAACAGAAAATAAATCTTATTCACAAACAAGGACTACAATGGAGTCTAAACATAAAGCATGATATAAGACTCGTAAGTAAAATTTTAATTTTTTTAATAATATTTTAATTTTTTTTTATTTTTTGAAAAAATGATAATTTTTATTAATTTTACTTAGTAGTTGGTGTGTGTTGATATAAATTATATATTTATTTATGCTCATATTGAATTCTTATCTACGGTAATTTTCTAAAGTTCTAATCCAATTATTTTATAAAAATAAACTTATTTTATAAAAATAATGATTCTCAAAAAGTTTAATAATTTATTATTTATTATTATGTTTATATGATGTGTTTGTGTTTATAAGTAATGAGTTACAAAACTAATAATCAAATGTATAGAAAGATTGCATACAAAAGCAAATAATCAAATTCTGATTCTTGTTTATGCCTTGATTCTCATGCTTTGGAGTCACTCTGGTTTTTCTATATGTTTTATAATATTATTTTCAAGCCTATAGCTAACATATGGACTATATGCAAATAAATTATATCTATGTGATACAATAAATATAGCAAGATAGCATCACTGGTGTCCATAAAGAATATAAACATCACTGATGTACACAAAAAAATATAAAATGAGATTAAACTCATTTTATCAGTGATATAGACAGTAACCTACAATTTCTAGTTTTAGATAGCCAAGAAACCAATTGCTATGATGACAAATGTATATCCACCTTCTGGAAATGATTTGTTTTGTATTCTTTATTAGCATGAATATTTTTCTTATAGAAATGAAGAATTCATATATGACTTGTTTTGGAGATTCTGAAGCTATGAATTATCTCAGGTAAGAAGTATTATATATGGTTTGAAAGATACTTTTGGGAGGAATACAAAGAAGTTATCAATGAAGAAATAATGTAAACTTAGTTAAGGATGAATTAGAAATTATGAACAAACAATAAAGTAATAATTATTTTGGATGATGAAATTTCTTTTTTTTTCTTATTTTTTAAATGGTTATCACTGTTTGACTTAGACTTATTGCTTTCCTTAGTTTTTCTAGTTTCTATTAATGTAATTTTTTTGCTATTACTGAAAGGAGACCCTTTGATTCTTCTTGGAGGTCTTAAAGAAACCGAGCAGGGTAAATTCCTAAGGTTCACTCCATGCATTCTTTTCATTGCAGCTGTTATTACTGTGTGATTATTCATATAGTATACAAACATAGATGGGCTGCTCACCAACTCACATTAACCAGCATGATGTGTTTATTGGCTTTTTACCCTGAGTTTAAGATCAAGAATCACCATGGTCTTTCTTCTCAGTTGCCTGATAAGGCAGAATGAATGTTTATGTAAATGATAAATATTTTCCAATACATATATACAATTATGACAGACAAAAATAAATTATGGCCCTTATTCCAAGAAGGCTATAAAGTCACCAACCAAGGCAGCAGTTAGTGGCGGAAGGAATAGGGTGCTAAGAATCCTCTGATTCTGGACCCAGGCTGCCATTTGATGACAATTTTTTATTTAGGTACTTACAACTGCAGATTACTTTCAAGTGAAGGAAGATTGCAAGAATTAGAATCTTATATTAAATGGGACATTATTGGACTTTGTAAAGTTAGAAGAAAAGGTGAAGAGACAATTGATTTAAAAAATGGACATGTAATCTATTATAAAAGCACAAATATTGGAAATACAAGTGGAGTAGGATTCATTATAAATAAAAAGTGGAATAACAACATTGTGGAGATTGATGGTGTATCAGACAAAGTGGAAAGAATTAGTTGTACAACTTAATAGCAGATTCCAAATGCAGATAATTCAGGTTTATGTCCCAACAAGTTCTCATAGTGATGAAGTTATAGAAGATTTTTATATGGATGTACAAAAGGCTTTTAATTAGAGTAAACAACATTTTAAAATTGTTATGGGAGACATTAATGCTAAAATTGGTAAACAAATGAAAGATGAAAATGCTGTAGGTAGTTTTGGTTATGGTAATAGAAATGAGAGAGGACATAGACTTGTGGAGATTGCTGAAAAAGAAAAAATGTTATATTATGATTTTTTTTTTGAGAAAAATATAAAAAGAAAATGGACATGGAAGCATCCCAATGAAGGTACAGCAAAACTGGATTATATTTTGACTAACAGAAAATACATATTTCAAGATTGTAATGTTCTTAATAAATTTAAGACAGGAAATGATCATCGATTAGTATGGTGTATGATATGTGTTATTGCAGAACTAGAGAGAAAAATTATTAAGAAAAACATTTTTTACAGTTGATATTCCTACTCTTCAGAAACATTCTAATGAATTTAAATTAGAACTTACAAATCACTTTCAAGTATTAAGAGATTTTGAACATGATTCAGATTTGAATGAAATTAATGTGAAAATAACTGATACACTTTTAAAAACTGCAACAAAAATATCTGGTAGAAAAAAGCAGCAATTGACCAATAAAATTTCTACTGAGACTAGAGAATTTATGAAGAAAAGAAGGAATATGAAGATATACAAAAATGATGCATTAAAAAGAATTGAATATCTCGAATTTTGTAAAATGGTACAGAAAAGAGTTGAAAATGATATAAGAAAATATAACTGTGAACTAGAAAGGAAAGCTGTAGAAGAAAATAAAAGTCTCAAGAATGTAAAACATTTTGGAATTGGTAGGAAATTTATATCTGCAATAAGAAAAACAGATGGAATTATTACTTAAAAGAGAGATGACATCATAAAATGGGTAGAAGACTTCTATCAAGAATTATATAGTAATAAAGAACAGGTAACTCCTATATCTATTACATCTTCTGAATTACCCAGAATTTTAAATGAAGAAGTGAGACATGTAATTAAATGTATGAAGAAAGAAAGGCTCCAGGTAATGATGGAATTATAATTGATATATTAAAAAAAGCAGATGAAGAAATGGAAAATTATTTAGCAAAGTTATATACCAAATGTCTATAATGTCTAAATGATAAAGATGTATCAGGTGATAGGAAGAATGCAGTAATAATATTAATATTTAAAAAAAGTGATAAAGAAGATATTGGAAATTACAGACCTATTAGTCTTTTATCATTTTTTATACAAAATTTTTATCAAGATAATTACAACTTGTCTACAGAGAACATTGGATTTTTACCAACCTAGAGAACAAGCTGGATTTAAAAGTGGTTTTAGTACAGTAGATAATATCCAGGTACTGAGAGAAGTTATAGAAAGGACAAATGAATGTGAATTGCCATTATGTTTTGGATTTGTAAATTATAAAAAGGCATTTGATTCTATAAACATTTCTTCAGTGATTAAAGCATTGGATCATTAAGGTATAGATCCAGGATATTGTCATATTTTAAAGAATATTTATAAAAATGCAACAGCAACAATTAGATTACATAATGATACAGGGAAGGTCAACATTGAGAAAGGTGTAAGATAAGGTGACTCCATATCTCCAAAACTTTTTACAGCAGTGTTGCAAGAAGTATTTTGTGGAATAAAATGGGAAACTAAAAGAGTGAAAGTAAATGGAGATTATTTAAGTCATTTAGATTTTGCAGATGATATAGTTGTTTTTGAAAATAATGCTTCAGAGCTACAGGAAATGTTGCAGGAGTTATCAGATGAAAGTATGAAAGTAGAACTAAAGATAAATGTTAAAAAGACTAAAGTAATGTTTAATCAATTTGCTCACAATATGAAAATAAAGATTGATTATGATGAATTAGAAGAAATTAACAGTTACAAATACCTTGGTCAGATTATTAATACAGATGGAAACATAATGGATGAAATTAATCATAGAATTAAACTTGGTTGGAGTGCTTTTGGTAGAAATAACTTGATACTAAAAGGAAATATGCCTATGTGTTTGAAAAGGAAAGTTTTTAACAAATGTGTTTTACCAGTTCTTACTTATGGATCTGAGACTTGGACACTTAATGAAAAGCAATACAGAGACTCCAGACCACTTAAAGAAGTGTGGAGAGATGTATGTTGAGAGTAACAAGAAGAAATCAAAGATGCAAAGTATGGGTAAGAGAACAAACAGGTGTTACTGACTTCATTAAAAAAATTAAAAGATTGAAGTGGAGTTGGGCTGGACACATTACTAGAAGAAATAATAATAAATGGACAATTGAAATCTTAAACTGGATTCCAAGAGATTGTAAAAGACCCAGAAAGAGACCACATGTGAGATGGATGGATGAAATAAGAATGTTTGCAGGGGTGATGTAGAGAAGAGAACATAAAGATCAGAGAAGATGGATTAAACTTTGAGAGACCTTCATCCTGCAGTGGGTTTACAATGGTTGATGATGATGATGATGATGAATTTGTTTTGCTCTAACATAATTAAAACTGAAGTTATTGTGAAAAATGTGTCTCAGACCAGTTTTTTTTTAAAATTCAATATGGCGTCCTAGACCCAAGTAGTTTTAAATTTATATTCAAATTTCAATATAATTAAAAGTTAAATATTTTTCTACTTAAATGTTAGAATGTCAAAATTAAATGAATTTATAGTATAGAGATAATATCTGAATAAATTTAGTTCTGCTGCTGTGTGTTTTTAATGTCAAATTATAATTTTGTTTTGTTGTTTTCTAGTATAAAGTCAATAATTTTCCAATGCAAATAGTTGATAGTTCATAGGTTTAATTAATAAAGTGTCAATGATTATTTTTGCAATTCAGAAAAGTTAATAATAGCATGATGAACTATTTTTCCAAGAATGTAGCAGCTAATCACAGCCTTTTGGTTCCATAGCTTTTCATGACTTTGATTAGATGATACATTCAGAGAATAAGATCGCTTTGCTTAGCTTATTAAAATTAACTGAAAGCAACTCTAGTGTTGCCAAATAATGTAAAAATAGCTTGGAAGAATAATAAGTCTTTGGGTAAATGGTTACATAATGCAAAAGAGTTAAATGATGTTAGTAGTATGATGGGGCTGGTATATAAAATTAGCTGTGGAAAATGCAATAAAATATATATAGGACAGACAGGGAGAACGACAGATGAGAGAGGTAAGGAACATGATCGAGCAATTAATAGGAAAGACATGAGATCAGGGCCATATTTGCATTATTTGGATACAGAGCATAAAATGAAGTGCAAGAAAAATATAAGTGTTATTAAATATGTGAAGAATTACCATAAGAGAATATATTATGAAACATTATATATTCATGAAAACTTAGACAAATGTGTAAATATAGTAAAAGCTCTAGCTAAATTAGGTGGTAAATGGGCTTTATTAAACAATTGGAAAGTGTATGAAATGGTTGTACATATGTAAATACCAATTTTTTTATTTTTTTTATTTTTTTTTATTTTTTAAAAGATGTAAAATATATATTTAATTATTATTATTATTATTATTTTTTTGAGAAAATATTGTTAAAATTTTTAGATGTATAATATGTTAAATTTATTTATTTATAATATATGGACATGTTTAAAAAGAAAATGAAATATAATGTAAATAATGTCCAGTAGATGGAGTGAATATTATTATTTGTTTATATGAATTGTATAATATAATATCTTGAGAAGATCTCAATGGAGATGAAAGCTGGTTTAATAAATATTTAAATATAATTATTAATAGTTGTTTATTTCAATCTTGTTTGATTGATTATTTATTTAAGGACACAATATTTACTATCAGAAAATGCTAATGCTAAACAAACTATCCCTAAAGTGTATGCATCATTACTGGGTACCACTGCATATTACAGTTTAAATGGTAATCTAAATTAAATAATTTAAATGAATATGTAAATGGAATTCTCAAATTTTTAGATGTAATGAGAATTTAGTCATCATCAAAAATGGAAAGTTATTAAAACGAATTGTAAACCCAGTTTTTGTGAAAGATATTAAATTAACATAATATTATTCACTGAAAAAAGCAAGGGATTTAGAATATATGGATATAAATTCAAATATATTAAATTTATTAAGCACAAACAGTTGACAGTAATAATGTGCAAGGATAAAAACCTTTGGCAGATGCACTTTAAAAATGCTTATGTGACAGCCAATCAGATGTAAACAATGACTGCACATGGAACTCTTAATTCTAAAACACAAGCCAGAACTATAATAAAAAGATGGAACCCACCTTTTTCTATGCTTAAATTTATATATAAATAAGCCAGACAAGTATCTTGAACTAAGAGCATGAAGCTTAAAACACCTTCACATTTAATTCACTAAATATTACATATAAATAAACAACTTGAAATCTTTCAATTTACTATGAAGCAATTTTCGCGTTGTTTATTTATATATAATATTTAATGAATTAAATGTGAAGTTGTTTTAAGCTTCATGCTCTTAGTTCAAGGTACTTGAGTATGGCTTATTTATATATAAATTTAAACATAGAAGAAAATGGGTCCCATCTTTTTCTTATAGTTCTGTCTTGTGTTTTAGAATTAAGAGTTCCACATGCAGTCATTGTTTACATCTGATTGGCTGTCGCATAAGCATTTTTAAAGTGCATCTGCCAAAGGATATAAATTCAGTAAAATAAATAAATCAGAAGAGAAATATCTGGCTCTTATAAGCTATTCAACAATCCTAAGATACAATAATATAAGATCAAAGAAGTTAGAACATTTTTTCAAATGATCTATTTTTTATAACTTAAAACAAAGAAGAAATTGTTTGCAAATTATAAAATATAGAATATAAATGCTCTGGAAAAAAAATGTAACATTGTAACAAAAATAGGAAATAATAAATAAATACGATGAAATAAATTAAAAAATAAAACTAAAATATCAGCTATTTTCTTTCTATTTTTATTATCTTTTCCTGTCAATAGACATTCTTTTCAAACAAATATTTTAACATATCTTGGTCTTTTATTTAAACAAATGTTGTTGTTTTTTTGTTTGTATTTTAACGTCTGATGTACAACTAGCAGAAAGACTACATACAAGTAATAATTTTTGTTTGTTTGGGTTTTTTTTTTTAATAAATTTGTTTTAATCAAAACACTTCCATTGCCAAAAAAAGGGGATTGTGACTGGAAAATACTTTTTCCAAATAAAATTCTATTCATAAAAGAAATTTTAAAAGAATGAAAATATACAAATATTTTTATTTTGTATATATTTTAATTTATTATTTATAATTAGAATTAATATATTTTAATTTATTATTTATAATTAAAATTAATATAAATATTGTTAATGAAGTATTATTCAATTCTGAGCAAATTAATTGTATGTTTGTGAACAAATATATTCGCAATAATAGTATTTATATATTGTTTTAAATTTAAAAACATTCTGTATGGAGAAAAATATTGTCATCAGAACCATAGTTTATCAATAATAAAGCAACACTAAGAAATAATAAAATTATGAGAAAATATATATTTTATGTCAATAATTCTAAAACCAAAAAAAGCAGACAATGAATGTGAGAAAATGATATACTCATGATCAATTGATCAAGACTTTATTTTTAAATTTATATTTACTTATTACAATAAATAAAGTTGTAATTAATAATTTATAAAGGGCATACTCATTACTTAAGTAATCTATATTAAGATTATAACCTTAAGCATTTTAGGTGCACAGTCTTAAGGTTATAGCCTTAATATATATATATATTACAATAAATAAAGTATATATAAAATAATCCCAGTGCATAACGCTATACTGAAATAAATATACAAATATTAAACATTAAATCACCCCACATGGTTAAGAAATCCAGTATCACCCTCTGTGAACTAATATACAAACTCTAATGTATTTATATATTTGTTCACAGAGGGCGGTACTAGATTTCTTAACCATGTGGGTGATTTAATGCTTAATATTTATATATATATACTGAAGTTAAACAATGTACTTATTAGTCTTCAAATAGGTGAGTTTTTGTTGTGTGCATAATATATAATAGTAGATATGCTTCCCTTGATCATTGCATATGTTGTGAGCCAAAAAAAACAATTGATTTGACTGTGGTATAATAGTAGAATCCAGTTCCTAATCCATTACTAGTGTAAGACACCACTATATTTTTAATCAGCTGTACTTCACTGCAGTAACTCCAGCTTTAAAATTAAAATTCAAAATTATATTGAATATATAGTTCAAAAAGTTGAAAATAATCTTTAAAAAGCTTACTATAGAAAAGTGGTCTTTTCAAGATACAGTGAAGGAAAAAATAATATTCACCTCACTAGTTAATTTCCATGTGGTGAGAATTTTTTAATAGTTTTGGTATTGTTGTTTTGTTTTACTCTCTAACTAAGACCAGTTAGGATATGTTTACTGGAAAGTCTTTGAATAACTGTCTGTCTGGGTTGTTCATCTAAAAGAAAAATATTGAGCTTGTTTAGAGTTTGAAATAATTACCAAAATTGTATATATTATAAGTATCATATAATAATTTTAAAAAATACATGCATTTATTTCTTCAAAAAATAATGAACACTACTCATAAATTGGCACAATGGAAAATGACTTCTATGAGTCATGACAGTTTTAACTTTGAATTGTCTGCTTCTACTATTTGTTATTTTCAGAATATCTGTATAATTTATTTCATTGCTTTTCTTCCACAACTAAAATTAAAATAAAAATAATGTAGGAATAATAGGAGTCACTAGATGGCACTTTTCTGAGGTATTCAACATTGGCATCAGCTCTTCTTTGAAGTACTACTTATAACAGTTTAATTGAGAATGGTAGAGATATCAGCACTGGTGGCGGCAATAATAATAATGTAAACAAAAAACAACCATTGACCCTGTTTATGATCCAACTTCTCTCTTTTTTATATGATTGGTTTTAATGAAAACTTCCATGTTTACTACATTTTATTTTTACCATTAAAATTTTCTTCTATATTATGTATTAATAGTTTTATATTATTTATTACAAATGTAACTTCAAACAATAGACGTTTTAAAAGTTAATATTGAACTTTGCAAAAGAGGAAAATAAATTACTAAATGGAGTTCTTTACTACAATAATGACACTTTTCATTATCAGATATAGTATTAGCTATTTATAAAGATTGTAGAATGAAATATTTATTTCACTTTACATTTTTCAAATAGAAATGAATTTCAGTTTAGACATGGTTAAAAACGAAAATATGTCTTAAAGTTCAAAATTAAACTTCTTAAAATTTTAAAAGAATGTTTTTTGCTGTGTTCATAAAGCCATTCTTGTTAATTGGTAAGAATTGCTTCTGCTTTCCCATAACAGTTTTTGGACTTACTGGACTGTCTGTATATTGTCAAGTTTGTTGAAAAATAGTAGTCACTTGTAGACAATACATTATTATTTATAT
This sequence comes from Epiperipatus broadwayi, assembly GCA_028023455.1. Classification (NCBI taxonomy): domain Eukaryota; kingdom Metazoa; phylum Onychophora; class Udeonychophora; order Euonychophora; family Peripatidae; genus Epiperipatus; species Epiperipatus broadwayi. The sequence continues at coordinate 75,808 of JAQFVV010013199.1, forward strand.
TATCTTCATCATAATTTGCATTCTAGAAAATTAGCATATACTACTATTATACTGAATAATAATGAATTTACTATTATGTTAAACCATTATTATTCAAATTAACTGATAGTAAAAGAGCCAGAAAGCAGTAAGAGAGATAGAAAGAGTATGAGTTAAGTCTAAAGTGTTTTATTAGCTTAATAATAGACAAGTAAGCAAAACGTGGCTTACAATGAAGACTGATTAAATTGGGTTCAAAGCTATCATGTTAAAATTTATTATATTTATGTGCAGAAAAAACTAATAATAAAAACTTATAGAAATGTGGACTACTACTACTACTACTATAATAATAATAATAATAATAATAATAATAATAATAATAATAATAATAATAATAATAAGAAGAAGAAGAAGAAGAAGAAGAAGAAGAAGAAGAAGAAGAATGATGATGATGATAATGATAATGATGATGATGATGATTGTTGTTGTTGTTGTTGTTATTGTTGTTGTGTGGGCATTAGGTATTCCTACACAACTATGTGTATTAACAATGAGGAATAAAGTGAACTTTATCAGTAATTACACTTACTTTAATTATTTCTTTACAAATAAATAAACTTATTTGTTGGTTTGTCTCAGTGTTCATTTAATTTATAGTTAATGCTTAGTTGGCTTGTATCATTTGTGATACGTCTGAATACACAACAGAATGAATGCAGTGACAGTTTATGAAAAAATGAAAATGGGACACACTAAAAATGGTGGTCTCAAGTCACAATATCCATAAATTTGAAACTAATAACACATTAGCATGGAATTTGTGTGTCAACATATCTAGCATTTTATGTTTATAAACAAAGTTGAAGATGACAAAGTTAAAGTAGCTACTGTGTTATTGTTTGCTGTTAAAGACATTTTATAAGTAGTTAACAATTATGTGACTCTAAAAGACCCAAAGACATTTCATATTAAAACTTAATAGAAAACCTCATTGTTTAGTTTCAGCTGGTAATATTTAAAAGGATGGAACATCTATGCTTTTAAATGAGGAAACTATCACCTCATGATTAATATCGTAATTATGATTTCATACTCTGTGTACTTGTGGAAGAATGTCAATTTGCCTTTAAATTAGAAGACATGCTGTTAGGTCAACTGTTGTTTGGAATGTTGAACATAACATTAGAAAATTTTACTGAATGAATCAACCTTATGGACAAAACAGCATTTAGAAAGTGTATTGCACAAGAGACTATGTGAGGGAATGTGTTAGAATTTCACATTTCAAAACATATTGATATGATACCTGTGATTAAAACACAAAATAGTTTTTTGGTTTAAAATAAATATTTTACAAATATATTGTATAAATAATCTTAAATATATAAATAAATTAACAGAAAATTACAATTTTATTTTCTGAAAAGACGTATTTAAAAATTGCCTTAATGCTAAATTTTCCATCATTTAGAAATTGTCACTTGTATTGATATCAAAGTTGGACATCTGTCAGATTGTTTTATTTGTAAATTAACATTCTAATTTTCTAGAGAGCCATGTGATCCTGTCATCTTAAGTCTTTTTGGTGATCATGTGATGCTTAATGGTTTAAATAGTAATGTTAATGACTTCTATGCAAAAAAAAAAGCTCTAGTAATCTAAGATTATAGATAATCTTTAAATGTTGAAGAGAGACCAAAAGTGATAACAATGCCATCATATCACTCTAAACATTTCAAAAATAAGTGATTTTCTAGCTTCTAAATCATAACACATTATATTACTCACAAATATAGAAGATAATTCACAATACTTTATGCAGAAACAATGGAAGAAAAAATATTTTTAATCATCAGTTATTGAATGGGATTTGAGAACTTTACATCTTAGTTTTACTCTTTAGCTACGATTAATGATTAGCTAATTTGGCTATCTGGAAACATGAATCCTAAGCTATAATGGACTATGAATAAATACTCATCTAGCAAGCAATTGGATTCATTACTATAAAGCAGAAGGTCGTTTTTTAAATGTACCAAAACTAAACATTATTATATTTTTATTGTCTCTTAAGCGTTATTAGACATCTAAAGGTTCACTCTTTTTCTTATTAAAACACTTGAATATGCAACGTGTTATTTTTTACCATTTGCTTATTGCAAATGTGAGATTGAAAATTAACTCTAGCAATGATGGTTTTTCGATATCGCCCAAGATTCAGAGTTGTTTTTTTTTAAAAAAAGTTTAGAGCATTAATATACTTCTGTTTTAAATGGAATTAAAAAATGATATTAATTGAAAAATGTTGATCGCACGTATATCAAACAAATTTAACACTTTTTTAAAGAAAAAAAAATACTAAAAAACAAAAACAACTTGCGTGCTAATATTAAAATGCCATTTTTTAAAATAAACATTTATTATTATTATTACTTCTAAATCGTTTTATTTCTCTTCTGCTTTTTTATATTTATTTTAAAAAAAAAAAAATCTTTGCAAATAAATAAAACAAAGAAAAAAAAGTAATTATTTCCTTTGTGTGTATTTTTTTTTAAATACTATTTTTAAACATAAAAGGTACATTGAGATTAAAACAAAAACACTATTAAACGACAATTAAAAATTTATTGAATATTTCAATAGCATTTGACAAAGCTAATTTAGTGAAAGAAATATCAATTAGGAAGCAGTGTGATCGCAATAATTCCTTCAATTAACCAAAGTAAGGTTTTTTATTTAACTCATAATCTTCCGCTGAACTATTGCACCAAATTCTATAAAACAAAGAAAAGATTACAATTCCCAAATGTTGAACTTTCCATATTTTTATAAAATAATAGTTTGTGAATTTATAAGATGTTTGAATATTGGAAATGATAGAAATGGGTTTGATCCATAGTTCTTAAGCTTTGAAGCCTTCTAATCCACAGCAGCACCAAACTATATATGGCACAATCTTTAATACAACATCTTCATTACTTAGTAGAATGAATGAGTAACATGCTAATGTGCAAAATTGTTTTGAAAATATAACAAGATGGAGATAAATATTACTGGATGAGATGAGAATTGCTGTATTATATAACTTTAGTGTTCAAACATCATTTGGCCTCATAAACAATTGTCAATACAAATATTTTATTGCCACATATGGAAGAATATTTTGTTTGCTAAAATTATTAAATTCCTATTGCAGTTAATTTTAAAAAATATATAAATAATAGCAGTGATATTGAATCATAGTTTTGAAGGTCTAATCTTGTTATCAGTTTAACTAACATTCAAACAACATCTTCTATAATTCATTTTATATGTATCCAGTTCTCTGCTCAAAGAGAAATAATGCAACTATGCATTATACTCTATGCAGTTTAGTGTACTGAGATAGTACTAGACTTAAGAGTGAAAGATTTATGAAATATTATGACTAAGTCATTATTATTTTCAATTATTAGTCTACACAAGTTTTATAATCCATAGTCTCTTTTCTCCATATCACACCAATAATTTTTTTTGTTTTTTTGATTCATTTCATATATGATCTCTTTCTATATCTTTTATAATTTCTTGGAACTCAGTTTAAGACTTTAACTATCCATATAATATCCTCTCTTTTAACAATATGTTTAACCAACTCCATTCAAATTTTTTAATTTCGTCTATGGTGTCAATGATAATTGCTTGTTCACTCACTCAACTATTTCACTTTTGATCTGTTCTTGTTATTCCCAACATAATCTCTCTTAATATTTTATTGCAAGATTTGAAGTCTGTATTAATGTCGCAGTCTAAGATTCATAAGTAAGAATTGGTAAAATACTTCTGCTAAAAACCTTTTTAAGCACATAGATATAATTCCTTTCAACAGTAAGTTATTTCTATCAAGAGTATATTCAATTCAAGTTTAACTCTGCAATTAATTTCATCCATTATGTTTTAATTTTGTACTCCATATGATCACATTATCTATACTTGTTAATATCTTCTAATACAAAATTTTCATTCTTTTTTTCTATGAAAATTCTTTGAACATTACTTTAATGTTTAGAATATTTATGTTTTAGTCTTACTTTCTTACTTTCCACTGATAACTCTTGTAATATTTCATGAAACTCTGAAATATTATTTGCAAAAAGGGTCACATTAACTGTATAATCTAGATCAGTGGTCTTCAACCACCGGTCCGTGGCCCAGTGCCAGGCCGTAGAAGTTCTTTGCTGGTCTGCGATAGACTGGCAAGAAAGTTTTAATAACAAAATAATAAGATTTTAAACTTTTAATTAATATAAACAATTTTTATTTATTTTTTTCATCGCACTTTTACCTGATTAAAAAAAAAGAAACAGAACAAAATCTAATCAGTCATACATAAATTAATTTGTTTTTCTAGTTATCACAGATGTTTATGGAGGGGAGTGGGAGTAAAATTAAATTTTTTATTACTTTTCTAAAAAAATTCAAAATTAAAAAAAAAAAAGTTTTTTATTATACAAACTCCATATATATATATATAACTTCATCTAAGGATAAGCTGTTTACATCTTTAAGAAAATTTATCTATAGACTTCTGCTGGTCCATGAAACCTTATTCTTATTTTACCAGTTCGCAGGTATGAAAAGGTTGAAGACCACTGATCTAGATAACATAAGCAATCTTTATGTATTTTTTATTTTTTTAATCTTCCCTTTTTAATCCACAAAATACTGCTTGTAAAACTGCCATAAAAAGTTTTGGGGATATAGAATCACTGTACTTTACACCCTCATCAATACTAACTTTCTTAATGTTATTATATAATCTAATCACTTCTGCTGCATTTTGATACATATTCTTCAATATATAATAATATCTTGAATATATATAATAATGGTCCAATGTTGTAATTGTTCTATAAAATATTCATAATATCAAATGTCTTTTCATTATCTACAAATCCAAAGCATAATTGCAACTCATATTCATGAGTTTTTTTTCTATAAAATCTGACAATACTTTGATAGGATACACTATGTTAAAATCACACTTAAATCCACTTTGTTTGTTTTTTATTTGGTTAGTTAGAATCTAAATAATAGTGTTTGATTATCATCAATAATATGCTTAATATATATATATATATATATATATATATATATATATATATATATATATATATATATATATATATATATATATATATACACACACAAAGGGAGTAAATCATCCTCCCCCACATTATGACTTAAAAGCACTCTAAATGTTGAATGAGTAGTCATAGCCTGGAGGAGGGTGATTTACTCCGTTTGTTTATATATACATTGAGCTATGTTTAATTTAAAATTTATATATATATAATTAAGTTCCAACCAGTATATATATATAAGAAAGTAAAAGTAAATGGAAATTGAGTGTGAAAGATATTGTTATCACATAATTATTTTTGCATTACTTGTAAGACAATACACCTTTATTGTCTCTAGGTCATTGGTAGGAAAGAATTACCAATTCTATTTTAACACCATACTAATAATTTTAATATTACTCTATAATACAATCTTATGTTAGAAGTAAACTTATTTACTTATAAAAATGTACATTATAAATATAAGACAGGTGTTGTAGGCTCAAAAGTGATCGTCATGAAGAATGATTTGCTGATTTTTTTTTTATATACACATATATATATAAATTTGACAGTGATTTTTACCATATGAAAATCCAAACAGATATTTTCACATATTATAAAATTCAAATATATATATATATATAGAGAGAGAGAGAAGAAAGAGAACAAACGACAGAAAATTTTAGAGTATTTACTTCTCTTCATAATAATCAATAAGTTAATATCAGTATAATTACTTTTATGTAATTAAACTAAAGAAAACAAAATTCTAAGATAAAAATAAATTAGAAATACAGATTTATTTAGTTAAATAAAAATGAAGTTTAATTAGTCCTGGATACTTTGATATTTTGTTAAATATTAAGAAATTAGACTTTTTTATAATAGGATTAACAAAAATCTGATTTAAATGTAATTAACAATGTATTAAGGTTTATTCGAAAGAATATTATATATGAAATGAAAACTAATAAATTATCATACTATTTTTAAAAAAGGTAACCCAAGAATTTATGTTCCAGATAATGTTGGATATTATCAAAATAATGAAGAATATCTTTCATAAAACAGTGATAAGGTAAAATCAAAATCAATTGTACACTCTTTTCTTTTCCTTAAGTCAGGAACAGAAATAGGAGTACTGAAATTTTAAGGAACTAGTGTTTCCATTGTAAAATTATAAAAGCTTCACTATGCAGAACTAATACTGAGAAATCAAGCAAAAAATGGGTGACTATTGTATAATATAATCTGTAAAGATCATGATTATAGTCTATTATATAAATATTTTTACTATAGATGGCTAAACCTTCAAGTGTGGGTTTATTTAACCTTTTTATGATGTTGCAACTAAATAGAAAAAAATGCTCTAAATATCTAAATTAAGCCCATCACTATTGAAGAATATTTGCAGTTATCCATGATATTTATTTACAAGATGCTAATATGCTGTAAAATGTTTGAAAAGAAAAAGATATGTATAACTAAAGAAAAGATAGATTTAACATTGGACTTTTGCCCATTTGAAGGAAAGGAAAAATGGGTTAAACTTGTTGAATCCAGTCAACACAGAAGTGAAGTGAGGAACCCTACAACAGCTATTCAATTTACTGCTTGTAACCTAAAAGTAAATCAGGAAACCAGTCGAACTTAATGATTGCATATTTAATAAGTTAAAGCCAAATAAAATCAGGATACAGATCTATGTGCTCGAAGTACAGATCCTTAAAATAAATGTGATGACAATCAAGTAATGAATTGGATAGGACTGTTTTTTATTTCATTTTTAGGCCTAAATTGAGAAAATATTATATTTATTCAAGGGCAAAGTTTATTATGTATTCTATAAAATATTTTTTTTATTTTTAAAATGTGTATCAAGTATTTTATTTTTTTTATATATTTTATTAATATATTAAGTTATGTAGATACATAGAATTCATTAAAGTATGAAAAATATAATAAATTACTGTGTAAATTTACTGAATTTATTAAATTATAGTAAAGATAAAATTATTTTGTTAATTGCTATAAATTTTCTCAATTCTTCATTCTATGACATTTGTGCATGAATGTAATAGTAGCTATACTCAGTTTTTTATTTTATTTTATTAGAAATAAGCAATTATACGGTATTATCAAATCAATAAAATTGATGACTCTGTAGTTCTGAGCTCATTGCAGATAAATGGAATGGGTTAATATAAAAGAGAGGGTTGAACCTATCCTGCATACAATTTTCATTATAGGGTTGGCACTCAGCATCTGTCAAAGAAATAGATTTATTATAAGTAAAAAAACTATTTATTGTGATTGGGAATGGACTATGTCTTCAAATTAAACTAATTTTATGGGAATGATAGTCAGGAAATATGTTTAGCATTAGCATTGAAAATAAAATATATATAATAAAGATCCAGTCTGATTATCATGATAAATTAGAATATTCATATTAAGCTTGATCAATCATAAGACCCACTGAAAATATTGTGTAAAATCCATGTATATTACATCAAGCGAATAGGAGTCTACAATGATCCAATTACAATAGATTATAAATGGAAAGGTTGAGTTTATATGCAAATTTAATAGTTATATTATTTGAAGTTATTTGCAGCAGTTTGTTTATTTAAATTTTAGATTAATTGTGGGATAACAGTTTCAATTATTTTTTTTTGTAGGGTGTTAATAATCTTGAGCTGTTTTAACTCTGCTTTTAAATATATTTCTATAATATTATAAAAATTGCATATACAATCTTTGTTTTGGTATTTATAATATTGAGACATTGCTGTTATGACATAGAAGTTTGGAAATAACTATTAGTCAGATGAAAATTATTATATGTTCAGAAATAACTGTTTTGAGAAGTTTTTTAAATTTTTGCATTCTATTTTGAAAGATTTATTTAAGAGATAAATCCAGATGCTGTTTGGTTTAAAATAATTAGTGTTCATTTTATTACACATGCAATATAATAAAAATTACATGGTAACTGGAAAAAAAATATTAAACAAGCATTAACACTATTTTTTAATTACATCATTTAAATATACACATTATATATTTTAAAAATAGAAACATAGAAATCACATGGGAGATAAATATAATACAATTTTCAATATCAGAATATAAATACAAATTAAGCACAAAACTAATTTAAATCATTATCAACCATTATCAATCCACTGCAGGATGAAGGTCTCTCCAAGTTTAATCCATCTTCTCCGATCTTTAGCTTCTCTTCTCCACATCACCCCTACACATTTTCTTATTTCATCCATCCATCTTACATGTGGTCTCCTTCTAGGTCTTTTACAATCTCTTGGAATCCAGTTTAAAATTTCAATTGTCCATCTATTATCATCTCTTCTAGCAATATGTCCAGCCCAACTCCACTTCAATCTTTTAATTTTTTCAATGAGGTCAGTAACACCTGTTTGTTCTCTTACCCATACTCCCAACATACATCTCTCCATATTTCTTTGAGTGGTCTGAAGTCTCTGTATTGATCTTCTATTAAGTGTCCAAGTCTCAGATCCATAAGTAAGAACTGGTAAAACACATTTGTTAAAAACCTTTCTTTTCAAACACATAGGCATATTTCCTTTTAATATCAAGTTATTTCTACCAAAAGCACTCCAACCAAGTTTAATTCTATGATTAATTTCCTCTATTATGTTTCCATCTGTATTAATAATCTGACCAAGGTATTTGTAACTCTTAACTTCGTCTAATTCATCATAATCAATCTTTATTTTCATATTTTGAGCAAATCGATTAAACATTACTTTAGTCTTTTTAACATTTATCTTTAGTCCTACTTTCCTACTTTCATCTGATAACTCCTGCAACATTTCCTGCAGCTCAGAAGCATTATTTGCAAAAACAACTACATCATCTGCGAAATCTAAATGACTTAAATAATCTCCATTTACTTTCACTCCTTTAGTTTCCCATTTTAATCCACAAAATACTTCTTGCAGCACTGCTGTAAAAAGTTTTGGAGATATGGAGTCACCTTGTCTTACACCTTTCTCAATGTTGACTTTCCCAGTATCATTATGTAATCTAATTGTTGCTGTTGCATTTTTATAAATATTCTTTAAAATATGACAATATCCTGGATCTATACCTTGATGATCCAATGCTTTAATCACTGAAGAAATGTTTATAGAATCAAATGCCTTTTCATAATCTACAAATCCAAAACATAATGACAACTCATATTCATTTGTCCTTTCTATAACTTCTCTCAATACTTGAATATGATCTACTGTACTAAAACCACTTTTAAATCCAGCTTGTTCTCTTGGTTGGTGAAAATCCAAGGTTCTCTGTAGACGAGTTGTAATTATCTTGGGTAAAAATTTTATATAAAACTGATAAAAGGCTGATAGGTCTGTAATTTCTAATATCTTCTTTATCACCTTTTTTAAATATTAATATTATTACTGCATTCTTCCAATCATCCGGTACATCTTTATCATTCAGACATTTGGTATATAACTTTGCTAATATTTTTTCTGTTTCTTCACCTGCTTCTTTTAATATATCAATTATAATTCCATCATTACCTGGAGCCTTTCCTTTTTTCATACATTTAATTGCATTTCTCACTTCTTCATTTAAAATTCTGGGCAATTCGGAAGATGTAATAGATATAGGAGGTACTTGTTCCTTATTACTATATAATTCTCGATAAAAATCTTCTACCAATTTCATAATGTCATCCCTCTTTTTAGTAATAATTCCATCTTTTTTCCTTATTGCAGATATAAATTTCCTACCAATACCAAAATGTTGTTTTACATTCTTAAGACTTTTATTTTCTTCTACAGCTTTTCTTGCTAATTCACAGTTATACTTTCTTATATCATTTTCAACTCTTTTCCGCACCATTTTACAAAATTCGAGATATTCAATTCTTTTTAATGCATCATTCTTGCATATCTTCATATTCCTTCTTTTCTTCATAAGTTCTCTAGTCTCAGTAGAAATTTTATCAGTCAATTGCTGCTTTTTTCTACCAGCTATCTTTGTTGCAGTTTTTAAAAGTGTATCAGTTATTTTCATATTAATTTCATTCAAATCTGAATCATGTTCAAAATCTACTAATACTTGAAACCGATTTGTAAGTTCTAATTTAAATTCATTAGAATGTTTCTGAAGATTAGGAATATCAACTGTAAATATTGTTTTTCTTAATAATTTTTGTCTCTCTAGTTTTACATTAACATGTATCTTACCCCTTACTAATCGATGATCACTTCCTGTGTTAAATTTATTAAGAACATTACAATCTTGAAATATGTATTTCCTGTTAGTCAAAATATAATCCAATTCTGCTGTACCTTCATTTGGATGCTTCCATGTCCATTTCCTTCTAACATTTTTCTCAAAAAAAGAATTCATAATATAAAGTTTTTCCTTCTCTGCAAACTCCACAAGTCTATGTCCTCTCTCATTTCTATTACCATAACCAAAATTACCTACAACACTTTCATCTTTCATTTGTTTACCAATTCTAGCATTAAAATCTCCCATAACAATTTTAACATGTTGTTTACTCTGATCAAAAGCCTTTTGTACATCCATATAAAAATCTTCTACTACTTCATCACTGTGAGAACTTGTTGGGGCATAAACCTGAATTATCTGCATTTGATATCTGCTATTAAGTTGTATAACTAATCTTGCCACTCTGTCTGATACACCATCAATCTCCACAATATTGTTCTTCCACTTTTTATTTATAATGAATCCTACTCCACTTGTATTTCCAATATTTGTGCCTTTATAATAGAGCATATGTCCACTTTTTAAATCAATTGTCTCTTCACCTTTTCTTCTAACTTCACAAAGTCCAATAATATCCCATTTAATATAAGAGAGTTCTTCTAATTCTTGCAATCTTCCTTCACTTGAAAGTGATCTGCAGTTGTAAGTACCTAAATAAAAAGTCGTCATCAAATGGTAGTCTGGGTCCACCTCCAGGATGTTCTTAGCACCCTCCGCCTTCGGCCACCAACCGCTGCCTTGGTTGGTGACTTTACAGCCTCCTGGGATTAAAGGCCATGCTTTATTTTTGTCTGTCATAATTGTATAATTGGGAAAAATCTTTATCATTTACACAAACATTCATTCTGCCTTATCAGGCACTGAGAAGAAAGACCATGGTGTTTCTTGATCTTAAACTCAGAGGTAAAAAGCCAATAAACTCACCACGCTGGCTAATGCATGTTGGTGAGCAGCCCATCCATGTCCGTATACTATATGAATAAACATATAGTAATAACAGCTGCAACGACAAGAATGTATGGAGTGGACATTAGGAATTTGCCCTGCTCGGTTCCTTTAAGGCCTCCAAGAGGAATCAAAGGGTATTATTATAATGCACATTAATGATAAGTACATATCTTGGTTACTAAGTAAATCAAATCGTATGATATTGTTACATCTTAAATTGTCTTAATACTTATCTTGCTTAGTAAATCACTAGAAATGATTGTTTGTATAGCATTTAGTCTTTTTAAAGATAATTTCCAGAGTTTAGGAATCTATATTCTTTATTAAGTGTAGAAGTATATAAGTATTTTAAATACTATTTATTATTTTTTATTATATCAATTAAACATTGATGGATTTTGTTATAGATTTGACTTTGAATTTGAATTTAGCTTTTGTCATTATATTTGCATATGTAATAACTGATACAATTCTCATTATAAGTGATGTTAAACCATTAAGCATCACATGATTACATTTCCTATACTAGCACATTAATTGTTGATAAACAGGGCAAAACTCTCCATACAGTATTGCCACCTGTGCTAAACAGAGTAATCAATGGATGCCAGAAGGCTTGTGCATAAAATCCCTATCTAATGCCTACTCATCCAATATCCCCAGACTAGTTTCTGGCTTGTGGCCTTCGTCACTGAGGAGCTTTGGATCTGAGAGCAGAGTTTTGCTCTGTTTATCAACAATTAATGTGCTAGTATAGGAAATGTGATCATGTGATACTTAATGGTTTAACACCAATCCTGCCTAATAGGATAGTGGTGGCTATGGTTGTAAAAGAGCCAAAGACACCAAAATGTATGGGTGCTGAACTGAGTTCAGATCCATATGACTATATAAGCTATTGAGCTTAGATTGAAAATATTTTTTGTGTTTTCAATTTCATTCTCATAGTTTTATAGTTAAGTAGAGATAAAAGGTGATTGCTAGAGGGTTGCATTAGATCCTAAGATCTAATTGGGGATATTGGATGAGTAGGCATTAGATAGGGATTTTATGCACAAGCCTTCTGGCATCCATTGATTATTCTGTTTAGCACAGGTGGCAATACTGTATGGAGAGTTTTGCTCTGTTTATAAGTGATGTCTTTATTTATTTAATCTAAACTATTATATTTATTGTATTTATGTTAATCCTATGGAACTAGCTCATCATTTTATTACAAAATGACTGACAATTGAATTTAGTCCTCTACTGCTAAAGGTTTTGATAATTCTACTTAACAGTTAATATTTTTATGTCCAAATTTTCTTTTTTATGTTTGCTCCAATAATAACTGTATTTTGGTTGTGGCCTATGATTTATGAAATTGTAAAATTTGAATATTTTGGAATGCAAGTATAGTGTATATATTTAAGCCAGATATAATTTAAAAGGATTTGAGCATAGACTTTTAAGTACTCTTTAGTCATTCATAATATCTTGTATAACCAAAACACATTACCACATACATGTGAAAGACATAAATGATCTCTAACATATGTATTTTATGCTGAACCAATACTCATCAGTTGATCTGTATCATCATCTCCCCCACATATATAATCAGTGCTTGGTTTATATTAAGGTGAGAAATCTAATAAACTTTAATGGGGGTGCTTCAATCCTGTCCATTCTCCAACAATCATTTATACCAAGGCATTTACAAATAAAATAGACTCCTTATGCAGAAAATTATTCTGGGGAAAAAAGATTATTTCAATATAAATAAAATGCCTAAGAAAACCCCTTTCACAAAATGGCCTTGGCCTTCACTCAATACATGTCTTCAGGATACAAAAAACATTGAACATAATATCTACATGTGCACAAAAATTCCCATATTTAGAAATTGCTGCCAAGATTACTTCTACAGATAGACCACCTCTCCAAAGATATATGAACACACTACTTACACCATTAATAACAATTCACACTCTTAACTTTAAACCACCACAAGCCAAATATAAATATTGGGAAGTTTATCAACTTCTACATCCAAATCAAGACGATGTACAAACTCCACTTCATATTAATAATAAACAATTATGTCACAAATTCAAACTATGGTCACTTGAACCAAAATATTTTGACTTTCTCCTAAAGATAAATCTAGACTTGCTACCTACACAACACTTTTTGAAATATCAAAGAAACTATAAAGATATAGATGATATATGTAATCTTTGCCATAGGGACTCGGAGACACTAAACCACCTTTTTTTCTCATGCTCAAGTCTAGAAAATATTCGTAAAATTATTAGCACTTCACTCAAGGGTAAAAAAATCAATATGAAAACCCTTTTTGACTCTTTTAAAAGTGGTATCTTTGCTGAAATAAGAATCTGCACATTTCTACTCTATGCTTTATGGTGTACAAGGTATAATTTCATATACAATTATAATCCCAGAAGACATCCAAACACGTTCAGAAATAAGCTGCAACCCATACATGAAAGAGACATGAAGATTACAGATCAATCTAAGTACATTGACACCTGGAATATACAAGAACTTATATAAAAGCACTAACAAAAAAAAGAAACTATATCTAACATGGATCCTTGTGCCAGTTCTAAAGCCAATTGACACAAACTAGATGCATTCCTGCTTTAATTTAATTGTATATCTAATTGAATATTATCATATGATTGAGTGATCATCATTGATTTTGTTGAACTTTTTTTTTCTTAGAGACTTCTAGTTTGATAATGCATACAGTTACTGATCAAATCATTGTACATATGCAGTTTTGTGAAACTAATTTATATGTAAGAACTATGTGTCAAATGTAACTTGTATAACCTTTTAGAATACTAATAAAGTTTATCCTTTGAAACATAATAATAATAATAATAATAATAATAATAATAATAATAATAATAATAATAATAATAATAATAATAATAATAATAATAATAATAATAATAATAATAATAATAATAATAATAATAATAATAATAATAATAATAATAATAATAATAATAATAATAATAATAATAATAATAATAATAATAATAATAATAATAATAATAATTCAATTCAATTCAATTCAATATCCATTTATTATGTGCATTTCAACATTTACACTTTAACAGAAATACACAATAAAAAAAAATAATAATAATAACAATGATAATAATTAAAATTTAAAAAAAAAACAATTATAATCAAATACAAGCTAAATACATAAAATTATATATACATATATGTTCATAACTATACATTTAGTTGTTTTTTAACATTCATCACAAATTGATCGCAAAAAATATCAATATTATTAAAAGTTAGATTATATACCATTTGCAATCTATTAATAACTGATTTACCAAAGAAAGTATTTTTACATATACTAATCTTGAAAGTTTGCATTTCTCTTAATAAGCGACAAGGTACTTTCAATTCTATTTTTGATATACAGTTACTGACATCAATTTTCCCATCAATCAACTTTTTCAGTAATATCATATCCTTCAACATTCTCCTTTCTTTCAATACTGTTTTGACAGTTTGACATTCACCCATTATTAATTTATTAAATCTTTTTCAATATTATATATTTTAGACTGAATATTAATCAGATTGAAGTTCCATATACAAGAATTATATTCTAAAACTGTAACAACAAGAGAAAAAGTAACCTATATTTTATGGAAATAGATAAATCTCTCCCATATCTCAAAATACAGCCCATCTTTCTGTATGCTTTATTAATAATACATTTAATATGTGCATTAAAAGTAAAATTGCTACAAAATATAATTCCTAAATCAGATACAGTCTCTTTATATTTAATAACACCATTCTCAATTTTATATTGATAAACAGATTTTTCAGTTTTATTAGTATAGGAAACAATGCATGTTTTATTAATGTTAATCTCCATGTTGTTATACCTACACCATATAATAAAACTATCTATATCCTTTTGAACCTCAATATGATCACTATAAGTAATAATTCTTTTAAATAACTTACAATCATCAGCATAAGTAAGTATCATACTATTTTTTATGCTATGATCAAGATCACACATATAAACATTAAAAAGCAATGGTGCTAATATTCCACCCTGAGGAACACCTATCATATTATCAAAAAAAAGAGAATTAGTTTTATCCATATGTACATAAGATTTTCGACCCCTCAAATAATTGGAAAACCACTCAACTAAATGAGGACTAACACCCAACATTTTAAGTTTATACAAAAGTCTAATATATGAAACTTTGTCAAATGCCTGAGTCATATCAAAATATACAACATCTAATTGCTTCTGATCAGATAAGGCATGAGCAATATGATCAGATATCACCATTAAATTAGTTTCAGCAGATCTACCAGGTAAAAAACCATGCTGATAACTAGGTAATACCTTAATCATATCTACAATAATATTACTATAAATACACCTTTCATAAATTCTAGCAAAAGGTGACAGAATTGAAATAGGTCTATAATTACCCGAATCAGATCTATCCCCTTTTTTAAAAATTGGTATAATTTTAGCTATCTTAAATATATCAGGAATAATAGTTTTCTCAATTGATAAATTAATAATATAATGCAATGGTGCTACCAAACATTCAGCACAACCCTTGATAATAAAATTAGGAATATTATCATATCCCATAGAAGATTTCGATTTAAGTTTAGAAATTGCAGTAAACACTTCAGGAATTGCAATTTTATTAACATCTATATTCCAAAAACTTTCTTTATTAAATTTAATATCAACCATATTATCATTACTTGAAGTATCTAAGTACATATTAGTAAAATGATTGACTAGATCATCCATAGAAGGCCTAATTACATTATATCTACAACTTTTACTTCCAATAATATTAAGATCTTTTATATAATTCCAAAACATTTGTGGATTATTCCTAAAATTTTCTTCAACTCTATTTAAATTATTATTATAATCTCTTTTCATAAGAGTTTTAGTATAAGCACGCAAACCACTAAATTTCTTATACAATTCTTTATCATTAGTTAGTTTATATAACCTATGATATTTGTGCTTTCTATTTAAGCCCTTACACAATTCCCTAGAAAACCATTTAGGATATTTGTTATTAGTATTTAAATAATGCCTAACCAGAATATATTGATCTAGACAATTTTGAACTATACCAACAAAATTATTTGCCGCTATATTTGGATCATTTTCCATCAAAATTACATTCCAATCAATGTCCTCAAAAGCTTTATAAAGGCCATAATAGTCACCATGTTTGTAATCTCTCTTACTATTTACCATAGGCTTTATATGTTCATGAGAACCATCTATTACAAATTCCAAAGGTGGATGATAAGGATCAGGGGGCAAAAGAGCTTGATCAGCCTCTTTGCACTTCAAATCATTCTTAGTGCTAAACAATAATAATAATAATAATAATAATAATAATAAAATAATAATAGTAATAATAATAATAATAATAATAATAATAATAATAATAATAATAATAATAATAATAATAATAATAATAATAATAATAATAATAATAATAATAATAATAATAATAATAATAATAATAATAATAATAATAATAATAATAATAATAATAATAATAATAATAATAATAATAATAATAATAATAATAGGAAGAGGAAGAAGAAGAAGAAAGAGAAGGAGGAGAAGTCATCACTTATATGGGAAATCCCAAAACCGAGTCACATATTTCATCCCTGAAAATATTTTACCTTATTGATAAATTTTAATTAATAAACTGCTAAATGGAGTGATAAATTTCTAAATGTTATTTATATCAATGAAGTGTGCCAGATTTTCTTTTGAATATGTAAAATGAATTAATTTATATTTGATTTCCAAAATCTTACAAGAATAACCATTTTGACAAATAATATTAATTATAATATCTGATAATGAATATTCCATCATCCCTAGATATCAAAAAAGCCTCATTCAATATGATTATTAACTACATTAATATGGCTTTATTGACACCTGAGTACAATTTTAAATTTGCTTTGATTAATAAATATTCTTTGACAAATTCTAAGACAAGAAAGCAACTATTTATTTTATACTTGCAAAAAGCAAACCTGACATTAAGAACAGTGCACTATATATATATATATATATATATATATATATATAACTATAACTGAATATTTGTAAATACAGTAATTAAATAATTAAAAAATATTTTATTCACTTAGGAGCACTTTCAATTATCCCAGCAATCTGTGTCAACTAAAGCTTTGAAATGCTG
Organism: Epiperipatus broadwayi; assembly: GCA_028023455.1. NCBI lineage: Eukaryota > Metazoa > Onychophora > Udeonychophora > Euonychophora > Peripatidae > Epiperipatus > Epiperipatus broadwayi. Next base: position 93,419 of record JAQFVV010013199.1, read on the forward strand.
ACTTTCCCACAATTCCATGATCTTAACATTTGCTGCTTGCCTATTAATTAAGTCATGTTTATATTTGTATATTAGCATAGCTTCCTTTATTTTTTTTTATTATTTTTTTCAATTTGCAATATTTTTACACTGTTAAAATTGAAATCAAAACCATAAATACATGATTTATTATGGTTGTAAAAAACAGATGGTGAAATATTATTATCTACTTTGCAATTTTGTTTCGATTTCTGAACACATTTTAATAATAGCAAGTGTTCTTTAGTTCTTTTTTCCAATGTACATCTAGATTCACCTATATATATCCATTGCCACACCTACATATCCATTTATAAATGACACAATTTTTATTTATAAATGAGGTTTTATCTTTGGAGTTATTTATTAATTTGTTTAATGAAGGAGGTGTGTAAAATGCAATGTCACATATATCTTTATAAATTTTCCTTATAAACTTTACTTGATAATTTGAGATATATGGTATTGATATCCATATTTTTTTTATTAGCAGGAGAATCAATATTATTATTATAATTTTTATTTTTATATTTTGTATTAAAATCTCTAATAACATTATATATATATATATATATATATATATATATATATATATATATATATATATATATATATATATATATATATATATAGATTATAACTGTAGCCAACATTTAACAATTCATTCTAATATATTTCAATATTTTTGCCTTTATCTGATGAATATTTGCAAAGATTATTATTTCTAAATAAGAAGGACTTCAAACCTGCCATTTTGTGTGACATTGGCACTTTTGATTTATATGGAGTATAACCTCTTTTTACTATTGGTTTAATGGTCATACAGTAATCCAGCATGCATTAATTTCTAGTTATTTTAAGATCAAGAAACTGAATGCACATTAAATCATCATCTGTTTTTATCCATCTTAGGCCTTTCAAACAATTTAATTTCTTAAACAACTCATTAATTCTATTTGGTTTACCACATACAAAAACATCATCAACATATCGATAATATGCAGTAATATTTTTTTGATAATATTCCTTTTTCAAAATATTTTCTTCATATGTAGAAATTATAAAATTACATATTTGAGCAACAGTAGGTAATCCCATGGGCCATCCATTACACATTTTATAAAAGTCCTTATTAAAAATTGCATAAATATTTTTATCAATAAAATTTAATGTTTCAATTATAAACTTTATTATTTTCACATTAACATTTTTTAAACTTAATGCATTGGAAATAATTTCGATAGATGCCAATTGATCAATTGATCCATACATTTGACTAACATCTAAAGTACATATAATGTCATTAACATCAATCTTAAACATTATGGATTTTATTAACAAAATCAAATGAAGAACATATTGTATATTTACCAAAACCAAGAATTTCTTGTAGCATTTTCTCAATTAAACAACAAGTTTCATAATAAAACACCCCTCCAAAATCAATCATTAAACACAATGGTTCATTTTCTTTATGCAGTTTTATATTTGAAAAAATCTTAGGCCATATTGCAGCAGAAAGGTAAATTTTATAATAAGTACTATTATCAATTGCTTTTTTTTTGGCTTTTTTAAAAATGTTATTAATAAATTGAATACGTAAATTTGCTATATTTACTTTATCAACTTTCATAAAGTTAAGATTCTTCATTTGAGTAATTATTTTGTCTTCATAATCAGATTTTAATAACAAACACATTCTAAGGCCTTTGTTCTCTTTTATACACATTAAATTATTCGCAGATGTAAATTTTTTAAATTTAGATATTTGTATGTTTCAATCGTAATCCATTTTATAATTAAACTTTTTTTACCCTTCTGCTGCAATATGTCCTAAGATTTTTTCAAATATAAAACTGCATAAAGAAAATGAACCATTGCATTTAATGATTGATTTTGGAGGGGCATTTTATTATAAAACTTGTTGTTTAATTAAGAAAATGCTACAAGAAATTCTTGGTTTTGGTAAATATACAATATGTTCTTCATTTGATTTTGTTAATAAAATCCTTAATGTTATGATCGATGTTAATGACGTTATATGTACTTTAGATGTTAATGAAATGCATGGATCAATTGATCGATTAGCATCAATCGAAATTATTTCCAACACATTAAGTTTAAAAAATGTTAACGTGAAAATAATAAAGTTTATAATTGAAACATTAAATTTTATTGATAAAAATATTTATGCAGTTTTTAATAAGGATTTTTATAAAATGTGTAATGGATGGCCCATGGGATTACCTACTGTTGCTCAAATATGTAATTTTATAATTTCTACATATGAAGAAAATATTTTGAAAAGGAATATTATCAAAAAAATATTACTGCATATTATCAATATGTTGATGATGTTTTTGTATGTGGTAAATCAAATACAATTAATGAGTTGTTTATAGAATTAAATTGTTTGAAAGGCCTAAGATGGATAAAAACAGATGAAGATTTAATGTGTGTTCAGTTTCTTGATCTTAAAATAATTAGAAATCAATGCATGCTGGATTACTGTATGACCATTAAACCAATAGTAAAAAGTGGTTATATTCCATATAAATCAAAAGTACCAATGTCACACAAAATGGCAGGTTTGAAGTCTTTCTTATTTAGAAATAATAGTCTTCGCAAATATTCATAAGATAAAGGCAAAAATATTGAAATATATTCGAATGAATTGTTAAATATTGGCTACAGTTATAATCACATATGTAATGTTATTAGAGATTTTAATACAAAATATAAAAATAAAAATTTTAATAATAATATTGATTCTCCTGCTAATAAAAAAAATATGGATATCAATCCCATATATTTCAAATTATCAAGTACAGTTTATAAGGAAAATTTATAAAGATATATGTGACATTGCATTTTACACACATCCTTCATTAAACAAATTAATAAATAACTCCAAAGATAAAACCTCATCTATAAATAATTAAATGTGTCATTTATAAATGGATGTGTAGGTGTGGCAATGGATATATAGGTGAATCTAGATGTACATTGGAAAAAAGAACTAAAGGACACTTGCTATTATTAAAACGTGTTCAGAAATTGAACAAAATTGCATAGTAGATAATAATATTTCATCATCTGTTTTTTACGACCATAATATTGCAAATTAAAAAAATTAACAATAAAAAAAATAAAGGAAGCTATGCTAATATACAAATATAAACATGACTTAATATATATATATAGTAATTTTAATATATATATATATAATAGAGAGAGAGAGAGAGATTATCTAATAATTATTCTAATAATTTTAATGAGCACACAATAATTTTATGATTTATTAAATATATAATTCTAAAAATATAAATCTTTTCATGAAATAAACAAAACCAAATATATAACTAAAATAATTCACAAACTAGATTTTCAAAGGATCATTTTAAAAGAACTTGTAAATAATACCTATTTTTTATTATATCAAAGCACATCTATTTTGTCAGATCTTTTATCTGACAAAATAAATTGGTGATAGCAGTCAAAAGAGTGTGCCACCAGGCTTCTTTGAGCCTAGGAAATTTATTTGGGATGATCAGACATTAACTAATAGTGTTTGTAGCTGTCCCATAACATAAGAATAAATTACCATTGCTAAATCAGATAGAGAGAGAGAGAAAGACATTCCATTTGTAAAAAACAATCGATAGACAGACAATAGTAAACAAATGCCAGGCAAATTCAACAATTAATAACACAGTTTTTTAATTAATGAATAAAAAAAACATAAGCATAAATAAACTTCATTTATGAATGGTTTTGCTTGAGTACTGTGACTTAATAGAAAGCCTTGACAGTTAATTGATCCTCTCCCTTTTTATTTGACTATGCAATACTGAAATAACCTTTTGTCAATGGTTCTTTTATGAAGGATATGTGTATAAACTTTGCTAAAACTTTCTAGCTTATCATTTAAAATCTTTATCAATTTTATTAACTGTCTACTTATACATGTATATACACTCTGCTAAGTCTTGTGTGTGTAGCTAGATTTATGCCACATAAAAGTATACTGATAATAATAACATCCATAAGTGTTATACATAAAAAAGAGGCATGGGATGTTGTTCTAAGCCTGCCCATACAAAAATAACAAAGACCACAATTCAAGCAATAGATAATCTAGGTTAAAAGGAGGATATCTAAGTGAGCTTGACAGAAATATTGATGTCCAGAGAGTATGAAAGATTTGGCAATATATAGCAATAATTATAAAATGAAGCACAGAAAGTTGTTTTAAAACTTACCTATGCGAGTGTAAATAAAACTGTGATTTAAGCAATAGACAATCCAAGCTTCAAGAGATAATAGGGCTGGTAGAATCTTAACTAACCAAAGGTTAAGTAAAAAGTCACTAAATATGAAATAATAACAAGTTCAGTGGATTGATTTTAGGTTCCCACACACAAGCAGATCATCACATTTGTTTATATACTATAAAACATAAAGGATTATATACTTTTAGCAAATCTAAGGGTATTATACACACATATAAAAATAACTATCTATACCATTTCTAATAAAAAGGTTAATTTTAAAACATTATTTAAGTCATTACCTTAAAAGATTTTAATAAATATTTGATTTTAATACCTGAAGACTTATTTCATTTTTTTAAAAAAAAAATTAGGTTTTTAATTTAATTTAATACTCAGGAAGAGGGGAAAAAAGAATTTGATAAGTTTTTAGTAGCAATAAACTTATTTTAAACTAAAATTTTACTATGAATTGTCAAAACTTTACAAAAAGAAAAAAAACACAAAATTGAGTTTATTTATTAGTAATAGTAAAACAATAAATACCAAATTAATGCATCCATACAAGAATAAAATAATGGCATCAATATAATTAAATGAAAGTTAATCTGAAAATATAAATACTCATCTAACATGATACATACAATACAAATATGATCACTCCTGGCTTACTGAATATAATAAATTTCATATAACTGTTTGCCCATTAGTGTGTAAACTTTTGCTTTCAATAGACTATCTCTAGAAATACATACTTTTGTATTCATTTTGTAGTTGTTTGGTTATGGGTTAGTTGAGAGAAGTCAGGTTGAGATTGAGGTTGGCACTTTGAGAAAATCAGCTTTCCTAGGAATTTAAAACATACTGGGGAATGAAGTTAAACCTGGAATGAAAATTTCATCTTTTGGAAAGTCTAGCCACACATACCACCAGAAACTGCAACTAAATAGGATATGTTCATTTTTATAACAGCAAGCTGCATCAGTAATTAATTGTGGAATAATAATGAAGACTGTATGTGGCCAAGAGTTAACTGGCAACAAGCTGCATCTTGTACAATAAAATGAAAAGTATAATAATAAATCATTTTTGAGAGCCTTTATAAGGTTTACTCTCCATTATTCTCTTCCAGGAAATTCTTAGAATTTTCTCAATTAATACATTACAAAATATTTCAGATAAGCCAGTATATTTTTATTTTTTAATTAACAAATTCCTAACTAATGATTTAATTACAATATTTCTAGACCAGTGGTTCTCAATCTGTAAATTGTGACCTCTTTGAAGGTCAAACAACCGTTCACAGGGGTTTTCTAACCATTGGAAAACGTATTTTTGATTCATAACAATAGCAGGTTGGGGGTCATCACAACATAAGAAACTGTATTAAAGAGTCACTGCATTGGGAAGGTTGAGAGCCACTGTTCTAGACAATGTTTAATTTAAATTTGTTATCTCCAAATGATCAAAATAAAATATAATATTATAATAGTCAGATCTAATGTACACATTCTGTTTGTATCCTTACACTTATAATAATAATAAACTTTATTTAAATAGAGTAAAGTTATAAAAGAGAAATAAATAGAGCCAAAAAGAGAGGAAAAAGTAAATTGTTTAATAGTTTACATAATAATACATTGGATAATTAATTTTTGTAAAGAGTCATTTTAGTTGTTAAATATTTAGCATTATCTCATAATTTATTCACAATAGTTATAAAATATTATTTCTAAAGCAATTACAATTATTAAATAAAATAGTATTTGTTAGTTAATATTCTATTCCATGTGAATATGAAAAAATATATCTGCTTGTGCATGCATTAAAGTGTACAAAATCCATTTAAATTATTAAATATTATTTGTTAAAGTAAGATGATTTTCTTTGATTAAAAATTCTAATTATCATTGTACTTTAAAAATAGAACATATGGAATTATGGGAATGTTTATTCCAAATAAGTGTGAGTATTGAGAAAGGCATCTTTTGATCAATCAACATTTAAATAATTGAGTGTAAAAAATCTGTAGTTGGTATGTGATGAGCACTTCTTTTTTTATTTTGTGACACTTGTATGATCTTCATCTTCCATTAAAAAGATAAAAGAAAAGTCAGAAGTTTATTATCAAATGATTTTTTTTGTTATAAGCTATTTTGGCAAATAAAATAAATGTGTTGCTAACTAGAAATTTTCCTCTAACTTTCAAAGCCAATTGATTTGGTGCTCTTTTAGTACACAATCTCTCCCATTTTGAATTTCAAAAATGACCAAAACCGTCATCTGACACATCTAAGTGATATAAAAGTACGCAAAAACGCAAAACATTTACAACTCAGGTCATGTGACTATTTGAAAAAAAAGCCAAACATAAAAAAATTAGAAATCTGGTCAAGCAAAACTTTACAAAATAGATCTGAGATCATATAATAAAAAAAAAAAACATAAAATATTTAGAACTCGGGTCATGTGACTATAATAGCAATTAAAACCAACACACATAGAAATCTGGTCAAGCAAAAGTTTACACTAAAAGAGCAGCCAATATTTTATTAGAATCTCCCAAAACCAAAACTTACAAAAGAAGAAAATTAAAGATAAAGAAATTTATATGCAGGTACTTTATAATATATGCTTAGTCCACTAGAGGGAGCCTAGGACTCCAGTTTTTGCTGTTTCAGGCTCCCTGTTCTATTCACCAAAGTCATAGTCCATTGTTGGATTCATAAAAAAAAAGTTTACCAAAATGTAAGTGAATATCTGTTTTATTGTTTTTCATCTTTAGAAAAAATTTTGAAACAGTTTTCATTCAATGATAATTGAAATTATCTATCATTCCGTTTTATGCAAATGGATGCCATTAGAAAAAGAAAAAAGCTAGCTTAAATAATTCTTGGAATCATTAAAATATTATAAACCTTTTAAAAATAATTTTAAATGAAACCAAATATTTTTAAAAAGAATAGACACTAGAAATCTTAATTTTATTAATAGAATAAACAGGAAATTCATTTGCACATCAAATCTCATAGAAAACATGGAATATAATATGTTAGCAATGATGGTTTTAGGAATTTTATCTTTGCATCAAATTTTAGAAATGTTAAACAAGTTTCAGTTATTAATTCGACCTCAATTTTGGAATTGAACATTATAGAAAATAACCTAAGCTATTGCTCTGTACAAAAATTAGGTTTCTCCAATAATCAGGACAGAAGTTATCACCCCCTTTCGGTGGATAGCCCCCCCCCCCAAATCAATAAATAAAAAAATTTCAAATCAACACAGAACCTACAATGAAGTGATTCCTGAGCTAAAATAATGATGTAAAGACAAAAATGAGTACAAATGATGTTTTAGACCTAAACAGAAACTTTGAAGCTACAAATTAATCCTACTTTTTAAGCAATAATTATTGAGAATTTTCCAAAGTTTAACAACAAACTTTCAGATTATACTTGAATCATTCATTACTAATCAAGACCTAAAATTCAATCAAAAGAAGCAGGATCCAACTAGTATCAACAAATAAAAATCATTGTGAACCCTGAAGGACTTTGGTTGGTGGGTTTAGCAGCTGCTGTGAACATTTGCAGACACAGGAGTCTGATAATGATCAAGGGCAAATGTTTAGCTCCATTGACCTCAGTGTGAAAGATGATATGGACAAATGATTTATTCTCATGGTGTACAAGTAAATCTGGTTTGATTTCAATACTACATGAATTAAATGTTGTATTGGTGGGTGTGAGTTTACACTCCTTTTCCTCAAGTGTGGTGATAGTGGTCATAAGGGGCTTGGTTCATTTGGGGGGATGGTCAACAATCATTGTCTAGTCCAGGAATACCTGTCGGGAGGGTGAAAGTTACTACCTTCACATGGACTTCATCATGAAGGGCTACTGCACCCCTTGATGGATTATTTGATAGGTCAGTGTTGATTTGCACTCACTATCATTAGGTTTCATTTGTTAGCTTTAAATTTAGTGCATTTGTAAAGTGGTTGGTCTGTTTTGTGCCACCACCATTTTTTTTGTAACATTGATGGAGTTCTGTTTTGTGGGCATGGGTCTGCACTCCCTTCTTTTTCTTCAGGGGTGGCTGGTTGTAGACATTAGGTATATTGTTTATGGTGTGTGCTGTTAACAATTTTGCCACTGCCTGGAACTCCTGCTGGGAGACTACATGGTCAAAGTTGGTGCTATTCCTGCTCTGGTTGGCTTCTGGGTCCCCTGATAGGCTGGTTTTGGACAGTGTCGATCTGGCTTTTACTTATTACTTAGTTTTTACCCAAGTTGGCTTTCCAATTTTGGGCAGGTAGACTGATTGTGGTCCCTGCTCATTTGACTGCTAATTGGGAGGCAGAGGTATTCAGAATGGTCTTGACATGGCTCGGCTGTGGTTTGAGAGTTTATTGCTTGGTGAACTTGGCCCTTGGACCTTGCTGCCTGTTGTGGTGGTTGGCACAATGCTGGACTTGACCTATTCATCTGAAGCATTTGAGTCTTCAGTTCAGGGCCCCAGGGGTGGGACCATTGGATAATGGTTAACTTTTCGACAGCTGGGCCATGTGGATCCACATACAGATACACATTACAGCAATTTTTATGGATGTAATTATTTTTGAACATATGTACATTTTACCTTGTTACATTGAATCACTGTGTAATCCTCAATGGGTAAATGTACCCAAAATTTTTGTAATCTTTTATTAATAAAGATTACTTTGAGAAAAAAGAAATTTATATGCATTATTTTAATTTTTCATGTAATTTAAATGACATTATTAACTTTCAATATATACTAAATAACAAGTTTAAAATGTTAAAACTGTCTCAGGGATCTACAACTGTCTTGAAATTTTACTTTTTATTCAAAAAATAATTTAATTGCAATAAAAGTATCAGAAAAAATACTAAAATGATAAAACATTCAAAAACATATATAACTATCTAATTATAGTTAAGCATTGGTGGTCGAAAGGTCAGTGACAGCTGCTTTACAAGCAGTTGTCCTGGGTTAGCAGGTTTGCTTCCTGGCTGATGCTATGACACATGGGGGAAAAAACTATCTAATTAGATAAAGGCAGAAAAAAACTTTATCTTAAACAACTACTCCTCTTTAAAATATTTCATCAATAATTTTATATAATACATAAAAAAAATAGTTCTGTTTGAAATTAACTTTTAAAAAATCAAAGAAACTGTAGTCCTTTTGAATGTAAAATTAAATGTGAAGAGTTTTGCTTTAAATAATTTTTTCATTGTTCACACATATTAAAATGTTATTTTTTTAAAGACAATATAAGAGAAAAACTAAAATCAGTTTCACAAAAAAATATTTAAAATTATTTTAAAAAAAAAAAAAACCCTATTTCAATTAATAATTTTATATACACAATGTTTACCAATTATCTCCAATAAAAGTATAAATAATGTATTCAATTAATAAAACTGGAAAAGGTATATGCATAAATATCACTTAACATTCATTATGATTTAATTTTTTAAAAGTAAAGTTGTAATTTCAAGAAATCCTTCACTAATACATTTTATTATTTTTGCCCCTATGAAGAAGACTGTCTCTATTATACAAAAGTATTGAAAATTTTGAAAAATAAAATCAAAATATTAAGGATTCTATTTGTCAAAATATTTTCATTATTATCGCTATAGTAAAAAGAGGCAAATTATTTTTATATAAACTGATTAAATAAATTTAAATTTTAAGGATCTCTTGTTTCAAATTGTACCCAGGAATTTTAATTCTACAAAATAAGCAATCATTATTTTGCTATCAAAAAATAAAATGAATTAAATATTTGTTGTTTCAAATAAATAATATGTAATTGATATATTGTTTGATATTTACTATTCCTAATGAATAAGTTATCCAACCAATATTTATTGTTTTTTGGGAAATAAACTACAGTATACTAAATATTTTTTTTCTACAGTCAATAACATGATAAACAATTGTTGTCTTAAAATAAAGTTTCATGTCAATCGTTGTTAGCCGAGAGGTCATCGCAGCCGCCTTGCAAGCACGTAGTAAGTTGTAGACGGTTGTGGGTTCGCGTCCCGACCGATGCTATGACATATGAAAAAAAAAAGTTTCATTTTTTATTGAACTTAAAACGAATAAATGAAAGAGCTAACATAAATATTATAATAGTATGTAACAAATATAATGAGTTTGAATTCTCTTTTATTATATTATTATTGTATTACAATATTTGTCTGTATATAATTATATAATTTAATTTATCGTATTTTATTAAAATACATGAAGCGCGAACGATCAGGTTTTAATTTTGAATTTAATTTTGAAAACTTGTTTACTGTAAATCCATGATTCAAAAAATTTTTTAAATTTAATATTTAAAAAATATTATTATTTTAAATTTGTTTGTATTTGTTTTTTAAATGTTTGAAATTAGAAACATTTTGCTAAGTTTTTTTATCTACAACAAGTTGTAAAAGCAAACAACAAATGCATATTTATTTTCATGTTCCTAAAGATAATGTATTTTAAATATTAACCTTATAATGATTTAATTATTTTGTTAATTTAATAGATTCAATATTTTTTAAAATGTATATTACAAATAACAGTTTAGATTTAAACTTAAACCACTCTGCAGATTTTATATATGTGCATGTATATATAATATTTAAATACATGTATATTTTCTATACTAAACTTAATGTAATTATAAAAAATTTGAACTCAGATTTTCAGGCACCTACAACTATCCAATCTATCTTCTACGATTGATGCACATAACCACATCTCCAATATACATATTTCATGCTGAACCACAACTCATCAGTTGGTACAGATCACCATCTCTCACACATATATACCATCAGTGTTCTGTTTATATTTAGATAGCAAATCTTCAATTTTTAATGGGAAAGCTTTAATTTTCTCCACTCTCCTCCCCCAACTTACTCAACCAATCCATATCAATGAAAATCCAAAGATGGAATACTCAAAGTCAACATGGACATGACAATAATATTGGCATCAACAAGGGCTTTGAGCATTCCACCTTCAGATTTTCAATGATATGAATGACTGAAAGGTTGGAGAATGATGAATATTGAAGCTTGTCCATTAAAGTTTGAAGGTTTGTTATAATTAATATACACTGAGCCCTGGTATGAAGTATGGGAGATGATGATCTGGATCACGTGTTGAGTGCTGGTTCATCATGAAATACTTATACTGGAGACATCATTTATCTTTTTCACATGTATGTGGTCATGTATATTAGTTGTATAAGATGGATTGGATGACTGTGGATGCTTGAAAATCTGAGTTCAAATCCCTTATAATTACATTAAATTTATTATTGAAAATATGAATGGACATATTAAGGTCCAATTTATGAGGGGTGAAATTGATTCAAAGTCAACATGGGTATGACAATAATATTAGCATCAGAAAGGACTTTGAGCATTTCATCTTTAGATTTTGAATGATATGGATGGCTGAAAAGTTAGATAGTGAAGAAGATTGAAGCTTATCTATTAAAGTTTGAAGACTTGCCATCTTAATATAAACTGAGCACAGATTGTATATATATATATATGTATATATGTGTGTGTGTGTGTAGGAGATAGTGATCTGGACTAACTGATGAGTGCTGGTTCAGCAGGAAATATGTATAGTGGAGATCATTTATCTTTTTCACAAGTATGTGGTCATATGTATCAGTTGTATAACATGGATTGGATGACTGTGGATGCTTGAAAGTTTTGAGTTCAAATCCCTTAATATATATATATATATATGTTGATACAAATATTTTCATGGGTTGCATATATAAAAGACATATTTTGTGGGTTCACCCATGTTAAAAATTTAAATATTGATATACCAATAATTCGACTTGATCACACAAGTCATCCAGTGGGTGATAAAAGGTAGAAATATGGTTGTAGAGGCACTACAATCAGTGATTGAAAAAAATCTTAAAGTTCCACCAATAGCAAAATTTTTAAATTAAGAAAGTTTTTTTAAAAAATCTTTCCAAATAGGAGGAAGTTTGCATGTATCATCTTGCTCATTAATAAAATCAGGCCTTTTAAGTATCTCAATGGCTTCTCTAATTTTGTACTGGTAGAGATTATCACATCTGGATATGATCCACTAAAAAAAATTAATTTTATGACCTGGATCTATAGTATGGAGTGAGAGTGATCATGATGAGGGTTGTTTAACTGTATTAGCATGCTCATCTCTCCTAACACTGATGTGATGATTACTCATACCTATGTCAGAACTTTACAATTTTCACATGAGATTTAATAAACACCATGAGATTCAAGAGAGATTGAATCCTTAAAATTGGTTATTATATTGCTGATCTCTTGATGAGTAGAAAATGCTGTATCTATATTATAGCGTTTTAATATATGTCTAATACTGTCTGTAGTTTCTTTTACATATGGAACACAAATCCTAATAGCTGATTTATCATCTTTTTGTTTTCTATTTTGTACATTTTAGGCTTGAAATAAGGCTTTTTTTATATAAATTTATCTTTTATAAAATGTCTTATATATATTGTGCCATTACAATTTAGTCATTAGCTAAATTTATAGTAATGTGCATGTAAGAAAATGTAAAACCAAAATCATCATCACATTTTTATATAACAATAAAGGAAGCTGTAAGGCATCCAAGTTTAAACGCTATAAGATCCAGTTCTAAAAGCTTTAGACAGAAAGAGAGTGGGTCAACAATTATATTCTTTATTTGTTTGTGTGTTGATAGAAAGGTAATACACACATTTAAACTATTCAATATTTGATTTTTCTGTTAAAAAGCAGAGTTACACATATCTAGGCAAAGCTATTTAATTGTTTTATATTTCAAATAGTAATCATTTTAACTTTCTATGCTTGATCAATTCTAATGTCTTATTCTATACCTCTATTTTGCTTTTCTATAATTGTAATTGGGATTTAAATGTTACAGATTTAATTGTAAATATTGGGGTTATAATTACTAAGCTGGCAATTAGATTATTGTAATGATAGTTTATGAATGATTTGAAATGATAAAGTATGTGTGTACATTACATACAGAAATTTACATTTATTATGTCTTGAAAGGAAGAAAAGTTAAATCTGTCAAATTATTTTTTTTTACAATTTTATGTTAAAAGAGAAAATCTGTTGAATCAGATATCTATTTTTGTAGCAATTTTTTTTTTGTAAATGATTGTTTGTCATTTGGGGAGCTTAAGCTTAGTGGGAACTCTAATTTTGAAATTGTCTCATCTTAAGATTAAAGGAAAGAAACTCCAATTTTAGATATTACAGATATACGTGAAAAAGGAAAAAGGATTAAGTCTATTTTTTTTAAGACAAAAGTGTCTGAAAACCAGGTGTGTGATTTTTTGAGTTGGTCAAAAATAGCAATTCACACTATCACTCTAATTGGGTGAGTTGACTCAAAAATCAGATATAAAAGCAGTCTGGAAAATCAGTTGAGTTATTAGATTATTGTTATTATAATATATTGTGAGAGAGACTTTTTAAAAATTATTGAAACTAAAGCAAACATTTTTAATTCTGCTAGATAACCTTTTTCTTTTGAAAATCATTTTTTAATGTCAAGTTTTGAATGTTGAAAATATAAGAATTGTGGGGTAGAAAAATTATATATATGTCTCATCTTTTACCTGACCGTTGCGGAGCTGCAGATCATATAAGAAAGAAAAGATGTCTTGTCTGAAAATAATATTCTATACCTTTCAACTGACTGAGAGAGATAAAATGTTTTCAATAGAAGGAAGAAAACATTCACCTGCATTCGAAGGAGATCAGAAAGATGAATTAATCTACTGATAAATATTAATCATCGAATCCAGTTAATTGTTCCAGTAACTGAGTTTGAACCCCAGAAAAATTACAATGTGAAAACAACTGCTGTATTTCATCCACGATGAGAATCATGCTGAATGGAAAAATTTAAAGTCAGTATAAGAATTTCTAAATTGTCCACTAAAGCAAATAACCGTATTTGAATCATCATCATCAAATAGTTATACACCTCAAGAAAGAGATTGTTCCAAAGTAAAATGGAAATGGTAGCTGCAGAAATATAGACATTATACAAGACAAGTTTGAACCCTTGGAAGTTTGCCACAAAACAAAGGATCGGTAATATGACTTTTTATATCTATTTTCTTTATATCAGAGTTTTAATAAAATTTTAGCTATAAAGTGGTATAGTTTATTTAAAGAACTTTTAAAGACAATTCAGATCGATTAAAACCAATAATTTCTTACCAATAATAACCTTGAGCTTCATAAGTGGTTTTGAATGTATCAAAATTATTTGTTTATTGATTTACAGTTATGAAATATTAATGTGTAAAATAATTTTTTGTATTATTATTTTGGTTTTAAATAATATTTTGGTTTTTACGGGATAAACACACACCTACATAATAATATTTTTACATGTGTATAATTGTGTACGAATGTGAAGTAATAAGCAGTGTTAAAATATTAAATTATTTTGTTTTAAGAAAGTATAGCATTTCAGAGGTAGAAGGAGGGGGAGAAAATGATTTAAAACTTGTTCAGTAAAACTTGCTCTTTCAATTCTACTAACATTTTTTTTTAACATTCTGCTTACATGTTAGATTATAAGGTATGTGTGCCAATGAGTGAATATTTTTTTTTTTTATATGAAATACTTTTCTTGTGGATGGAACATTTTAACAAATCGGTTACCCAATTTAATACAATATACTTTTGAAATACATTTACGGAAAAGGGGGAAGAATTTAAAATTTAATGTTATGATTTTAAAACAGTCGATTATGATTATTGTTGTTATTGTTAATATAAATTTTCATGTAAATATAGAAATTTTTATGTATATGTTAGAAATGCAGTAATAAATATTAGTTTATGTTATTAAATGAGGCGTATATATTTCATTAAGAGTAGTCTTTATCCAGTGTGATCATTCATCATCAATGGTTGAATATTAGTTGTTTAAGATATGATTAAATATGCTAAGATTAACAATAATTATGAATTTCCTTATAAAAATTAGGTTTTATGATTAGGCTTAGTCCTAAAGCTGTGATTGAAACCATTATCATTATCATCATCATCATCATCAACGTTTTAATTAATATGTTTAAAGGCCATAAATAAATATTGATTCCATAATATTTAGTGATTTCTTAGTATTATTATAACCACCATCCCATCATCTATTTCATGCAAGGATGAGTGAATTTCCATCCTAAATTAATAGTAATCTGAGCTAGTAAAACTTATAAAAAATATTGAAACACATTCATTATGCTAAGATCTGAGAAATGATTTGTGTCTAATGAATTCCACTTCCATTTAAAGATGTTTTATGTTACCTGGGTGTTTACTTAAATATTAGTGCATACAGTGGTATGGCTCTAAAAAGAAAAATCCTCCATTTTATTAGAAATAAAGTACCAAAACGGGATTCAAACCCGGTACATGTGAAAGGTTATTAGATATAACTGTGTCTAGATTCAAATAATCTAGTGGCACCTTGCTATACCATATTCACTTGGTATTTGTTTGGATATGCACTTAACATCAAACCAAGAAATGAAGGTGGATAAAATCTACTGTCTGTATATCTGAGCAGATATTTTATTGAGTTACTAGTGTACTCACCTCACGTGATTTCCATATACCTGAGTTATAATAGTTGTTATTAATAATTTGTTTATAATTATTGATATTGTGATATCTTGAGAAATCTAATTATAGAAATATGTTTAATTTATTCCTACTCATCATTTTAATATTTATGACCTTGTGGCTATATAGCTACTATCCAGGAGTATGTTTCATTTAATCTAATGACCCTTAATATGATTGATAACTCAGTCTGATCTTTTGCTAAATAGCTTATGCTCATGTTAATATAAGTTTAAATAAATTCTGATCAGTTTCATTAAGTTTATTTACAACTTGTTTGAATTAATATTTCTAAACACTACTTATTGAACACGTTTATTTACTTACAATGTTGATTTCGTCTCTTTGTTTAATAGCCACTACTCAGCAAGTTGCATACACAATTCTTTGCTCTTTGATATAAAATAAAAGCTACAATTTTCTGTTTCGTTTATTAGTTAAAATATTTATATTTGAATCTTTTCTTAATTATTTAATACATTTGAATTTTTGACAATCCAATGATATTTTAATATACAATTCAATTTCTCTTTAATATATATATATATATATATATATATATATATATTGTACCCTTACTTCTTGATAAATAAAATAGTTTAAAATACAACTAGCTCAGTTACATTATTGTGCTTAATTAAAATTTGTATATCTATCTTTAATATACTTTTATATTATCATATCTTAATTAAATTTATTATCAATCATCAAAATCACTATAGTTCTAAATTATACTAATTAAATAAGTATTTAATAAAAATTATGAGACTGCGAAGTAAAGTTACAAAGTAATAAGCAGATTTACACTGAGTCAATATCTCCCAAGATACCGTCTCAATGGCATAAGAATACTACCACTACCTTATCATCTTACCACTACATCTATAGCATTCTTATGACTTTTAAATGAAATAAATTATCTTTAATAATACTAAAATAATTCCTAACTTTTAACTTAAAATATAATTAAACAATCTCAGGTTCCTATAAGTTGTTTTTTAAAATAATAATAAATTATGTAAATAAGTATGATGTGGGATTTTATATCAAACTTAAATACACCTAACTTATTTTAATAATAATAATAAATACTAATCTTAGAGTGTAATTTAATCTCATATATTTTTATGATATAATCAATCATTAAATGAATAAACAATCATATGTATATCTTTTATTTCATATGGTATCTTCATTTTAAAATAGATCAAAAATCTTATACTTAATAATCTGTGGCAATAAACAATATTGTATTCTTATAATGTGCATTATAATCATCTTATGACCATTGTAATATTTATGTTCATGTCAATCAATTCTTATAAAATAATGTTAAGCAAATATGGTATTCAATTCTAAGTAATAATAACAAATTCATTTTGTGCAAATATTATGTTTATTTCAAATCATCTGATGTCAAAATGCTGTGGTGAAAAATAATGAAACTCGACACACTTTTAAAACAAATTAACAAATTTATTTACAATAACTTCAAATAAAATTTATTTACACTATTTACAGTTTTAGAATTTAAGAAAATAAATAAAATAAAATAAGAAATTACAAATACAAGAAGTTTATGCTGTTACTAATTCATGTGCTTAACAAGCAATTATACATTCTTCAAATACTATACTAATAATATTATAGTATGTTTTCAAAACTTAGATTTAAAATAAATGTTAATAAACTTCCATTACAAATAATAATATATGTCAAAATTATTTATGTAGCATGTGTAAACAATGAAGCTCTACTAATTAAATAGCTACATTAATTAAGTATTACCATTTATAATGTATCATCATATATTTACTTTATTATTAGCATTGCTTAATAGCTTTATAAAATTAATGTATCTTTGTAATGTAAAACAAATAATTGATTGTAATTATACTTTACTTAATGTAATTCCTGTTATATGTTTTACCAAATATGCATTACATATCTGTACTGTTCAAATACTATTATTTAAATCATTTATCAATTTCAAATTCATAAAGCATTACCTTAGATAAATTCTATGATTCTTTTCTATGTAAAAATCATTACTTTACTTTATGTGTTATTTTAATCCTTTCTAATAAATTTCTATCTATAAAACATATTTAAAACTTATCTAAAATTTCCGGAAAACAAACATCAACTTTAAATAAAATAAACAGAGCAAAACTCTCCATGTTTATCAACAATTAATGTGCTAGTATAGGAAATGTGATCATGTGATGCTTAATGGTTTAAATAAAATATTCATCATCCAAATTACCTATACTACATCGTTTCTATTTAGTAAACTTTCAATCCAAATATAAGCTTTTACCTAAAACGTAACTTAACTTAGCTAATAAAAAACAAAAATAAAATAAAAATAGACTTCTTTTAAAATCCCTTTCTGACTTGCAAAATAAAAATAATTACTTAGATAAATAATAAATATAATCCTAATATTATAACATAATAAAAATATTAAAATTTATTTACGAAAGAATCATATAATTATTTCTAAGCTTCTTACGTAATGTTGTGTCATATTTATATTATAATTTAAAAATTATGCATATTTTAATAAAGTTCGTTGTCAATATAATGTATGTGTTTTCATAAAATATCTATCCATTCATTCTACAACAACATAATATTCAGTTGATCTAAAGAAAAACATATTAAATTCATTAAAAAATCATTATACAATATTTTTACCATAATAATAATAATGTCCAGTCTGCTATCCAGTATTCTTCGGAATTTGCAGCTTCATAAATGAAAACAATACACATTCATACTCATAAACTTTCATTAAATATTCCGTGTTATATTACTTATAAAATAGATTTATGTAATTAATGATTATATTATTTTTAAGTTATTATTTAATAAATGTACCTAACCTACTTTTAATAGTTTAATAATATTTTAAATTTTATGTTAAATAAATAAAATAAAAGATTATATTACGTATTCCAGCGACGACTTTTGTTCTACCATAAAAGTTCTAACAAATATCCTACATATAAAGTCAATAGAACACTATTTCCTGTTCCGTTGTATCACGTGTTTCTTGAAAGTTTATATAAAAATGGTAACGTTCTTTTTTTAAAAAAAAATAAGTTCCCACAAGAAAACAAAATAAAATTTAAAAAAAAATAGTTTATAAGTTCTTTCTGGATCCAGTTCTTCATAAAATATTATTTTTAAAGTTATTATTTCTAAACTAATTTATAGTTTGTATATTATTTTCATTAAATTATTTTAATCAACTTGGCTTGCTTGGCTTAGTTTGACTTGATTTGGTTTGGACATCCATGTATTACTTGCGCATTTTTTCAAAACAATATATCTAGGTAAGAATCTATTTTTTCCATCTATAACGTCCAGCGTTTTAGATTACTTCAATATAATAATTTTATTATATTACGATTTTAAATAATCATATTTATAATCTATTTGCCTTTTCAAATCGTCAATATTTAGTCTTTTAAGCACAAAGACTTAACAAGGCATGTATTTAATAAAATTACTACTTCTTATATCTTTACTTAAGATATACATTTTATTTTTTAAAATCTGCAAAAATACTTTCTTTCTATAGAAGTATTCATATTTCTTTTAAATATCTATTTATAATATACAATAGTAATTTAAACTTTTTAATACTATTTATAGTCCAAAATACTACTTTTCTCCATCTCGTAGTTCTATATACTAATCCAGCGTCTGTTATTTTTCTAGCGTAAAGTTTCTGATAAATTTCTCTGATACGTGATGTTTCCATGATTATTTGTACGTAAATTGAGTTTCGATATTGAGAAGACCAATAGGGAATTATTAAGTTTCTACTGCATACTTATCATTTTTAAAATTATAAAATTATATACAATAACACTCTTATGATTTTAACACTGATTTTAAGAGCGTTTATAAATTTACTTGGCTATTTTCTCAATAGCACGATTAACTTAGAAATTTAATTACAGAGAGCCCCCCTCAACAATTGAATCCAGCTTTTATACTGCTAGAAACTCCTTATCTGATTGGTACATTTAAACAATCAAACTTTCTAGCTTATTTACATATTTATCAACTCACTATTAAAAATAAAATAATGACTTATTTAATATTTAATATTATTACATTTTAAAAATAATTTTTATCGTTTATTTAAACCTATTAAACATTCTTTTGAAATATTCTTTCTCACTTGATTTAAATTTTAACTTTTATAAGATCATTTAAAATAAACTAAATCTTTTTAAATACGTTATATTTTTAAGACAATATTTTTAAATCAGATTTAATATTCTACATTAATATCTTTTATTTTTATCTCGTGATAACTCACGTATTATTTATAAATTTTACAACATGATTTTAAAATAGTTTTGCAACTTTATGAGAAAGCTTCCAAGCATGTGTGTGTGTCTTTAATTAACATCTGTTTTTTTACAATACAAGAAACGCTTCCCATAATCTAAAAATAACTTAACAATTGCTTTTTTAAAATAAATATTTATTTTTAAAATAAATAAGATATTACATCAGATTTTAAAATAATTATTTGATATGATTAAAATCAAATATTAATCTCAATTTAAGTACTTATAATTTAAAATATTTTTATTCACTTTTAACATATATTTCAAATTAAATAAATATCTTTGTCTAATTTTAACTTATCTTTTAAATACTTTAGCTTTAAACATTTGTTATTAAATTTATTAATGCAGTATTACATCATAATCATCATCATTTTAAATATCTTCTCAATACCAACACAATTCACATACCAAATACTCATAGATTGCTTTAATTAAACTTATGGTAACATTACCACAAGCAAAGTCAACATCACATTTTTAAAATACTTCTTAAATTTAAAATTTTCTACTAGATTAGCACAAAACTTAAATGGTGACCCATACAAAAGGGCACAATATATATATATATATATATATATATATTTTAATATATATATATATATTAATAGGATTAGCATTTAAATAAATTGATGAACTGTAACTATCATTATCATCACTACTATATACAAGAAAGATAGTAAACGAATATGAAATTATTTTTCCAATAATTGATGCTAGAGTTTAGATTTCTTTTGAGAATTGCAAAATAATTTAATTCTCATGTATTTGTACAGAATATATTTTATGACATGGACTTATTTAATAGTAAAAGATATTTTTTTCTTACTATATTTGAATATTTTATAATGTAGACATAATAGTTGTAACTTGAAGGATGAGAATTGTAATTAACACAAAGTAATTATTAGCAAACAAGAAAACTTATTTATCTATTAAACAACTTCTCTTTAAATTTTATTGTATTTCAGAATATTTTATTATACGGAATATTGTTATTGTGATGTATATGTGATATAAACCTTTCTGCCACTGAATACTGAACCATAGATTCATGACTAGATTTTAAATATTCTATCCTTCATATTAATTTATTTTAGAAAAAAAGCCAAAAATTTATATTTTAAACAATTGTTCTGCAAGATAAGTGCAAATAGTAGATAAAAAATATTTTTATCTCATTAATCAATAATGAAGTTTAATATGTAAATGTTGGCATCTTTAAGATTATACCAGGCATTTATTTGTATTTATAAAATGTCACATTTACTAGTATTTCCATTGTTTTATTGATATGCATGTTGGTTATTCTGTGTTATAACAAAATATTAATATTAAAATAAGAAGGAATCTCAAACACATATGTAAAGTCTAATATATAGTCAAATATTCTATTTAAAGAAATTAAGAAATGAAAATTCCTATTCACAGAATCACTTTGAAACTTATTTAGATATTAAAATCTAAGTTTTGTATGTTTGATTATTAGTGGGATTACTTTTCAAGCAAATTGAGATTTATTTCTTTAATTATATTTGGACAATTCAAATTATAATTTAAATATATCAGTAAAATAAGTTAAGAAAAGAAAGTAGTTAAAGAAAAAAATAATTATAAAATTGGGGCGAATAGTTCGATAATTATTTCACAGTTTATTTAATATTAATATTTAAAATTCCTTAAGCACTATTTTAGAAAGAGTTAAATATAGAAATGATAAGTAGGTATTTAAGTTTGATGATTTCCCCAATCTTCACTCATGAGCATGAAAGTATCTATTAGACTTTCCAGGTAAGGAGATAGAATTGGGGCCATGCATAGTGAAGCATGTAATAACATTCAATCCCATATATGATAATTTAATTTTAACTATAATATATTTAATTATATTTATTATAGTTCTTTAGTTATGTAGATTTTGTATATATCATGAATTTAATTCATAGGGTTGGATAATTAGATGACCTATCCCATTCCAACTAAATTCATTGTGAATGCCAATGTTTAACTGGATGAATATCTAACTACTTGTTGATCAAATTTATAAAATGTAAATCTTTTTATTCATGTATAGAATTTTGAATTCAGAATAAAAATATATTTATACATATTTAATTCTAATATTGATTGTGTGCATACAAGTTTTATCAGCTGTTTTATCCAAACCACATTCCATTTTCAGCACTGAATTTTCCAGCTAAAATTTTTGTTACAAAGTTTTAAAATAAGATGGAATTTCTTTACTCTATTAAATAAATTCAATCTATTTAACTGCCTTTTTGCTAGTTATGGCTAAAAATGTGCCAATTTCCCATCGGTTTCCTGCCATTCAAATCCTGTCATTTTTAATGCTACGGTAAAGATTTTATCGTCATTTGAAAGGTTATAAAAAGTTCCGTAAGATGCTGCCCTCTCTTGAATTATTTTACAAGTAAAAAATCAATAAAACTGACATTGAAAGTCTGACAAAGGAAAAAGGCCATCCTTTCTTAAATCTGGTTGGCTGTTAAACTTCGACAACAAAGAAAATGGTTGTTAATAACTTTTACTGCTAGGATTTCTTTTGTTTCATTTCAAAAATGATAAATGAATTATACCATTTTAAATGTATTTTTTGACAAATTATAAATTATTTTGATAAAATATGCTAAAAATAAAATTATTTTAGAAAAATAGTTAAGACTTTAGCAAAAATTATTTACTTATCCGCAACGTAAAATTGGGAAAGAAATCACTGACATCAGCAAAACTTTTTGGTTAGTGAGTAACATTCATTTTAGATTTGCTGCTATCGAATATTTTTATAATTATAAATAAAAATTTATTTTTGAAAAGACTTTTGTTCACTTTCATAACCAGACAAATTATTAATATACTTTTTATAAACGAAACTAAAGTGAATATAATATTAAAAGATGAATATATTTTGATGCTTGAGTTTGTGAATTGATCAATTAAAAGTTTAGACTTTTACCTCACTCGGCCAATAAAATAATCGGCAAATAGAGGTTAATAAATACCTTAAAATAAATAACTTCATGAATATTCACACTTGCTGCTTTAATCATTTACAACAATTTTTATAGCTAAAGAGAACTAAATTAATAAGTGTAAGGGGTCCACTTTCTTGCTATATGTGTTGTCAAATGCTAAGAGGAAATGTGTTTAATTTACTACACAGAATTTATTATTTAAACAATTGTATAGAACAAAAAGGGGTCAGTGTGGGGTGATGAGAAACATCATCATCATCATAAAAATAAACAAACAATGAACAAATATAAATGAATAAAAAAGATAAGGGATATATAAGAAGCATGTAAGTATAAGGAGTATGAGGTTCAGCACTGGAATAATAATATAAATACTTATACTAATAATAAATTTTAAACTACAAATTACCGAGCATTAATCAGAGTAATTAACTCATTAATCAACAACCATGCTCTGTGTCTAGATCTAAAAGAGGTATATTATAAACAGGCTAATTATCCAGCCACTGCAAAATGTAGGACAAAATATAACACAATTTTCTGCATGCACTTCCTTAAGAGCTAATATAAATTGTAATAAAAAAGATTGGGATAGTGATGCACACTGATCATCATTAATGTTTTGGTCATATGGTTCATTAGTATAAATTCCAACTATAAACTAAATTTTCTCTGACAAAAAAAATAAAATGCAGTGAATGAACTTTAAAGGTGCTATCTTTGTGCTATCTAGAGAACTATCTGGATGTGCAAACATAAACTTCCACATACAAATCAATTAAACATTATTGTTGTAAACTAGCTCATGAAAAGTCATAAGGACGGTAACAGTGATCAAGAGAAATTATATATTTCTAAGCTTGCTCTACTATAATTGACCTATTCGTATAGTTTAAAAATTCTTTAAAATACTATTCTTTTATAAAATCAAGTCTTCATACACTGCCAGTTCATGAAACATCTGGAGAAATAAAGACATTAAAACTATTTTTAATAATTGTTTAATAAATTAAGTAATAATTAAAAATGATATGATAATATGACAATTCCAAATTGAATACATTTTATCATCAACATATAATTTCATATTGTAAGTAATATTAATTTACTGTTGGTTCTAACTAATTTAATTAACCAACATCAAATATAAGCAGAATTGTTTCCCACTTCAATGATTAAAATTTCCAAACAACATTTCAAAGATTAAAAAAATTGAATTAGCTTAAACCCTCTTTTTTTTCTTTTTTGTGAAAATGAAAAGGTATTATACAATTAAATTTTGGAGTAAAATAAGATAAAGACAAAAAAAAACATATTTAAAAAAATAATAAAATTATTTATTATTACCAATTATTACTTTAAAAATATTTTTTTTAAAAAATGTAGATGTTGATATCTATAATTTTTTAGTTTTTTTATGTTGGGTTTCTTCTTGTAAATAAGCCCATTAGCACATATTTTCAGACAAATATACAGAAAGAATTTAATCATTTTTTCAATCTACTTATTTTTAGGTCAGGCTAACTTATAAATAGACAATCATGCTCTTTGATGGAGACAAGGCTTGTTGTACATTACTTTAAAGCTATTGTCCTCTTACATTTTTTTAGTGAACAGATTACATGTTCAAATTTAATGATGCTCAGCTTCTAGCTAAACTTAGCACATGGCTTTTTTAACTCATTTATAAAAACCATTTTTTCTGTACTTGTAACTACTAAAACTATTTCTCACTGTTATCTTCATATCTGGTCTGCTTCTGTTTTTTCAGAAGCTTGATCAATAAATAATTGTTACTGTTTTGTTTAATAATTAAATCAAAAAAGACTGCTACTATTGTCTTCTTCAATAGCTTGTTCAAGAATAACTGTTCTTCACAAAATATCTACTGATTTACTTTATTCTCAATATTATTTTGGAACAATCCTGTATCAATCCAATCATATCTTTTCTCTCACATGACCAAATTAAACATTGGCCAATTAGGTCTATTTTTATAAAAAGATTGTTTAGCTATTTCCCTTATTTTTTAATTAAAAATATCCGAGTTGTTTTTCTTTTATTTCAAAAATAAGATAATCTTGAGAGAAGAAAAAAGAAGCTCAATTAATTAGAACAAAATTTAATAAAATGTTAAAACCTTTTTCTCTTCCTTTTTTTTTTAGAAATCTGATAAAGATAATGTCTGCCTATTTATCTCTCTTATTACCTTTTAAAAGTTAAAAATACAACTTTTTAATAACTAGCTAAAGAAAAAAGATTTTTTATCTTAGTACTTTTTTAAAATTAAAACTGGTAAATAATTGAAATTATTAAAGAAAGAATAAAAGAAATTATTTATTTGATCTTATACTTTTATTTCTTTTACAACTCTTAACAAATTATAATAATATTCCCATTACTATTTAAAAAAATATTTTTGGGGAATTCTCATATTATCATTTAATAAAAAAAAATTAAATATATCAATATTTAATATTATTAAAAAACATGACAAAATTAAATATTATTTTCCTATTTTACTTTAATTATTTATAAGCTTGTAATATTTGACATGGTCATGCCAACTGTCTACAATATATATTATAATGATTGGGGATTATTAGTCTTAGTGTGTCTGCTGTACAGGATGCCACCAGGCCAATTGAACCTGGAAAAATTTATATAGTAGGCAGATACATAAGACTAATAATCCCCAACCATTATAATTGGCCTCCCAATATGGCATGATGTATAATAAACCATGAGTACCTTGAAAATTAAACCAGTAATATTTTTAAAGGAAATATTTTTGTGTATATTTAAATAGTTATAAAAGTGAATCTTATATATGCACTACCAGAAAAGGAATTATGCATGTGTAAATAGATGTGAGAGATAAAATGTAATAATTATTTGTTCAAAATAAAAAAAGAATAGGTTAATTAGAGTTTTTAATGATTTAAAGGTAGAAGAAAGGGAAATTGTAAGGAAGAAGGCATAAGTTTATCTGGTAGTAAGGAAACAATAGTCAACAATTTTTTTTATCATTATATTTTGTGTAACTACTAATCAAACAATCTTTTAAAAGATTCTAAGTTAGTTAATTTGTGAAACATGATTACTAACCCTAAGTAAAAAAAAATTGTTTGTTTTTTTTTTAAAGAAAGTTTACTGATAGGTAATGGGCACACATGCCATTACATTATTTTAAAAAGAAAGTTAAAGTATAAATGTTCGCAAATAAAAGTTATTAAATAAAAGTTAGGATTAAAAATTGAAAACTAAAATCTTGCAAAAACATTTATATAAAGTGCATAGATGGAGAATTATTAAAAAAAAAACTTTATTATAAAAAAAAAGTATTCTAAAACTAAATTTTAAGCAAAAACTCATGATGAGTGTCTTAAGGAACTCAATAAGAGTATAACTCTTCTATGCATTCAATCAATAATAATAGAACAAGAATAATGTGAAGTGCATGGTTGTGCTGCATATATTTATTCATGTACATGCTCATTTAGTTTTAAAAAAAAACGTTAAAGCTTAAAATTTAAAACTAGACATAAATAGCTGCATGGATTCATAAGTTTTATTTGCATAATCTATGTAGTGTATTTATGTCTATCAAAAGATTAAAATGTATAAATAAGAATCTCCATCTGTGTGAACTAAACTTAAATTTAAATATGACAAATATACAAACTAAACTAAAGTAATAATATTATTCCTTCAATTTCATTTTATATATGCATGATAATAAATATTTTTGTGTAATATTACTGGCAGTAGTTTATTTATTTATTTTTTAATCTTTCATTTTTAAATGTATATTAAGAATTTACATTATAAAGTTTAGCTACTCTGTAAGATAGCACCATGGTCTAATGGTTTATAAAAAATGGGATCTTACCAATATGTATATGCCTACTATATAAATTTTTCCAGGTTCAAATAGCCTAGGGTCACCTGTACAGCAAATACAATAAGACTCCAACACTCCAACCATTATAATATATATATATATATATATATATATATATATATATATATATATATATATATATATATATATATAATAAATTGAATCTCAGTTGTTATTATAAATATTAATGGTTAGGTGTACTTGTCAGATGCTACCAGCTGATTCATTATTTTTTTTAAAATTGTATGAAAACTATAAGCATAATGTCAACAGAAATCCCAGAATTCATTGCTGTTCGAATTTCTTTTTAAAATGGCATATCACAATGTGAAATCAGACAAAATTTAAAATTTTCATTAATATTTTTAATAATGGTTCTTTTTTTTTCTGCTCACTTTACTAGATTGCATGAAGAAGACAAAGGCAGAATTTTTTTATCAGCCAGACTCATTACTAAAATGGACTAAAATGTACCAATGATTCACATTTCAAGGCCTTCATATTAATAAAAATGTAATCAAAATATCAGGTCGTAAGTATTCAATTTTAATTTTTTATTATTTGTTTACTTTAAATTTTTTTAAATTATTTAATAAATGGTATAATTTATTAATGTCTTTGCATTTGTATTGGCTTATCTATATAGTATATAAATTATATAATATTAAATCTTTTGTGTTATTTATTATACAGTATATAAATTTGTATTCAAATATAACAATGGTTTATGTAAAATGTAATTTTGGGGCTCTGATCCAAATTTGAAGCAACCTTATTTTATAGACATAATTATTCTCAAAAGATTTAATAATTTATTAGTGTGTTTATATTTGAATTAGTGTATTTGGGTTTGCACTTGCATGGCTGTGTTTGTACAATAAGTAATGATTTACATATATGAATTGTGTATAACAAGTAATGATTTACATATATGAAATTAAGGTTGTATAGAGCAGTGCAATGTAAATTTTAAGACTGATTATCAGATGTACAGAAAAGTTGCAGTTGATAAAGCAATCATAAAATTTACTGGGCATTTTACAATGTAAAAATATAAGCACTTAAAACCAATAAAGAGAGATTTCAAATGATGTGTATGTATATACTCCATGGAATTATATGCAGGCAAAGAATGAAATTCTGATTCTTGCCTATGCCTTGATACTCATGCTCTGGAGTCAGTAGTTTTGCCACATCTTGCATCATATTATTTTAAAGTCTATAGCTAGCAAATGAGATTTATGCAAATAAATTATATCTCTGTGGGACAATAAATATAACAAGATAGCATCACTGGTGTGCATACAGAGTATATACATCACTAATGTACACAAAAAATATAAACTAAAGAGATGAAACTCATTAAATCATTGATACAGAGAGTAGCCTACAATTTCTAGTTTTAGATAGACAAAAAGTCAATTGCTATGATAACAAAAGCATATCCACATTCTGAAAATGATTTATTTTATATCTTTTATTAGGATGAATCTTTTTTTATAGATGCCTTGAGATTTTTATCTTTTGGGTTTCAAGATAAAAATGAAGAATTCTTATACGACTAGTTTTGGGGAGATTCTGAAGATATGGATTATCTCAGGTAAGAAGTATTATATATAGTTTGAATGAGAATTTTTGAGGAAAACAAAAAAATTATCAATGAACATGTAATTTACACTTAATTAATGATAAATTAGAAAATATGAACAAACAATAAAGTAATATTTTGGATGTTAAAATTTTTTTTTATTTTTTAAATAGTATTGACTATTTGTCTTAGCCTTGCTGTTTTCCTTAGTTATTCCCGTTTCTATCAATGTAAAGCTTTTTGTTTTAACATTATTAAAATTGAAATTATTGTGAAAATTGCGTCTCAAGTCAGTTTATTTAAAAAACTCAATATTGCACCAGGATCATTAACTAGTTAAAGCACTGCAATACAGAATAATAATAAAATGTTTTAACATTATATAATATATATATATATATATATATATATATATATATATAATAATGTTAAATACATATATATATATATATATATATGTAATATACAAATCAATATATATATCAAAATACAGTACAATTTATATAAATTATATTCTTTTAGAAGTACTTTCTACTATACACTTTGTAGTCTTTATCAACTATATAACGTTGAATAATCAAAACGAGACAACCCTTAACAATACCCATAGTTCAATTCTGTTATCTTAACATTTGATGATTGGTGATTCATTAGCATTTGATGATTTCTTGAAATCAACATAGCCTCTTTTATTTTACGTTTATTATGACAACGTTCAATTTGAATAATTTTCATATTTTTATAATCAAATTTAAATCCATATTGACAAGATTTATTATGATCAAATATAACAGATGATGAAGGTTTATTTACATCTGTTCCACATTGATTCTCTTTTTGAATTCTATTATATAAAAGCATATGTTCTTTTATTCTCTTCTCAAATGTACACTTAGATTCACCAATGTATTGTACGCCGCATCCACATATTAATCTATATTTTATATATATATATATATATATATAAACCAGAAATGCTAATAGCCAACTGATTTTCATACATAAATCATATGATCATAGTCAGTGCTTAAATAAAGCAATAGAATATCAGCAATCTGTTGTCAATGCAATTCTTAGTGTTTGCTATGACAACAGATTGCTGACACTTTATTAGCTTAAGCAATGACTGGACTGATATAAATTATATATATATATATATGTATGTGTGTGTAAACAAAAAATACATAGATTTTAGCATATTCTATTGCACATAAATATTAAAGATTTTATAAGTAATCATCCAATCTATAGTAATATACCAGTCCTATCATATGAAATATGCGCTTCAGTTTTCCACCATTAAACCAATCATGACCGATGTTTCTTATAGAAATATCTCAAAAAAATCTTATTTAATTTCAAAGCACAAATTAATTACTATATCCTTTTGTAAATTGTGTATAAATTAGTTATATAACATTAAACTCATTTCGTATAAAGCAAATTATGTTTTTTTTACATTGGATGACGGTTTAAGATTGTAAAGATTAAAAACAATTGTGTATCTTAAAATTTGTATATCATTTGTTTAGACATACTCTGATAGCATTTTTCTTATTATTTATTACATATATATATATAATTTCTAGGAAATTTATTTTAAACATAAATTATAATTATAAATTTTATTAAATGCACATTATTATTTAAGTAATATTTACTAAGGCTATAACCTTTAAAAATAAGCGTCTGAAAAATTTGAAGATAGGGACCTCTACAGGTCTTAGCCACAAGCTTTCACTAGGAAGAAAAGAAGGAAACCTTCTTTTACTTCAACCTACTTTTATATATATATATGAATAGGTGAAGCTGAAGTGGTTAGATCTAAGAGTGTGAAGCTATTCAATACTTCACTAATTAAGTCCACAATTCTTTTTATACATTAATACTCGCAAAATCTTACGATTTACAAGTCAATGGCAAGATCTTATAGTAAGAAATCTATTAGATTTCGTGAGTATTAATGTATAATAAGAATTGTGGACTTAATTAGTGAAGTATTGAATAGCTTCACACTCTTAGATCTAACCACTTCAGCTTCACCTATTCATATATATATAAGTAGGTTGAAGTAAAAGAAGGGTTCCTTCTTTTCTTCCTAGCGAACCTTGTGGCTAAGACCTGTAGAGGTCCCTACCTTCGAATTTTTCAGACGCTTATTTCTAAAGGTTATAGCCTTAGTAAATATTACATAAATTATGTAAAAATAATAATGTTTAAAAGCTGAAGCATGTTATTTCCATCTTTTTTAATAGTAGTTTGATTTTACAAAATTATGATTGTTTTGATATTTTTCTTTATAAAATAATAAATGACAAATAAGTTAGTTATCAGATACTTTTATATTTATATTAGTTTTAAATTAACTTTATTATTAATTTTACTATATACCTTGGAGATTATTTACACGTCTTATTGAAACAAAAGATAGTTAAAAGTAGGAAACAAATAAGATAGATGTTCATATAATTGAGCAGTAATGAATCTATATCTAATGCATATTAATTAATACATTCAGTAGTCAAGTTGTTAATGAGATCAGATTCCACGTAACTGCAAAAATATCAGTTGGCGCTTGGGTTTGATCTCTAGTCTTAATATATTTATTTTATCCGAGTATTTTCAAAGATTTATTTGATTACTGATATTCCTTTATAGAAATTTTATTCATCTTACAGTTTTTTCTTCACATATATTATATCTGTATTAAAATATTGATATTGTTTCAGTTATCTAAACTATTCTAGTAACTGCTCTAAATATTTTAATTTTATTTTTAAAAAAACCATTAACCAGGCATCTGAATGAGAATATTAATTAAAGGAATCTTTTTATTATTTTTTACTTAAGCTTTTTTTTTTTCTGCTTCCCCGAATCATCCGTCAACAACAAATGCATCCATTAGTCAAAAGATAATATAATAATGCCACTACCTTCTTTTTCCTCCTTTTTTTTTTTTTTTTTTTGCATTTTTCAATCAATTTTCTTTTCTTTCTTTCTATTATGGATGAATCTGCAGCTTTTGTCAGATTTATTAAATAAATATCTGATGAAAGTTTCAGTTAAGAATAAATAGTAACATGGAAAGGAGGTGAAATTGCCTGAAAGATGTAAAAAAGAGAAGTGATGTTATTATGTAAAATTGAGTAATAATAGGATAATGAAAACATTGAATCATAGTCAAAATGTTATTTAAGTGAAAATCAGAATATTTCAAGCTGTCGCCTTTTCTATAATTTTTTATTTGAAGTGAAAGTTGGATCCCAAATAAGTATAATAAACTTTTGAGAATATTATAATCAGCATAGAAAAGGAAGAAGATACTACTTAATAAGATTAGTTCTGAATGTTTTACAAAGTTGAACTGTATTTTATTTATATTATAAGATCGTCTCATTATTTAGACAAAGTTAAATTTAATGATAGACATGGAAAACAGAGAGTATCACAAATATATAAAAAATTATAAATAAAAACAATTTAATGAATATTTATTGTCTATTATTTGTGAAAACGTATTTGGTTCTTTTATCTTTTCTGATAAGCAAAGGTTGTTCACAAAATACATATACATTGAGAGAGGATCTAATTTGTTGTCCTAGTGGATGTTGTGGCATGATGTTGATATGAAGGATTCACCGATAATAATAAAAAAGCATAAAAAGATATATGTAGAAATATTGATAGAGAACGAAAAAAAGGATTTTCACAATTTGCTTGAATTGCATGAATAAATAAAATATGGCTATTAGATGCATAAATCTATTAATTCCATAGTTGATTCCTTAAGTCGTCATGGATGGAAATAAAAGCCAGAAGTCAGTTGGGAACTATGGATAGTAAACGCTCTGTGTAGAATAAAAAGAACTACTCATGGTAGCATATGTGATTATTATGTGATATTGTTGTTGGATAGTCAAAAAATAGAAAATTAAAAATTATAAAATCTGACCTGATGTCATATCTATATAACTATCTCAGTTAAATGGGTTGGTTCAAAACCTGCTGAGTAATGCCAATATTAAGCATTACCCAAACTGATATTCATTGATTACTCGGTCTTGCAATATGGCGATTGAGTACTACGAAAAG
Source organism: Epiperipatus broadwayi (assembly GCA_028023455.1). Taxonomy (NCBI): domain Eukaryota; kingdom Metazoa; phylum Onychophora; class Udeonychophora; order Euonychophora; family Peripatidae; genus Epiperipatus; species Epiperipatus broadwayi. Next base: position 126,381 of record JAQFVV010013199.1, read on the forward strand.
AATTATATCGTAGATGTCAGACCATTCTTACAAAATTCCCTTCATATGTCTACTAGAACTTGATGACATCTAATAATAATCATATTAATTGAAGAATCGGACACTCTGAATCATATATTAATTAATCAAATATATTTTATACGAACATATATTAATTTTTATTACACTTAATAAATTAATTACTTCATATACTTAATTATTAAGTAAAGTTTGCGAAAACAATTTTAAAATATACACATATTATATCTGTATGTTCATATTTATTGTTAATATATATTACATTTTATTAATATATAGGTGAATACGCGTATTCGCGTATATACGAATTTCTTTTCTTAAAAAGAAAAATTTAAGATTCTTTTTTTTCCTATGGGAATGAATTTTAAATTATATTTGTTCTGCTTTTTGTTAAGAATAACATCTCTCGCCTAATCATAACTAGGTTAAAATTCAACAACGATGAAGCAAATTTCTGAAGTAGTTTTATTTTGTGAAAAATGCTAAATCTGGGCACTTGATAAAATCTATCACGTACTTGCAATTTACTTCAGTTTGCTAGAAAAGAGTTTTTAATTTTTTTTTTTTACATTTTGACTTTGAACATTTTGTAATTCAAACTTTTGGCAATAATTAAATATTTAAATCATTAAATCTGTCAAATGTAAACATCATGAAACACATCCATAACATATCCTTATATATAAAACCATTCAAATTAATTCACAGAGTTAAATATCATAAGCTTTCAATCAGTGAAAAAGATACCAGTATAACCTCTCTCATTATATAAGCATTTCTTGGATAACCAACAATCATAAGGTCATCTAAAGAATTAAATCACTTGAATTTTCCAACCAGGATTGATAGCCTGACTTCTTTTTTAATATCATGATTACAAACTGTTATGGTTTAAAACTTTAACGTATTTATAATCATGTACATATATATATTATTAAATTTTTAATAACACTATCAACATCTAAGATTTGAAATACAGGCATTCTTATACCTGGAACTTAATTGTAAATATAGGGATTTGTACTCAGACTTTCAAGCAACCATCAACTATCCATACTATACTATACTACTGACACACATGGATCACACACATGTAGAAAAGATAAATAATCACCAATATTCGTATTTCGTGCTAAATCAGCACTCATCAGTTGGTCCAGATTATCATCTATCACACATATACACCAACTGATGAGTGCTGGTTCAGCATGAAATACATATATTGGTGATTGTTTATCTTTTCTACATGTGTGTAATTATGTGTGTTAGTAGTATAAGATAGGGTCGATAGTTGAAGATTGTTTGAAAGTCTGAGTTCAAATCCCCTATAATTACTATAAAAATCTGTAATAGGTGAAGAAATTTTCTATCCACATTTTAATACTGTATAAAATATTATATACTATATAACACTATATATTTGTTTGTGAATATATTCAAGATTTTAACCAAAACAATTCTTAATCATGAGGATTGTCTGAAGATTTGCAATTACAGCATTTTGCTGGTAGTTTGGACTATTTCATTATTTGGTTGAATTATTATTATTTTTTAAAATCAAAATTCATTTATACAATGTCTAAATATAGTCAATTGTTTGCAATAACACAAAGGTTAGTATCAAGTAGGATTATTCTTCTATCTTCTTCAGATGTTTCTGGAATGATCAGTAATAGCTAAAATAGAAATTGAACCACCAACTTCAAGTGATGCAGTAGTGAGTTAGAGCATCACCTTAATTCATAATTAATGATTTTTAAGATGATAAATTCAATTTCATTATGTTATCTGGCTACGTGAAGAAGAGAACCAAATAATATGACTCAAAATACTGAGTTCCATCCTAACTATGTGCCACTACAAACAGATGAATGTATTTAGAAAGGTATAAACAAAGTTTAATCTTTTATGAAAACATTTAACAACTCAATTAAATGATGTAAATAGTTCAACATAAAACTACAAATTCACATTCATAATATTTATATAGTAAGTTTGACTCCTATTCCTAATGAGGATGTTCAAGATTTTTAAACCTCTATCTTGATTGATGATTGGAGGTTGTCCAAGAAATCATAAATGATGAGTTAATTCAGTGTTTTTTTTCATTAATCAATAGTTTATAATGTTATGGAAATCAAATCAGTAATGCCATAAATTAGTTTGATTGGTTGCGTATTATTTCCTGCATAGGAGTTATTCATCCCATATACTTATATTCTTCTGGGCATTGAAATCAATGCTACTGACTTCCAAACATATGAATAATATTTTGCTAATTATAATTTTTTTTTATTATAGTGTACAAAAATAGTTCACAACTGATTTCTACCACGCAGTTTAAAATTATTTTTTTCTCTTGATTTAACTCTGAATTGCCATCACTAATAGTACATTGTATCATTGTTGCTTTATACAAATATTGCATATAAAATATAAATAAACAAACAGTTAATTATTGGACCACCTGAAATGATAGATTGAGCTTGACTGCACAATTTTTTTTATTCTTAACTTTGTCACGTAATCACTCAGCGCTGATTGTGCATAGCAAACTAAACTCTTAAAAGGTAATGAATAGAAAAAAGTAGGGTAAAATAAACAACAAATATTAAAGTTAAAAAGATGTGGAATCTCTTTATGAAGGAAAGATGAAGAAGGAAAGTGAAATTCAGTTTAAATTTTATTATAAGATAAAATTTATAACTAATATATTACCAAAACCTGTCATAATTTATATACAAACTTTTAAATATATATTTCTGGTATTTTTAATTAGTACTATTTTGAAGATATATAAATATTATATCAAAATTGCTACCAAAGACTATTTTATGATTACAGCTTGCTCTGGCTTACTTGAGTACATGTTTATATTCTGTAGTAAATGATATATAGATAACTTATTTTTGAGCATCTATGATATAATAAAAAGTTACTTATGGTATAATAATTAAAAACCATTCATTTTTAACCCAAACCCATTCCCTTGACTTGCTAAAACAGAAAAGAAGGTTTCCTAAAACCATAGGATGAAATCACCAGTTTAAAATTGTGATAGAACTGAATTTATCTTTATAAAACAGATTTTATACACATACTATATACATTTGTTTTCCTGCAGGTTTGTGATGGCTATGTTTTAGTTGTATTTATATGTTGGACTATTTTCATCATCTAATATGAGTATTAAATGTCTTTAGAAAAATTTAACTTCATTTAAATATTCCAAATGCATTCAACTGTTAATAATAGCTCACAGGTTAGTATATGCACAGCATATTGAGAGGCATTATTCTCCCTTTTCTTCAAGTGTTGCTGGCCTGATCAATGACAGTACTAGGATGGGAATCAAACCTGAACTCTTAGATTCTTTGAGTATTGAATTTTAAGTTAATGCTCTAACCATCTGAGCCATCCTTCCAAAGGCTTGCACACATATTCAGATATTCTTCTGGAATCCAAAAAATATGAGAGGTTAAAAATCAAATACTCAATTATATCTTAATACTGATTTAATAAAAATGCATCACCTAAATATTAAGACTAATGGTTAATACAACATATGTATTTATATAGATATTGATGGGCAAAACTGTTTTAAGTAGTACATTGTTCATACAAGATATTTCCTGCTTTCTCTCTACAGAGTAACAGTAAAATAGAAGACAGTACTCACTAAATTTGATAACTACCTTCTGAAGATCTTAACTAAGAATAACTAGATAATTAGATCTCTAGCTAGGTTGACTAAGACTTAAGTTTATTTTCAAATGAAAAATGTAGAATAATAATTATGAATTAATAATAGATACTTCAAAAACTATATAATGTACCTATTTTATAAAAACAGAAATTCCATAAAAAAAATACTAAAAAGCAACAAATTTTATCTGCATTTTCTCACATTATAAATTAGAAAATAGATATTTAATTTGTTTTAATAAATTTTATTAGTCATTCATTAGATTAGAAATAATCCAATAATGAAAATTTTTGTAGTATAATTTTCATTACACCACTCTCATGTAAAGTAGAGACTAGTTTCTATACACTTTTAACACATCGTGAAGGGCTGTAATTATAAATATTTGACCAAAGACATGTGAAAAAGATTTATGATCATTAAGATGCAGATTTCATGCTGAAACAACATTTGCCTGTTGGCCCAGACCACAATCTCTTACATATATCTTTATCATTGTTCAGTATATATAGATAGCAAATAATAATAGTTTAATTGATAAGTATCAAATTTACTGCCCTCAAAACTTTGACACAATCCTTAATAGCAGTATATTATTACATTTCTAAATATTAATGTTAAAAAATATTCATACAGAGTTTAAATGTAAAATGTAATAATATTTATTGTCATAATATACTTTCAACACTTTCACATCATATTCATGGTCAGTTTACTAAGAACATTATTTTTTGCTGATTTGAATGCTATTAGTTTTCTGGTTCATTACATATTCATTTTGTATAATGAACCATGCCTTTTTTATTTTACACTTGTGATATTTATTAGACTACAGAGTGTCCAATAATGAATATTTTTGTAGTGTAATTTTTACTACACAACTCTCATGCAAAGTAGGGATTGATTTCTAATGGCATTTAACAACCTTCTGTTATCTTACATCTTTTTCACATGTCTTTGGGCATGTGCTTACAATTACATCTCTCTACAAGCTTTTAAAAGTTGGTAGAAGTCAGTCCCAATCTTGCTTGAAAGTATAGTAAAAATTACACCGCAAATATATTTATTATTGAATAATTTCTAGTCTAATAAATGATTAATAAAAAGTATTAATATACTACCATTAAGTTGTTTGAATCAATGTTATGAAGGCAGCAAATTTGACAATTATCAATTAAAGTGTAGTAATTTGCTATTTATATATACTGAACAATGATAAAAATATGTGTAAGAGATTGTGGTCAGATCAACTGATGAATGCTGGTTTGGCCTGAAATGTACATCTTGAAAATCATGCATCTTTTTCACACCTTTGGTCATGTGTCTATGATTACATTCCTCCACAAAGTGTTAAAAGCATGTAGAAATCAGCCTGTACCTTGTGTGAGAGTGCTACAGTGAAAATTACACTATAGAAATATTCATTGACTAATTGTGTTTCTCTGTGGTTTTAAAAAAATCTACATTCAAATTTTTCTAAAATATTTCAATAATCAAAAGCTGAAATCCACCTTATAAAATTTACTTTGCTGAAACTAATTATATACCACATATTATGCTATAGCCAGTTTGCAATGTAATTGTCACATTTAGTAAAAAATTGTAAAATAGATGTGTATGCTATTAGAAATTAATAGATGTACTATATCCTGGATATAGCATATTTATTTACAAAAGTAATATTGATTTATTACATTGTATGAAATTAATTTCAGATTTATTTTATTATGATAATTAAATTTGCTATTATTAATGCATATGTATATATTTCCAAGCACCTATGATATAACTCCACATAGAAATGATAGATCAGGATGGATAAGACTTGATATTTTTCTTTCGTTCTTGTAGATAGTTCATAACGCAGTTAGAAATTTTAAATTAGCTGGTAAATTGATATGCAGCTATTTTTAGCTTGTGATTACAAAAAAAAAAGGCAACCAGTAAATTATTAAAATTCTGGATGCATAGTGCTTTTCGTCTATATGTATGTACCTATGATTGAATCTGTTTTTATTGTGATCGTGATTTATAAAAGTAAATTGATTTGTATTTTGTTGTTTTAAACAAATAAATTTTGTGTTAATTCCATATCTTTATAAGACGAGCCTTTAGCTGCCAATTATATACATATACATATACAGGACCAAAGGAAGGTGGTAAGCAAGGTAAGTAGAGATGAGTGTGCTGATATAAGAGAAGCATGATAATGGTGCAAAATTAAGAATACATATTTATTGTTATGAATATTCGTAAATTAATTAATATTAATTAATGTGACTTGATTCATTATCAAAATAATGAAATATAAACATATTAAAATAAACTATCCCTTCTTGAAAAGCAATTTGTCAGTTATGTCTTCTTACACTGGATTTACACAATCCATATTTCATAGCATGTTGCTATGTGATGCAAAAATTGAACAATCAATTTTTCTATTACTATTCATGCCTTTATATATATATGAAAAACAAAAACCAGTTATAAATCATGTAACTTGCTATATATATATATGAAAAATAAAAACAAGTTATAAATCACGTAACTTGCTATATGTATATATATATATAGTTATTATTTGGTATCTCTAAAATAAGAATAATAAACATAATTTCAAAATTTTTATTGGTTTATTATAAAAATAATATCTTAAATTTATTGTATCAAAGAAAATTTTAAAAAAAATCCAAGATGTCTCCCTTCATATTTTTATAGTGATTGAAATTTTTATAATAATTTTGGAAAAATTATGGTTTTCTATTTAGTTTTAAAAACAGCACAAAGATAACTTTAAAAAGAAATAAAAAGGAGACTGTAATACTGTATACATGTGAACAAATTAATTAAAATAGGATCAGTAAAGCTATATTTATATTAGTGAACACATAATGGTAAAACTATTTACAGTAATGAGACAAACTTTTAATGCAATAAATTAAATGTGAATGTGCATGTATATTTAAATATAATTATATAAAGCAATACTATTTTAAAATATTTAGGTAAAGTTATTTTAAATTTGAAATGGAATTTTAATTATTATGAAAATGGTAAATAAAATAATCATTTATTTTAGTATCTGTAATATAAATATTTGTTGTAACATTGTGATTTGTATATTTAATTTTAGTTAAATATAATGCTTATTTAAATATTTTAAAGTTTTATGTGCATACCTCTCAACTGTCCTAATAAATAAACAAAGCATTTGAAAAGTGTTTATCAAATAAATGCATTTTAAAAAATAAAATTTAAAGATGTTTTTGAAATGGAAAATTATAAGCTATTTTTCCAATTGCTACTGTTTAAAGTGAATATTTAAAAAAATTTGTGCACACCTGCATTTTAAAAATTACTAAAATTATTCACACTAGGTGGCCATTTTGAATTTTAAAACACCCAAAAACACTGCTGGCACATGCAAGCATTAAATGACATCGACTAGAATCACTCAGTTTTCAAAAAATTAATTAGCCTAAGGCATTACAATTAAAAATGGGATGGAGCAAAGAAAGTAATGTGGAAATCAAATAGCTGAGGCACTACACTTAAAAACGTGTGGGGAAAGAAAGTAACATGGAAAGTTAATAGCCTAAGGTGCTACAATGGAAAAAAAGTGTGGGAAAAGAAAAAAAGTGAAAAAAGAAAGTAACATTGAAAATTAAAAAAATTACAAAATCCTTCAAAATAAATCATTTATCACTTACATGTGCCAGCAGTGTTTTTGGTTGTTTTAAAATTTTAAATGGCCACAAAGTGCATACTATATCAGCATCAATAATTCTTTGTAAACAATTTTTTTTGAAATGGTAGTGAATTTTACCTCTAAGGAAATTACTTACTATCCACTCTACACCTAAACAAATGAAGAAAAACAACTTATTGTAATTTTCTCAAAGTTTATCACATAAATGTATTGATTCAAAAGATAAAATTTCAACATTTATTGTTCTACCTTACCTAATTGTTCTTTATCCTCTGTGATTTTATAATTAAACTGCCAAAGGTTTTCATTTATTTTTCAAAAAAAAAACATTCTAAAAAATTTCATCAAAATGAAAAATAATTAAAACTCTTAAAGACTTTCAGTGAAATTTAGGTTATAAAGGATATGTGTTTTGACTTATTATTATATATAGTTGCTCAAGTAAAAAAAATTTTTATAGATAATATAATTTAAATTATATATATTATTATAATTTCAATATCATGACTTAGTATGTGTGTAATTTGTTTTGATGAGTGATTTTTAATTATACATAATTTAAATATATTTTGTTTTATTGGTCTCTTAAAGTTGTCTATTCTGTTACTAATTAGAGGCCATAAGGTATGTAAAGAATAAGTGTAAATGATTATATAGTTTGAAATATTCTGTAAGAATTACTTTTTTTGTTTATTAGTATAGGTACATTAAAGTATGTATAAAGATTTATATAATTAATTACTTTTGTGGCAATAAGACTGACATTTAAATAATATCGTTTTGTTGAGGAAAATTCTGGCAACATGCATCATCATTCTTTATTGATAAAGGTTAACTTAGATAAGCATGTTATGCAATAAAAAATTATTTTCAAATGAATTACTTTAATTCAAAAATGCACTTGTTCATGAAAATGATTTGACTATTTCATATCCAAATTTGAGCATATCTTTAAGAATATTACTAACTCTTTCTACAAATGAAGCTAGTGAAGTGAGATCATTTTCAAAGTTAAAAATTATAAAAGATTGACTAGTAAATTTATCAGTGATAGCTATAAAAAACAATATATGCAGTACCCTTAAGTGTTGATGATATTATATCAATCATCAGAATTTCAATGAAATGGATGGCTGAAGAGTTGTGGGTTGGAGTAATTTGAAGCCTGTCCATTAAAGTATGAAGATTGGCTATTTTAATATAAAGCTGAGCACGGATTGTATATATGTTTTGAGATAGTAATCTGGACCAACTGATGATTGCTGGTTTAGCATGAAATACATATATTGCTGATTATTTATATTTTCAACATGTGTGTGATCAGGTGGGTCAGCAATATAAGATGGCATGGAGAGTTGAGGGTCGTGTGAAAGTCTGAGTTTGAATCTCTGATATATTAAATTTAATTTGTAATAGCTCGGAAAGTAAATTTATAATTATGTAATAATAATTATTTATTGTTATCTTTAATAAAACATTAAAATGTATACAAAATCATGTACAATTTGTTTAATTTTTTGGAAGAAGAGGGCATCAATTATTGTTTAGCATAAGGGTACTGATGACCCTTGCTCTGACCCTGTACATATATTCTAATGCCAAAAAACTAAAAAAATAAATTAATAAAAGAGCCGTTTAAAGCTAATCATCCTAATTTACTTACTGTTTAAAACAGCAATAGAATAAAAAAATATCTTACTTAATATTTAAAATTTATTTAAGAATTCTTTAGTTTTAAGACAAAGATTACTAGTACTTTGAATTTGTAAATATTTTGAATTAGTATTATTGATGAGAAATTAATTATTATTAATGTTTTATTTTTTAGGCAGAGAATTCCAAATAAATATGTGTTTTATTACCGTTGTCCTGACCATAACCGCAATTACGTACTTTCATTTGTATTTGCTTTTGATCGTGAAGTAGATATCTATTATTTTGCATACTGCTACCCATACTCCTGTTTCAAGCTACATTCATTTACTGATTCACTTTTAAGGAAACAAATGAAATATTTTTCTAAGAAAGTATTATGTTACAGTGCTGTAAGTATTATAGTTTATTATATTGCTGTATTATAAACATGTGCATATATCTATCATTTTAATTTTTTCAATTTACTAATTTTTGATTTTTCACCTATGAAAAAGTTACTATAACTGAAAAAATAATAAATATATTTGCATATGCTCAATACATATTAGAAGTAGTTTCTATTTTACATTCTATTTTTTTAAATATTTTATTTATCAAATGAAAACGTTAATAATCTACTGTTAAAGGAAACTTTTTAGGATGTGTTAAACAATACATTTGTTGCCTATACTCTTCTTGATTAAATAGACATTAGTTGACTATTTTCCAAACATGACATAGAGATCAATCTTGCATATCCACTAATAAAATAACTATCACATAAATTATTGTGTCTCTATCACCAATGAATTAGTGTTCTTAGCATGTAAGTTGCATACCTATGCAATCATTATGAATATAAGCTTGTTTGAGCTAATGAAATGCTTTTTATATTACATATTGGTAAATGCAAGCTATATAGGTCATGTAACATACAACATGATTTTATTACTATTGTTATTTTGCTGTTGGGGGCTTTAGCTAAATTAAATTACAAAGCCTACTAATATATAGGATATATAGATTAGTTCAGACCCATATGATTATTTCAGTTTGAGAACTGAATTTAAAGACTTGTAGATGTCTAAAAATTTCAGATGTTCTTCTTAAGATTTAACTTTTAGATAAATGCTTATCTTGAGTTAATTTTTTAAATCTGGTGTCCTAGCTCTTCACTGAAGTAAGCCATAGCTTGAAACCAGTCTGGGGATGAGGACAATCCTAGATTAAGATGATTTGAATGCTTTCTCTTGCAGCAGTTACCATAAAAATAAACTTGTTTGAGCTTCTCTCTCTCTCTCTCTTTCTCTCTCTCTCTCTCTCTCTCTCTCTCTCTATATATATATATATATATATATATATATATATATATATATATATATATATATATATATATATATATATATAGCATGCTAATTAGCTCTAAATAAGCTTTTTTTTTATTTATGATAAATGCTATTACAAGAGAAGGCATTCAAATCATTTTTATCTTGGATTGGGGTCTCTTCAGTGAGGAGTTGGGACATTAGATTCCAAAAATCAACTCAAGCAAAGCATTTATCTAAAAGTTAATTGTTGAGTTGTTTTTTGGAATCTAGTGTCTCAACTCTTCATTGAAGAGACCCATAGGTCGAAATCGGTCTGGGGATGGGGACAATCCAAGATAAAATGATTTGAATGCCTTCTCTTGTAGTAGCATTTATCATAAATAAAAAAAAGCTTGTTTAGAGCTAATTAGCATGCTCTTAATTTTACATATTTGTAAGTGCAAGCTATATATAAGTCATGTGACATCTGACTTTTTATATATATATATATATATATATATATATATATATATATATATATATATATATATATATTAAAGCTAATAATGCCCAAGGCTAGATAAGTGAATAATATAAATACATGAAAACAGTCAACACTTAAACAATATCAATAACAATTAACAATTTCAATCTATTTAAACATATTAGATCATAAATAAAGATGACTTTCCACCTTTAGTTTTAATAAGAGATTGCCTTGACAACAGATTGAGATTGTTAATGTTGAATGCTTTCATATATATATATATATATATATATATATATATGAAATATATATATATATATATATATATATATATATATATATAAAATAAAAACATATATATTAAAATAAAGGTTTTAGTTTAAAATAAATGTACATAGTCACTAAATTTCAAACTTTATTAAATAAGTAGCCATTAAACCATGTGATGAGCAATCTGTTTCTATTAGTAATATCTCTAGAAACATCAACTGCTAAGAAGATATCTATATTGCTCTGCTAATGGGAAGTGAGATGGTATTGAAATATTAATACTACAATAATTGATAATTAATAATTTCTAAAATGCATACTCATTACATAAGTAGTATATAGTAAGGCTATAACCTCAAGACTATGCACCTAAAATGCAACAGTAGGAACCTCTACAAATCTAAAGTTGTTAATCTTGTGTTTAGATTTGTAGAGGTCCCTATTGTCGCATTTTAGGCACATAGTCTTAAGGTTATAGCATTAAAATAATTGATAATGTTTATAGGAAAACCTAGAAATCACATATATATAAATCAATAGAGTTTTTTTTATCATTATCATTGATTTTAGATATAATGGAAATTTTCGATTACTGGTGGTACATTTTAAATTATGGTAGATTAACAATGGTAGATTGTGGGGTTAAATAGGAGATTCATCTGACCTTTGATTATAAAAATGGAAAGTAAACCTAAATCTTGTAAATATATATATAAAACGATTTTTATTAATACTCAGAATAAAAAATTATAAGTGAATCATGTTGTAAAAGAAATTTTTTTGCAGGGTCATCCTAAAATATTTGATACTTGTCTAATATTAAGATGCATAATCTAGAGAAATTTCACTATCGATTTTAAGTTTCTTTTGTCATTGACATTCTTATAATAATGTGCTGAAATTTGGTTTTTCTTTGTAAGTGTTGCAGTTGTTTTTAATGATGAAAATTGTTTTCTTCGATAAAATTGTTAAAAAACAAACTGAGATCACAAACAACTTTTTTATATTTAAAAGTTTTCTGCTGCTTTCTTACATAAACTTAAGTTCAAGCATTACTTACAAGTCTGGTAAAAATATTGGTGTAGATGTCTCATTAAATAAACTGAAAGTTTATTAAAGGTAGAGTAAGTTTTATTTGAAATACTTTTAAATTTGCTAAGTGAACTTTCAGTATTTTCATACTATAATCATACTTATTATTTAATGATGTTGTGCATTTTAAATTACATTTTAAAATAAAATTTCAATTACAATTTAATTGACTGCTACTGAAGTTTGAAGTTGTGGTTTGAACTGGGCATAAATCATCCTATCTTTTATCTTTCATTTTCTATGCTCTTCTTTTCCTCACATGCTGCCAAAATTGTCAGGATTAATTATTCAAGAAAATTGAATTGGAATCAGTATCAGTTTTGCAGCAGTTGTATTGATGGATGGTTTTAATTCTTGCATTTACATTTGTCCTGATTGTATAACATACTGAGTCACAATGGAATAGTCACACTTCTAAAAATATGCCATATTAGCATTTTACATAAAATTAATTTTGTCTTTTGTATTACCAATTAATTAATTTAAATTAAGTGAAGAATCAAAACTAATATTAAACTCATTATTGCAAATGCATTTAATACATTGCTGTGCTTCTGTTATGTATGACTAGATATCCATGTTTTACTATTATTATTGGAGAAGTGATAAATAAATCTGATCTTAATGTTAAATTGTTCAATCATTTTTTTATCCTATATCCTTGCAAATTGCATAAATTCATTAGCATAATCTTTTTTTTTCTTATCAGACTCATACTTATACCCTATTATTATTATTATTATTAAGAAATAACTCTAATGCTGACAATTTATGTCATTAAAATTCTTGATCCAAGGTGCATATAATCCCTAATTTTAATTAACTTTATTATCATTTTATATTCCACTGTATGATCAAATGTTTTGTTTACCAAAAATTAATGCTGTTAAAAATCTCATGCTGTGTAGTTCATTTAAGATCTAGCTGGTTAATAAAAAAGTCAAGCATAATTTTAATTATATCTAATGAGAAATAAATGAACATGTCATTAACATACTGTCTAGTGTGTAATCAAGGTCTTGTTCTTTCAGTTTCAAAATAAACTAAAGCAATACTACAATTGACTCCATTCACAGGAAGATCCATTAGTCATGTCATCATCATTCTGAAAGTGTCTCTTCTAAAGACAACAATTAAACTTTTATCAATCTATTATAAAGTGTCTATTATAAAATTAACCTTGTGTTCATTTATACCCTTTTGATTTAACATATTTTAAACAATTACTATAGAATTGATTTCCTTAATACATCTGTATAATTCAAAGATATCAAGTGAAGCTGATATAAAATTATCCTGAATGATACAATATTTTATTATACCTACAAATTGGAATGAAGATTTAATAGTTAGTTTTAACTCTTTTTTTTAGCCATTTTACAATAACTATATTAGCATTATAATATTTTCCTACAAAAACTATCAATAATCTTAGAGAAAGTGTATCTATATGTATCTGTTATTGAAAATGAAGGTTACATTTGTAAATATTTAATTTTGTAGTAAATCTTATTTAAACGTTTTCTCGGAATAATAGAAATGTAGATTTTTAATGCTTATTCAGCTGGGTTTTTTTTTTTTTTTTTTTTTTGCAATTTGTAATTTGGAAATCCATTTTTTTTTTTTGATAGCTCTCATTAAAGTAAGCACTACTTTTTATCTTTTTATAGTATATTATTATATTATAAACCAAATTTTAAATATTATTTACACATATTAGAAAACTGATTTTTTTAAAAATTTCTAAAAATTGTTTCTATCTCTATATTTTACTTCAATCATAATGTTTATAGACATTTAAAAAAGTATACAAATAGCTCCTAAAATTTGTTTTGGATAGAGCACATCTTGTCAGTTAGGTTAAGCCAACTCAATCTTTGCCAATTGTAATATACTGCTAGTATGTATTTATCTATGTGAATTATATAAACTTTATTTAACATTCTGATTATTTATCAAGTGCATAGAAAGTCTATAATTAGAAAGAGAAAGGCTTTATCAGATGATGTAGTTTTTAACTATAAAGGGATGTCTCAAATTTCAACACAAGATAGGGACTTTATAAAGATAACAGTGGTCATCTTATCTTTAACCTAAATTCTTATTTATATAGGTGAATCTGAAGCATCTTGATTTGAGAACATGAAGATATTTCTCCACATTTAAATCCACTATTTCCTTGTAGAAATTAAGTTACGCAAAATCTTGTGATTTACAAATTAATATTAAGATCTTTTTAATGGAAATATAGAATCTAATGTAACATTCTAATTATTTATCAAGCACACAGGAAGTCTGTAATTAGAAAAAGATTTTAACTTTTTTCACATAAGCTTTAAACATTTGTATAATAACCAAACAATGTAGTTTTTGACTACAGAGAGCCCTCTTAAATCTCAATACCAGATAAAACTTTATAAAGATAAGAATGGCCATCTTAAGTCTAAATTCTTATTTATATAGGCCAATCAAAAACATCTTGATTTGGAAGCATGCAAATATTAATCTCTTCACATTACTAATGTTAACTTGTTATAAATCGCAAGATTTCACATAAGTTTAATTTATGAAAGAAAATAGTGGATTTAAATAAGAAAAGAGTAATATCTTCACACTGTCAAAGCAAGATGCTTCAGATTGGCTTCTATAAATAAGAATTTAGGTTAAAGATAAGATAGCCACTCTTATCTTTATAAAGTTTCTATCTTGTGTTGAGGTTTACGGAATCCTTTTATAGTCAAAAACTACATCATTTGGCTTTTATACAAACATTTAAGATGCATGTGAAAAAGATTAAAGCCTTTCTCTTGCTAATTACAGACTGTATGCTTGATAAATAATCAGAATATTACATTAGTTTCTATATTTCCATTAAAAAGATCTTAATAATAACACATCATAAATCACAAGATTTTGTTTCATTTAAGTTAATTTGTGAAGAGAGTAATATCTTCATGCTCTCAAATCAAAATGTTTCAGATTGGTCTATATAAATTAGAATTTTGGTTAAAGATAAGATGACCACTCTTGTCTTTATAAAGCCCCTAACTTGTGTTGAAATTTGAGAGTTCCTTCTATATTCAAAAAACTACATTATTTGACTATTATAAAAATATTTAAGGTGCATGTGAAAAAGGTTAAAACCTTTCTTTTTCTAATTATAAACTTTATTTATAAACATAATATTTTTCAATTAACACTTGTGTCAACAACAATTCTTCAATAAAAATATACACTGTTATATCATTTTTATTATTTGGGATTTATTACATTTAATTTTTACTAAAGTTGAAATATTTCTATTATTTTTTTATAAATATATATACAAATTGTTTTCATTTTATCCCATTATCAAAATAATGTTTGAATTAGCAATGTTTGAAAAATTATGTTATGAATTAAGTTTATATACAACAGTTTATAGTAAAATAATTTAATTTCCAAAAAATATTAAAATAATAAAATAATACATAAACACATTTTTTTATTTCAAAAATTTTGTTTTATTTCTATCATTGAATCATTAATAAATTCATTTAATTTTATAAGATTTCAATTATTTTATGTTTTTTGTTAGCGAACTAAAATATATATTTATATATAATAAAAAACAAATTCTTAATAAAACAGTCTCACCAATTAATAAATTATTTTAAATTTTCAAAAATATCAACCTACTTACATACTCCACTTTATCACGATATTCCTTATTTTTAAAAAAATGAAATAGAAAATTAATATATATATATACACACCCACATATATACTTTTGCTCCAAATAGAAAGCTCAATTGGTTTTTCAAAATGCCTCATAAATCAAAAATTAAATATAAAAAATAAACAATTGCAATGATTCTGTATGGGAAAAAAAATGTTATTTTAAATTCAAGATATACAAAAATCTGATTAAAAAATAAATGTTAAAATTCAAAAAAGTATTAATGAATAAACATTTCAGTAAGCATGTTATTAATAAAAAAAATTTACTCATCTTTGGGTAAATATACTGTATAAAAAGAGCTTAGTAGCTATGGAATTTTAAAAAAGTGTTTTTTTTTTCATTGACAATCTGTTAATTTGCTTTTAATATATTCAAAGAATATTTCGTCAATGATTTGTTAAATTAAAATTAAACATGTAGAGAAAAAAATGATACAATATACATTTTAAAATTGATTTTTAGTGGGACCTTATGTTTTATTATTAAAGTTTTTTTTTTGTAATATTAACCAATAAAACTTTGATTATTATTATTATTATTATTATTATTATTATTATTATTATTATTATTATTATTATTATTATTATTATTATTATTATTATTATTATTATTATTATTATTATTATTATTATTATTATTATTATTATTATTATTATTATTATTATTATTATTATTATTATTATTATTATTATTATTATTATTATTATTATTATTATTATTATTATTATTATTATTATTGTTTTAATTATTATTATCATCATCATTATTATTGTTGTTGTTTGTATTGTTGTTATTATCATTATCATTATCATCATTGTTATCATCATCATCATTATTATTTTAAAGCAAAATCTGAGAAATTATTTCATGTAAATACAGTTAAAATTGAAGTAAAATATGATAAATGTAATATATGAGTGAATTGTCATAGTTTTAATATTATAAATGATTATTGTTTCTGATTGTGCTAATACTGTATTTTTTTTTATATTTACAATAAAAGTGACTATTGAATATGTCAATAACAAATAATAGGATTATTAATTTAAACTTGAATAAGTAAATATTTTAAACTTATGCTTAGTAATTTTTTATCATAAAAGTTGATTATTAATTGCATAATATACACATTCATTTTTTTTTCTTTTTCCCCCCCTTAAAATAACATGATCATATTATGATAATCATATTTTTAACTACAGGCAAAATAATGTTCAGAAAAAATTGTGCCAAATGTGTCCAATTTTAAATTTTATTATTAGTACATTTTCCTCACTATATGTGATCAAAATATGTTATGGATTATGTCTTGTGCTGCATTAAATTGGTATGTTTTGTTTTTGTAATAATTAATAATGAAAATCTTCTATACTTTGAATATGTCAAAATTAAAGACACTGATTGTCTTGCACATATACTTGATAAAAATTAAGTCAATACATTAATCATATTTTAATTTTATAATCAAAACAATGTATTATATATGTTTATGTAGTAAACTTTGTACTGTACATTTTAAGCGTGAATGGCATCATATTACTGTCAAATAACATAGCTTTAATGAAGTCATTATTATATGATGTCATCAATTTTACAGAATGGTTACTTTTTTAAAAAATGATATATATTTTAATTTTTTTTAAAGATTGTTATAGAATATAATCAATTGTAAATCAAAACAGTGGATACAAATTGACAATTATTGTTATGGTGAATTATCTTATAAAAATCCTTTGTATTCCAGATAAAAGTATACATTTAGTATGTATATTTTGGCAATTTAAAAGACTACTTTTTTTTACTTCAGTTGAAAAACATTTTATTCATTTTTCTAAATAGTTTTAGAAAACAGTTATGCCA
Source organism: Epiperipatus broadwayi (assembly GCA_028023455.1). Classification (NCBI taxonomy): domain Eukaryota; kingdom Metazoa; phylum Onychophora; class Udeonychophora; order Euonychophora; family Peripatidae; genus Epiperipatus; species Epiperipatus broadwayi. The sequence goes on from JAQFVV010013199.1 coordinate 144,186, forward strand.
AATCTCACTAGTTTTATTTAACACTTCTCTATAAAAATACTTAAACTAATTATCCATTAATGGTTACAACTGGTATGTAATATTGAAGTGTTAGTATTCAGTCATTTATCGTTAACATCTGCAAAGCGCATGTGTAACAGCTTAATGCTGTTTAACTATTACAGTTTATAAACATCGGGCTATATAAAATAATTGATTTATGTAATACCATTATAAATTTTTATAAGCTTTAATTTCATGATTTTTTTAATTTAAAAGGTATCCATTCAATATCTTCCTGGATATGTTTTGATCTTGCAAAAATAAAATTAGTTTGAATTTATCTCTCTTAATATAAATTTTGTGCCACTTTTTTCAGGATAGAGCTATTTTTTTTGTGTGTTTTGCAAATAATGACTATTTTTTTCATTTTTAGATAAATATAATACTTATTGTAAATAATGCCTATAATAATAAAAAGAAAATTTATTTTATTATAATAAGTAATTGGAACAAAGCCATCGATTGTTTTCAATAAGAAATAATTTTAAATAAAAGTAATTTTATTTATCCATTTTTGCTTTTTTAAATTTTTTTATTTTTATTTTACAATTATTATAATATTTATTGTAAATAATTTTTATAATTAAAAAAAAATCAAATTTGAAATGATAATTATATAAAACACTTTTCTTAGGAGCAATATGAGATATTTCTTTTAGTATTTATGTCATAAGCTGTACTGTAGTTTCTTGCCACCTAGTGGCTCTAGGAATACAATGTTAGTTTCAGGTCCACTATATTAGGTGGAATTAAAAAAGGATAATGAAACTTCACTGTAATATTTTGAAGGTAAACTTACGGTAAACTCATTGCCTTTAAATGCTATATCAAAATGAAGAAAACTTTTAGTTTCCTAACAGCAACAAGGGTTTAACTGACATTGTTGTGAAAATAAAAATGGCAGAGAATGTATCAAATCAAGTGCAGAATAGAGGGGGAAATGCAAGTCAAGAAAACAGCAGTATAAATAAACAACTGATGGAAGAAGAGAAGCCAGTAAACAAAGAAAACACCTCAGGTGATTTGGACTATATATCACCCAACACATCACAAGGGAAAGAGAAAATGAATGTTTTTGAAGGCTTCAAAAAGTTTAAAATTGAAAACAATGTTATCTAAAAAGTGAAACCGATTAATAAAAGTTTAAAATTAAAAACATTATCTAAAAGCGAATCAGATTAATAAGAACAAATTTATAAAATCTAAATTTGAAACTAATAAGAAAAGTAAGTCAAACTAATTAGTTAATGTTAATAACCAAGAATTTAAGTATGAAGAGGCATTACAATCAAAGTATGGGTAAATAACGTTATGCAGAAGGCTTATAATAATATATTGGATTTAACGGATGAGGAAGATGAAAAATCAACTGTTTTAACAAAGTCACTTAATGAATAACTTTTAATAAGTATTGAGAAATTTAAGGAATAAAAGCGAACGATTCTTTTATCAAGATCATAACCACAGACAAATTCATTGAACAAACTGGATGCTAGACACTCCAGCTAGAAATATCATTTTTGTAACAGTAATAGAGTTTTGTTGTAATATTTGAGGGCACATGTCTGCACTCCTCATTTCTTCTGCAGAGGTTGATGATGGTGGTTATTGGGGGTCTGGTTTATGGGTGTGGGCTGTTGATGATTATTGCCACTACCCAGAAAACCTGCCGGGAGGGTATAGGGTCAAAGTTTTCAGCACCTTTTCTGCTCTGATTGGCTGCAGTGGCCCCTTGATGGATTGTTTTGGGGCAGTGCAGAACTGTGCTCATCCATGTATAGATACACACTAAACAAAATTATACAACCCTTTTATGGACATATTTGTTATCAAGTGTATGTACTTTGTAAACCTGGTCAATAATTTTTTACCTTGTAACATTGAACACTTTGTAACATCATGTAGCCGGTGATCAGTCATCTGTATTTTTTTTTCCTTAATAAAAAAAAAACTATACTGTGATCATTGTAGATTAATCCTGTTAATTCATTTTACACATTTCCCTGTTTTATTTCCTAGAAAACTTTAATCTTTATTTTAAATTTTCTAATATTAATATAAAAGACAACATCAAAGCATACCTAATCAATTCCATGTAATAAATTTCATTTTCTCTGTGCTAATATACATTTTAAAAAAATAAAATAAATAAATATTAAAATTAAACAAAATCTTATACATTGTTATCACTTTTATTTCTTGATATTAAAAATATTCATCTCTCCTGCATTTTATCTTCAAAATCAGTTCACATAAATAATAACAATCCCTTTTATGTTTTTGTAATTTTCTTTTTTTGTCATAAATGATTCAGAAATATAATGCATAATCCTCTCTTTTAAAAACATTTTATTTTTATCAATGAATCGTTAAATAATATTCTTCATATACCTGGAGCTTAATATGTAAATATAGAGGATTTGAACACACCTTTCAAAAACCTTTCAACCATCCACACTATCTCATATTACTGATACACATGACCACAAACATGTAGAAAAGATAAATAATCACCAATATATGTATTTTGTGCTGAACCAGCACTCAGCAGTTGGTTAAGATCATAATCTTTCATACGCATATATAATCAGTGCTCAGTTTATATTAAAATAGCAAATCTTTATACTTTAACACACAGGCTTCAATCTACTCCAACCTCCAACTCTTCTGCCATCCATACCATTAAAAATCTGATGGTGGAATGCCCAAATTTCATGCTGATGTCAACATTATTGTTACGCCCATGTTGACCTCAAGTCACTCTGACCCTTCATGTACAGGATCTTATCCATTTAAATACATAGTGAAACAGACAGATCGGAGAACCGATCTTCGTTTCAGGTGTTTTCATGTACGGTAATTCAAACTACTGTTCGCCCGCAGTGAGGTTTTGTCTATTTCAAATTATAATAAAATTTAGTTATGTATTTTATAGTTATAAATAAATATGTAAAGATCCCGTATATAAATGTCACAAACCATGAAATAATATTTGTGTGTGCGTGGTTTGTGAATTTGTATCATTTAATTTAAAGTTTCAGTGCGGGCGTATTTGTTTAAATTATAGTTTTTTTAAAATTGTATAAAGTCGTTTAAAAATACTGATCAAAAGTCACATTCCTTTGATCAGTGTTTTTAATTAAAATCTAATTGCACAAATGTACAGAGCAATTAGGTTTGGCAATAAATTTAGATATCGTAAAAGCTTTAGAAAAAGATAATGAAACAGAAGTGGAACCTGTTCATTTCATAGCAAAAATGATTTGAAAAAGTCTTCAACTTTCTAATCAATTGGAAAATCATTTTCTTGTTAATGACACGAATTATGAACAAACTCTTAAATTTCAATGAGACCTAAATAATTGTATGTCTGGATATCATGAGCTTCATTAACAATTAGTAAAATCATCATCTCAAAGTTTAATCACCAATTACATTGTCGCCAGAAAACCATTTAACACAGCATGTGACTGAAGTTGGCACTAATTCTGGTGTTTGTATTTTCTCTTGTGATGAATCTGATTTCTTACAAGTTCACAAATGAACCTGCATATTGTCAAATAGTGATAATGATCAAAATATGTATGAAAAAATGTAAAATAAATTACACATAAAAACATATTGTTTTGAATAAAATTAAATAGTTAATAAAAAAAAGTAAAAAAAACCTTTGTTTTATATCAATGTTTTTCAAATATTTGAATTTTTTTATTAGTAATACTTTATTTTCTTATTTTTTTATGCAAATTTTAAAGAAATTTTACATTGTTGCTTTGGTTTTATGTGATTTTTGAAAATTACAGAACATATCCCAAATTTTTCAAGGTAAGTTAGGTCTATTTTTGTGTATTTTTTTAATGTGGATTTTCTGTGGAACTTATCTACTGCATAAAAAGAGACCTAGATGTATAGGGCATTTGAACACAAACTTTCAAGTACACTACAACTATCCACACTATCTCATACTACTGATATACATGATCACACACATGTAGAAAAGATAAAAAATCACCAATATACATATTTTGTGCTGAATCAGCACTCACCAGTTGGTCCAAATCATCATCTTATATATATATATATAATCAGTGCTCAGTTTATATTTAAATGGATAAGGTTCTATACATGAGGATTCAGAGTGACTTGAGGTCAACATGGGCATAACAATATTGGAATCAGCATGGGATTTGGGCATTTCACCATCAGATTTTCAATGGTATGGATCGTTAAAAAGTTGGAGATTGGAGTAGACTGAAGCCTGTCCATTAAAGTATGAAGATTATATATCTTAATATAAACTGAGCATTGATTATATATGTGTGTGGGAGATGATGATATGAACCAATTGATGAGTGTTGGTTCAGCAAAAATACGTATATTGGTAATTATTTATAGATTCTACATGTATGTCATCATGTGTAACAGAGGTATGAGATAGTGTGAATAGTGGAAGAGTGCTTGAAAATTTGTGTTTAGATTCCCTATATTTACAATGAATCATTAATAAATCATCTTCTCTTCTCATGTTTTCATCGAGTTTTACATAGCTTTTATTAAAAAATTACAACAATAATAAATGTATTCACTGACTCATAGCTTTTTCATGTGTTATTTTTTTATATTTATATAAATCTCAGTTATGAAAAGGATTTAAACTATTTACCCTATGTGTATGTGTAACAGTTTAAAGTTGGGGATATATAACCGAATCATTCACTCCCTTTCTAATTTACTAAATAAATATTAGAAAAAATGCAATTATATTTCCTGGTCATTGTAACCCCTGAGTGATATTATATGATATGATATAAAAGAAAAACCATAACTTGTTACAACTTAATTTATTTGTTTCAAGTGCCAGAATTCAGTGAATCACTTCACTGAACATACCATCTCAAGATTAATTAATCAAGACTGAATTTTTCCCTATTCTTTCTAATTGCAGTATTTTTTTGTTATTAGATTTCTGTTTTTGAAGATTTAATAAATTATTTGTATTAGCATTCATACTTGAAGAAATCTAAATAATGAAGATGGCTGAATGTAATTTACCATATAGATTTAATAAATAAATAAATACATACTATAAATACAAAATTATTTTTTAAACATTAACATAGAGATATAACATTATACAGAATAGATCTATATAACACATTATTAATTACCAATTAAATTAGGTTTTCTGTTAGTAATTATAAAGTTTAGTTCATCTGTCTTATTAGTTTATTAAAAGTTTATATTATTAGTTCAAATAAACATTACAGTTAGGTACATACCTTTCCTTAATCTTACCTATTATTTATTTGAATGGTATACCTTAGCCATAGGTTTCTTATTTTGGTGAATTATTGGTTCTATTATGTCCAGTTGGAAGTGCTGTATTTCTTATTAGTTTGTTAGGTTTTGATATTATGTAGGCATGGCATTTTCAATCAAGGCATTTTCTTAACTTTAGACTAAGAAAAAGGCATTGGCAACTGTATTTGCTTAGCAGTGCATCTGGATAGAATCATCTCCATAGATAAAAAACAAACACATGGCAAAAAATTTTACTACAGCTTTCTGGATCTTTTTTTATGATATGCTATCAATGAATGGTTGCTGTTGATTAGCCCCCGCATTCCACCTGATGTCACTATTTCCATGCAAAAGCACAGAAATATACTACTCACATGGCCTATAGAGCTGTTCTGTTAATATTGGCCACTAAGCTGCTTTTGTCCTTTGCATTACTATCACACACTTCACAGATAGCTACAGTATGATGTAAGGATGTGTAGAATTTCAGTTGTCTTAAGTCTTTGCATGTGCATTCTAAGTACTTATTTTTATATGACCTGACATAGTTTTAGATAGTATTAATTATAACACAAAAGATGTGCTCTGTACACATATTTTTAAGGTTAAATGAATTTCAAAAGTGTACATTCCAGCATTATATAGAAATCATGCATAAAACATATTTTGCACAGGGACAGCTATGAGACTTTCAAAGCATAAGCTTGGCTTTATCAGAGGGGAAATTTCAAATTGAATTGTGTTTTGGAAATTGTTTTAAAATAGTGTTGAAAAAAAATTTTTTTTTGATCAGACGTTAATTGAAAAAAAGGAAGTATTAGATTTTATTAAATAATTTTGTTTTTAAAAATGTTGTGTATGTTGTGATGGATGATCATTTGGATTGGAAAAATCATTGGATCCCTCCCTGCCAATTCCAACACTACATGCTGAGATGGATAATGTTTTAAAAGTTGTCTCACATGTGACAGATGATCCTTCGGATCAGCAAAGACATTGAACCTTCCTCCCTGTGAATTCCAGTACTACACACTGACATGTAGTAGTATAAAAAAATTAAATTGTAAATCAGCCTGGTAATGTTATATCTATTGGTTTTTGACTAGCAACAATGACATCAGATGGTGTGCAGGGGCTAATTGACAAATAACCCAATGAATAATACAACACTCTAATTTACAGAATTCAGGAACAATATTAATGAAGGAAAGAAGGAATGAATCAAAGTTTTTGGGGTTGCCTATTTGTACCACTGGTTTTATTACAATGTGCAAATACCTATTCACACTTTTCTTTATTTCTTCAGGAATTTAATTCCACTGCAAAGTTTATTTTTATTGTAATTAATTTACATTATTAATCATAACCTACACACAATACATGGCTTTATATTATCTTTAATATAGCATTTATTTTTGGTTTGTGGACTAACATAATTTTATCAAACAAAATAAATGAATATTTCACAAAATTTAAACAAAGTTTGACTTTATACAATCTCTAACTTTTTTTCTTTTTTTATTTACTTAGTTCATATTGGCGATCAACATTTTGATTGGCCATATTAATTAAGAAAAAGAAATATATTAAATAAAAGCTATATTATATATATATTATTATTATATTTTATGAAATATGCTTTTCTATCAAATATCAATCTTTTTTCATGGTAGAATGCCAAATACATGTTGTACCAAAAATAATAGTACAGCATATAAGAAATATAAGGTATTAAAAATATTTTCAACAATTAATAAATTATATTAGACTTTCAAAAATAATAACTTATATGCAAATTTCATTTTTCAGTATTTTATTTTTCTGTCAATTATTTTAAATAAAGAAGAGAGGAGAATGGATAAATATATATGTAACATTACAAAGTAAAGTTTGTATGTTATTTTATTTTGGGGAGAATAGTGATATTATAATATATTTTTCATATGTATATTCCTGTTTGATATGTATTAAAGTATGTAAGAGCATTTTAATATTTGCAGTTCTCTCTTACTTATATTTATTTAAGATTTGTTAGAAACAAACAAAAAATTATTATACCAACAAATGTGTATCCTTTATATCAAATCTTATATACATCATTATATGATTTATAAAATGTTTAGTTAATTAAAAGTGTTTAGAATTAAACTTTTAAAATGTTATTATTTAAATTAAACATTTTAAAACAAATCAATAATCAAAGGATCACCTTACAAAATTATCAATGTTCAATCATAATAAAATTTAAAAATTTATATATTTAGCAATATTATATTCTATCCAGATAAAAACATGAAGAATAAAAATTGTTATTATTTATATTATACATTTTTTCTTTTACAAAGTACATCACTTTCCAGTGTTTAATTTGTTAAAATCAAATGTTTTTCTTATTCAATCCGTTTATGATTTGATAGTGATGCTTTCCAGATTGATTCAATAATTCAAGTGACTATTTCTTTGAGTTTTAATTCTAGATATTCAGCTATTGTATTTACATAAAGTGCAAAAACAAGCACAATACTTTATTATTTATTTTATTTATCTACTTCTATGAAGATTCTGGTTGATAAAAAATTTTGGTACTTCTTTTAATAAAGCATTATAATTTTTAAAAAATCCATGTAATTATTTTTTTTATTAATAGATCATTAAAACAAATTTTTATCTTCAAATCATTTTTAAATAAACTTTCTTTATTAAGCATTTGTTATCTGAACGTGTTTTTTTATTATTATAAATTAAAATAAAATAAATATTATACATTAATATTTTTGGTGCTGATTCAGACTGCTCTCACTGCCATTTTGAATTCTAAAGACCACTTAATACCTCACTGGCACATCCAAGAAATAAATGACACCAAATAATCCACATTGGGTCACTTTGATGTATTAGTAGTGTTTTTGGATGATCCTTAGAATTCAAAATGTTGTAAGTGTAATCTAAATATTAAAAGTTTATCACTTCTAAAATATAAATTTTATTAGAATAATGATGGTGCAAAGCACCAAATTATACAGGGAAGGGGAAATATATTTTCGATAATACAAAGTATTATCCAAAAAATGCAGAGAAGTCTGATCAAACCAAACTTATAATTTTGAAATATTAAAAGCTTATAACTTCTAAAATATGAATTTTATTACAATATATGCCTATAACTATATGTTGAATAAATGTAAAATTGATCAAACTAAGCTTATAATTTTGAAATACTAAAAGTTTATAACTCTTAAAATATGAATTTTATTACAATAAATGGCTGTAACCACATGTTGGAATAAAGAATATTAATTTTATAATTAATCAGATTTTTTTTATCATAAAGAAACTGTGATGTTGCCTGCTTCCTTTGTTAGATTTAGTTAGAAGAAAATGTAGATAAGAAAAAGTAGTTTTCTTCACATATGATCTTCTGATGGGGGTATCGATCTAAACTTGATCGCTTGATGTCCTTATGAATTTGCATTTTAATTTTGTAACAAATGGCTATATTATGACCATGTTTATTTGATGCCATTTATCACTTGGATATGTCAACACTAATTTTGTGCAGTCCTTCAAATTCAAACTGGCCATTTGTGCACTCCAAATCAGTATCTATTTGTCTTTCACAGATTGCCTATTAATAAAAATAAAATATTATATATTCCATAAAAGTAATATATCATAGAAACAATAGAGATCAGAAAATGTAATCATTAGCATAAAATAAAAATGTACATATTTTTAAAGTTTTTAATTTTAAATTTTTTACAAATTATTAATCTTGATATGCAAGTTTTAATGTAGGAATGTTGTAAGTAAATTAAAATTACTGTACATAAAATTAATATTACTTACCACTTAGCTTTCTACTGGTTGTATTGGTAAAACCCAGAGTATATTGTTATTTTATTTTTAGTTCAAGAAGTCTTTTTTTAGTGGCGGTCTCTTTTTCTAACAGAATAAGCACTAGATTAAAATTGAATAATAATTTGTTTTTTAAATATTTCTTTAATAATAATAATATTGATATTTTGAAACTGGAAAATGCAAATATAGATTACTAATTTCTCTTGGGCAATTTAAACACAATTACATATCTATTTAATATGTATATATCGCCAATTTCTTCCATAAAATGTTAATAGACTTAGTTTATGAAGACAAATCGATTTGTATAAAATATATTTTTTAAAAATATAATTAATATTGTAATACTCTGAAAGTTTTTATGAATTTATTTTTTAAATATTTAAATGTGAATTTATATATATTTTTATCTTCTAATGTTTTTTTTGAAAAGCATTATCAAAAAAATTCATTTAAAAAATCTATAATTTGAACTGCCATTTTGAAACTATTGTTTTAATGTGAAATGAGGTATTCTTAAAATATATTATATTTGTGCTTAATGCATGCCATTTGTTTTGGTACTTTAGTATTATTCTTGCTATGACATATTACTCTGGTAACATTTGTGTCCAGTAATAATTATTCAAAAATTTATGTTTATGATGTCATGTCATCCTAGAATCCTGGCATGACTAATCCATATCAGATAAACTGGCTCTTTTCTTTCCATTTTGGAAGATATTAAATGATTCAGTTTACTACAGTAACTTTTTTTACCCCTACAATATAATAGTTCTTTTGCATCATTTGTAAGTAATGTGGTTATATTGAAAAATATATTTACAGCTAAAACTTTATATATTTATGTTTTTTATGCTAGAACTTTATATATGTTTTTTAAAAAAAAACAATTAATATATAAGGTTAAATTTTCATTTCACCATTTTTTTAGGTTAAAAAAAATGTAAAGGTAAAACTTTTATGTTACAGTTCGCCATTTAAAAAATGTTTCAGAGTTCTTGTCGATATCATTGAAAAATATGTTTGTTTGTTTTTTAATTTTATATTATAGGAGCTGGGTGTTTATGATAGCACAAAGTGCCATATTATGTGGGGGAGGGGAAGAATGTTTTTGATGGCACATTCATAATAATGATCCCTATTAAAAACTCACAACTACCTATTTTTATTTAGTACTGTAATGTGTTTTTTTCTTTTTCCATAATGGCATACCTCTCCAGTTTTTTTTTTTTTAGATTTGAAGTTTGATATTACACATAGTAGAACATATTACTCAGATGACATATTATTCTGATTTTGCAATATATTTAAAATAATGCCTCCACAGGATTTGTGACAAATTTTATTGATTAAGTTTGTCTGTACATCTCTTGGAATCATTATTTTAAACATATCGCAAACTCAAAATAATATATTACCAGAGTAATATGTCCTAGCAGGTATAATACCAAAGTACCCAATTTTCTCTTATGTTTACTAAAAGACAAATCCATTTCATTTAGATTTATGAATATGGATGATGTTCAGAGAGAAGTTAAAAATTCAATGAAAATTAATATTACTTAAACAATACTAGCTTGATCTTTGTTTTATGTAGATGTGTTTTATTGTTACTATTATTATTGTTGTTGCTATTATTATTGTTTTGTTAATTTTTTAACTAATATATATGTTTATTTGAGTGTACTGTATATTAGGTTGCATTTATTCAACACTCAGATGTGTGTTTGTCAGCCTTTCATAATTATGTTTCTAGTTAATGGTTAAAGTAAAAGTTATAATCTGATATGTTAAAAGAGTCTTATTTAAACTTTTGTATGACACCGTTTTGTGAAAATTAATTTAATAGCAGACTGCTGTTTTTGTTTACTTTTGTTTTTTTATTATCATGACTAAAATAACCATTTTGCTTTTACTGCCTCTATATACATGTAAAATTATTGAAATGTCAGGAAAGAAAAAGTGCACTTATTCAGTGATTGAAATAAAATTACGTTTATTCTTTTCTTTTTAAAAAAAAAAAAAGAATATATGCAACTTGTTACTTTATATAGTATACAATCATTTCTCTATAATCTAATTAATTAGAGAAATTTATAAATGGGAGCTAAATTCCAATTTATTTTACTAATGAGAAATGAGAAAAAATAAATGACTTTTCTTTAATGTAAACATTAACAAAATATAGGAAAAACATTACAACTAAATTTTAACTAACAAAAAAAAAAGCCATTGTTTTCATAAAATGTCAAAAAAATGTTAACCTTTAAAAAATTATTATAAAATAATGTTCTATGCTATAGCAATCAACTATTCCGACTAAAATGACTCTATAGGAAAATTCCTAAGATGCCATTTGGTTAGGAGAGAGGTATACTGTTATCTTATTATATTGGTATAAATTTGTAAGAAAGGGGGTGGGACACATTGTTTCGATATTATATTGATGCGAATTCATTTCAACTTATTTTACCGTGGTTATGCAACATTTACTTATTCATCCTATTAAAAGCTAATTTGATACTTCCTATTTTTTTTTGGAGGAATATAGGAGCATCAAATGTTTGGCTTTTTAAAAACAAAATAATGACTATGTTAATTTTCATGTTTGCAATTGTTTGTTTTTTCTTGGATAGAATTCAGAGATATCTTCCGAAATATTTCAACAATATGTATTTATAAATCATAGCCTGTCATCACCAGTAATGATAATAGCAGTAATCTATTCTACATCATACTATATTAGGGGCAACTAATTAACATGATTTATTGATAGCATTAAATGGTAGTGAAAAGCATTTCTTGGAGTAGTTTGTGGCTGTTTGGCCTTTGTCAATAGCATATATGAATGGTTTGACTATTCCTGTTTACGTAAATGGCTTAGTATAGAATGATAAAGAATGGATTATTTCTGTTATTACTGATGTTAAATGAAATAGAATTATTTGATGTATAATTTTAATATATTTTTAATAGTTCCTGTGCAATTGATTTTAATTATTAACTCAATTATTTAGATAATTAGTTTAAAATATTCAAATTTCATATTTTTTTTATTTATATGAAATGAGAAATTTCACTACTTTTTATCATCTATAGCAAACATGAGTTGATTGTTATTGCTTTTCGATCCACCCTGCCATACTGATTTTTGGCATTTGCATTTAGCAATAAGATTTGGATTCCAAGCAAGAGCATTTAACTTTATTTTATAATTTAGGCTAAAAAAGATTGAAATTCAAAATACGTTAAAGATTTGGGATCCAACTCAATCTGCTTCAATAATTACTTAATTATTACCATAAATTACTTATATCTTTTAGTAATCTTAATTTTGTTTTAACTCTAATAATCTGTGGGATTTTATGGCCAGGAATATTAATATTAACAAATCACTTAGTTCTTTTTCTTACATAAAATCCAATAAATTTGAATAACTAATAATTATTAGATGATTGTGTGTTTAAACTCCTATTTGTAAATTACTTTATGGCTTTTGCCTTGTTCAAATTAATCCAATTTTAAATCTAGAAACTACCTTCAATTCCACTTTATTATTCAAAATAAAAGCTTAAAAGTCAATACACAATAAAGTTTTGAATCCAAACCAAACTACTTGAAAAGTTATATTAATTTGACTTTGAGTCAATATATATATATATATATATATAAGAACTGAATTTAATTATATATATATATATATATATATATATATATAATTAAATTCAGTTCTTTTCTATCAGTAGGTATAATTTTCTTCTATTCAGGCTCAATAATAATTAAAAAAAGATCATTTGATTTTTTGACTTGCTTAATAATTTCTACCTTTACTCTTTTGCCATCTGTAATAAGCTTGAGTAATTGATATTTACCAGATAATAATGCATTTAAATTCATCTGATTTACGGTTCTTGTTGCATCAATTATACATAGAATTAAAAAAAAGGAATTAATGTAATTATGCATCTAACACACACTTTTAACTCCATTGTATTACTTAAGTTAATATCATGATATAAAGCCATCTTGCTTTTAAAAATTATAAATAAATTACTCTTCAGTAAATTATGTTTTAGTGACCTCAGTTCTTTCCTAAATATAAGTCTTGGGATGAACACTAAGATTTGCTAAGCTGATTATTCAACCTTTCTATAGATTGCAAATGAATAGGGAGCTACTTTTATTTTATCACGTATAATGTAAGTTAAATAATCAAATGACTTGTAACTACTACCATTTCTGGTCAGGTAGCAACCATTTTCATTTAGAAAAGAAATGATGTTGCTAAAATATATAATTACTAACAGAATTATGCATACCTGTAAATAAATGATAATTCTAATTTAAATTATATGTAACTGAAATGGAAGTAACTATGGTATCATTCTGACTTTTAATAATATTATTAAAGAGCTATCTTTTCTGTGTGTATTTTCATTTTACCAGATATTATGTTAAACAAACCTGTTGCAAGCTACAGTTAGTTCCATTTTATATATATATATTGCAAGCTACAGTTAGTTCCATTATATATATATGTGTGTGTGTGTGTGTGTGTGTGTGTGTGTTTAATCATGTTGGATTTTGTTCAAAACTTTAGCACATTTTGAATTTCAGGCATTTATCTTAAATAATAAAATAGGGTCCAAGGTGATTTTTAGGTGCACTACTGACTTATTTCCACATTTAAAGGCCACGTTTTATTGATTGAATGAGTAGCCAGTTTAAGGATGGGAATTTAAATGCACTGTCATCTTCTAAGCATTAATTACTCAAACTTATAGTTAGTTCCATTTTATATATATATATAAATATATATCACTTTTCAAAAAATAATCATTAGCAATTATGTTGTTAATAAACATTATTAGCCCATCCAAACATTTACGGCGATTTGAATACCTTTTAGAATACATTTTCCAGTTAATTAAAAACTGTACGAATTAGTAATTAACATAAAATTGTTTTTATATTTTTATTAATTAGCCATAAAGCAATAAAAACAAAGAATATCACCATGATTATGTCACATCGCTGAATAGTAAATAATTCTTTAGAATTGTAATTTTTAAAAGAAGAACTGCAATGTGATGTAATGTAAAATAGTTCTTAAATATTAAACAAATTCAGAAACATCTATAGTGTAATGAAAAATATTCTAAATTATAAGAGCAATGCTAATGAATCAACATTCTCTCATAAATAGCAATATCCCCCTGTTGGACAAGCTAAAACAGTAATGAACATTTTGCAAAATAATAGATGAAAAGCTACCTGATTTACAAATTTCCATATATTTAAGCATGTTAGAAACGTAATGGAACAATAAAATAGTGAAAATCAACCATCAACAATATGGATAAAAATAAAACTGTTTACTGAATAGCTTACAAATTTAGGTAATCATAAATATAATAAAAAATATTATAATTGAACAGGGTTAGATGGCCTGGAAGTGCCTTATAGATTTAGGTAACCAAATGTAATAAATAAAATTATGAACGAAGAAATATTCTCCAATTATGCAAGACATATTTAGGAAATCTAAAATATACTGAATAAATGTTGCATTTAGGAAATTTTAAAAAATGATTATTAAAAAAATAAATAAATGAATGACTCCACAAATGGCTCTATGATAGTTTAGATTTACATCTACAATGAACTCATAAATTTGTAAGATGCCAATGGGTCCAGAGATAAGTGTTATTGCTTGGCAAAGAATTCAACAAGTGAATATAGTATGGGATGTACAATTAAATATCTTAATAATAAAAATGAATTGTGTAATAAAGTGATTTCACATAATATAATGATTTATATGATAAGTCAATCAACAGACATATTAATAATGAATATTGAGTTGGTTTAAACAAATAATATACTTTAATTAATAATTATAGTATAACATCACACAATGGATATATATAATTTATTCCTGCCAGATTGCAATCAAAAAATACAATCTAAAATTAAAATTATTAACACATATTGCCAAGTCATAAAGGATTAACTACATTCAAAAGTACTACATTCAAATTGAAGCAATGCTTTTACAACATGGATGTGACAAGAATCTCGGCCTTAGGGTGGCCTTCACGCATTTCATCATCAGATTTTCAATTGGATGGATAGTTGAAGAGTTGGAGTGTGGAGTAGATTAAAGTATGTCCATTAAAGTATGAGGTTTGGCTATCTTAATATATATATATCTGAGCATTTATAGCATATATGTGTATATATATATATCTGAGCATTTATAGCATATATGTGTAGATATGGTAATCTGGACCAACTGATGATTGCTGTTTTAGCATGAAATACGTATATTGGTGATTATTTATCTTTTCAACATATTTGTGTGCAAGTGTATCAGTGTTATGAGATGGTTTGGAGAGTGGTGGGTCATGTGAAAGTCTGTGCTCATATACCCTATATATAATAAATATTGTTTTATAATTTTGAACTAAATTATATGAAATTTTAATTATGCTTTTTAAAATTTTGATTGGTTTTATAAATTCAAGCCTAACTTGCTTGATTTGTCTCTTTTTTTTATTTCAAGAGCTTATCAAATGATAATATATGTATATATATTGCCTTATAATTAAGGTTATTAATAGAAAAGATTGTTTTAAATATTTATCAAAAATCATCATCATAATTTAACTAGTGTTGGCAAGTGAAAGCTATCTGAGTAGATAATTCTATGAAGTTTGTCTATGGGCATCTGTTACCAAGTTAGCATATATGTAATTTAAGCTTCCTTACCCTGCAGCATTTTCTTTGCCATCTCCATGCTAGCAAAACATGAACATAAAGATCCATAAACATTATACTTATTAGATAATATCCAATTAATCCCCTTAGTGATAATATCCAAGTACCAGTAATAAAAATATAAGTTTTAAAGAAAATGTATGTATATTTCCTTCTGATCACTTGACAACCAACAAAAAAAAAATAATGATGTAGTCTTTTTCTCTCTTTTTTTAAACACTAGCTCATGAACATATAATTATTTCTTTTCAAATCTTAATTAAGCATTGTTATCATTTGATAATATCTAGTAAAACATTTCACTTTTAAATTTAATAAATAAAGCATTCATGCACTCTACATATAAGACTTTTAATTGTTTTCTTTATTTAGTTATTCATAAACTATAAAAGAAATTATAAATAGTAACAGGTGTATATCACAATATATAAGCTCTATTTGCAAAAAATATGTTAGCTAAGACAAACATTCCATTTCTCAAAACAAAATAAAATTGCCCACTTTTTATTTATTATCCAGTTATTTGCCATGTTTTTTCCTTTTTTTTTCTGCTCACATTTTAATAAAAGCTCTTTAATTAATTCTACTATTATCATGTTTCCCAAATTTTGTTTAAAAAACTTTGTTTTCACCATATTATTTATCCTGATGTTTTTTAACATCTTACACCTCAAACATGTTTAGTACTCTGCTTGCCACCTTCACATAATGTACATCTACATTCCAAATCTTTATTCATTTTCAGCCTTCTTTTGCTGGTATTTAAAGTTTAACAACAATAAAACCTCTTTAATATTATGATTTTTATTTCTTAATTACTAAATACACACTGAGATATATGGAGGTGAGTCAAAAATTATTTGTACCAAGTTATAGAATTTATTTTATTCAACTTTCAAAAAAGACAAATATATCACTTTTCAATATAAGCCCAGCTGTTCAATACACTTTGTCTATCTGTCAACAAGCCTTTATATTTCCTCGTAAAAATGTTGCAGGCTAAGATGCAAGACACAAATACACATTTATCTTTATCTTTCCATCAAGCATAAATCTTCATCATTGTAGAGCTTATTTCAGTGGATAAGATATAGATTCGTTACTAGAAGACCTAGGAGTAAGTGGCAAAGTATTGAATGGAAGTATCCTCAATTGCTATCCAAGTAAAAGTTAAAAAGTTAATCATCAGATAGAAAATTCATGCTTATGATTTTCTGGGATTTTCAAGAGCTAGTATTGTAACATTATCTGAAAAAAAAAATTCAGTAATTATCAGTGCTTATTACAGTGAGATGCATTTAATAACTTTCCTTCACCCAAAAATTTTTTAATTACAAATTTATTAAACATACTTTCAAGTTATTCCTAGTTCATTCTTTTCAATATAACATCTTTTTTTTATTTCTCTTTTTTCATATATCTCCAAAAAGTTTCACAACGTTCTCTCTCCCTATCACTGCTAATTTTTTCTTGTTACTTTTCTTTTTGTCTCATGGCTTTGTTTATTGCCAGCTTGTCAAATTAGTGATTTTCAAATGATAATATAATTTAATTCCATCCTCATATTGCTTTCTGGATTTGGTCACTATTATGAGAAGTTTGAATTCAAAGGTTAAAACAGTGCAATTGCATTACCTTGATAGTAAAAAAGAACTTATTTAAATATGGCTGATAAATGCATAATGTTTTTGGTTCCAGCTTTGAATTCTAAGTCCTCAATGATTAATATAAAACCACAAACTGATCTGAGAATGATAATTGCACTACCATTGGTCAAGCTTAAAGCAGATGATGTTAGAATAGAAAAAGGGGAACCAATCTTGTTTATACCATTATATAAACCACTTAAACATCTCCTACTCACCATTTCCAATATGTACACAGGTTGTTTAAACAGTAGAAAACTCCTTGCTGTAGTCCCTCCCACTGCAAGCCTTAGTAATCAATGAATGCAAAAAGTTTGTGCATAAAATCCCTATATAATGCTTACCCATCTAATATTATCAGACAAGTTTATATCTTGTGACTTTCATCATTGAGGAACCTTGGATCTGAGAGCATTGCACTTAGATTTTAGGATCTAATGTAATCCTTTAGCAGCCACCTTTTACCTATTTATTTAACTATAAAGCTATATAGTCTTTACTGGGTAGCACTATGTATAGAGAGTTTCCTATTGTCATAACATTGTAATTATAATTTCCAGTTTTTGTTCTTTTATTCAAATAAATTAAGAACAATGAAGTTAAATAGTTCATTTATGATTAAATAAGAACCAATATTGCAATTTACAAAATTTATTGGTTAAAATAAAAAAAGGAAATTGTTAAGACATATAAAAGTACATCAACTTGATATTTATTTGTCCAAGTATTTATACTAGCAATAGATATACAGATTGTTATATTTTAATACTGTTTCTTTCAAAAATAACAAACAAACCAAATAAACTACATTCTTTCCCTAAGGGAAAATGTTATTATTATTTGAAATATTATGTCACTGCAGGATAATATTTTTACTGAATTCCATTCTATTTCTTTAATCAATAATTTCTCTTCTCCATAATCACTCCAGCCAACTTACTTATCCAATCAAATCAAATATGTTTTTTGCCCTGCATGGTTTAGTGCAATGAAAGAGAGAGTGATGACTCCTGGAGCTTAAAGTCTATAGATCACAACTTCAGCTAGTCCACTTTCAGTGCCTGAACTTCATACAAATTCCCAAACATTAAAGTCATTTCGATTATTTTTTGTTTACGCATAATTTTCTTACCAATCAGGAAGTTAACAATTCTTCCATGATAGATCAGCCTGTTTATTCAAAATGCATTTTTCCAAAGTAAGATCGATGGAATAAAGTTTTTGCATTTGAAAATATAACTTAACTTTAAATGCGTTTTTCACTTTTACTAATTTCAGCCAGAATGTTAATAATCGTATTTATAATCAAAGCAATATAAAATTCTAAAGACCAAAACTTTTAATTCCTTTTCTTCTTGCTTTGTAATTATTTATTTTAAAAAGAAACATTATCTTAATATATATAAGACATTGTCTATAAATTCTTAAAGTATTTCACATTTAAAATGTTATTTAATTAGCGGTTTTAAGGCTATAAATTTTATCTTATTTTATTTTCTTTATATGATAAGTAGTAGTCAATTAGCATTAGGTGACAATATTAATGATTTGGAGAACCATTAGTTTCTGCTAACATCCTTGGGATATGCTTGAAATTTTGACAGAATAAACTAGAGAATTTATTATCTTTTAATATGCAAATAAGTTTATCTTTGCAATAAATTATTGTTTTAAAAAAATTTAAGTAAAATTTAAACAAAAATTCAATTTTTTTTTTTAAAAAAAAACATACATTGAAATTGAAAAGTAATTAATTAAAAATTCGTAGATAATCATCAGTTATAAATCAAATGTTCGTTAAGAATGCTTAAAAAAGTTTTTTTTTTTTTTTTTAAAAAAGAGTAATTATACTGGAAAAGATGTAAAACAAATTTTAAATAAAATAAAATCTCATTCTGCATATGGCAATTAACCAAGTTGGCATTGTCTTTATTTATATTATTTTGTATCATAAAAATTATTTCTATTTTATCCCTTTCCTGCAAACATCAAATCATTTTCGCAGGACTGAGTTATTTATTTTTTAACTCCCTGTGTATTTTGTCTTCATATTTCCTATAAAAATTTAAAAAAAAAAAAAGTTATTTCGCGTTCATTTTCTTTATATTTCTTCCATTTTCCATGCAATTTTTCTGTATCTCTTTTTTTATTTAAATTTTAAAAATAAATGTTCAATGCTCTTTGCCATGCTAACTTATCATAAATAACACAGTACAAATTCTTCTCTCATTTTTGACTCTTTTCATTCGTAATCAAAATTTTTGAGCTTGCACTAATCCAATAAATCCTTGTTAATGATATATTTCCTTTCATAATTTATTTATTTTTAATATTTCTGTATAATTTTAAATTATCTTTATTATTTATGTTCATTTTCATAACTCTACTTATTCTTCTCTAACCAACTTGTCTGTTTTTCACATTTTTCAAAGTTTATAAACTTATAGCATATTGTCTACACATTTACCCAATGTAAAAATAAATTCTCTATAAATTAATTTTGCTTATTGTAACACTTTTTTAGTTCACCACATTTGTTATTTTATCCATGTAATCCAATTAAACAATATTTTACTAATCTATATTCACAAGTAATTGCTTTCCACACACTTTAAATTTGATTTTAGTTTTCCTCATTTTATAAAACAGAAATCCACCAGCTTTGCTTTGAGTAGTCTAATTCACTGCCTGATTCACAGCTCGATATATATTATCAATTTTTTTAAATTCTATTTCTGAGTTTTGTGGTTATATAATAGTCCTTATATCCAAATATTAAAGTAGGTTGGGGATATTCTACAAAGCTTGATAAGGGCTTGTTTTGTGAGCTCTATATATAACATTTGTAAATATAAGCATATTAAATTAGATCATGTGACATCTCACTTGATTTTTTTGTAATTTCATTTTTTGCTATGATGGCTTTGGTGATTTTATATTGCTAAAGCTATTAATACATGGCGTATCTGAACATTGTTCAGTCCCATATGGCTATTTAAATTAGATAGATGGATTGAAAGACATATGTATGTCTAAAATGTTTAGATTTTCTACTTAATAGTTATACATTAGATAAAGTGCTAGGCTTGTCCTGGTATTTTTAATCTAATTATTGAATATCCTAGCATCTCACTGAGGACACCAGTAGCAGAAACTAATCTGAGATTGGGGATATTCTACAAAGCTTATTAAGAGCTTGTTTGGCAATATATATATATATATATATATATATATATATATATATATATATATATGTGTGTGTGTGTGTGTGTGTGTGTGTGTGTAAGAGTATGGAATAAAGAAATAACATTGTGAGATGAGAAATTATCATCAGTCCTTTTAATAAATAAAATATAGAAGAAATAAATTTAGAAGGAATAAATATAATGGAATAAACTACATAAAGATGGCTTTTGAAAATCAACATGGAACAAAACTATATGTATTTATAACAACTATACTTATAAGTTACAAGCTAGTATTATCAATTCAACAATCAACTGTCATCCCTTGTGACTGGATTTAACAGAGGTACATTATAACAGGACAATTATCTAGCCATTGCCATATCATATGCAATAAATATTTGGATATACTTAAGTGCTAAAATATCTATCATAATATAAAAAAGAATGCTGAGATCCTGAAACAAGCTGATCATCATTCCCTTCTGATCATATAGTACCATGAGGTTACAGACCCATTATAAATTAACTTTTAATTCTAAAAAAATGTAGTAAACGGACTTTAAAAGATTTGTACCATCCAGATAACTACTTTGATGTTTAAACATAGTGTCTTGTAGTTAACTATTTAATGTCTAAACACAAATATAAATCCCACACATAAGTAACTTAATTATTATTGCTCTCTAGAGCTATCTCAAGATCATAAGACTATGGGAACTGTTACCATGTACAAGTGAAAATATAAACATATGAACTTACTCTACTTTAATTTAAATAGTTTTACTAGGATAATTTACAAATCCTAAAATGCTATGCTATAATGGCATTCAGCACACCCCTTGTCAATTCATAGAACAGATAGCTGAGGAATAAAACCAATAAAACTGTTTTAGCAATTATTTAATAAATGAATTAATAAATTATTTTTACAAAATGACAAATGGCATGATAATATGATAATTTCAACTAAAATACATTTTTATCAATAAAATATAATTGCATATAATAAGTAATATTTATTATTGATTCTCATTGATTCAATTAATTAACCTTATCTTTCAACAAGAGTTTTTTTAAGAATTAAAATTGGAAAACATTTCAAAGTTTAAAAAAAAAATTAAATTAGCTAAAAATTATCTTTCTCCTTTTTTATGAAAATGAAAAGGTTTTGTACAATTGCATTTTGAGATAAAAATTAAAATTAAAAAATATGTTTCATTTAAAAAAAACACTAATAACATTATTTATTACTTATCTAAACTCATCTCTAACTGTAGATATAATATGCTCAATACAATCTCTTAGATTAGTATGATTTTATTTTATTTTGAGTTCTTTATTTGGTAATTGTAATTTTTTCCATGTTTTTTTTTTTAAAGTTTCTCCATTAAAATGTATTTCCCAGGTAATGTACACAGTTAAATTTCTTTATTTTTACGATAGAATATTTCCAGATTTTGCTTAGGCTACCTTCTTCATCTTTCCAATATAATAATTTATAAGCCAGTCTGATGCATGGGACACTCATGCTCTTGGATGGAGACAAGGCTTGTTGCTGATTACTTCAAAGCTAATCTATATTTTTAGTGAATAGGTTGGTGGTGGTCAGCTTCTAGCTAAACTTTGACATATGGTTTTCTCAAATTCATTTTTAAAATCATTTTTAACTGCTAGTAGTGAGATGAGTTTTACTTCAGATTACTAAAATTATTTCTCACTGTTTTATTCATAGCTGATCTGCTACTACTTTTTCAACAGCTTAATTAAGACTAACTGCTCCTACTGATTGTTCTTCACAAGACAGTAAGATGTACTGCTTTAACTGACCTTCATATTATTTTGTTGGAAGAAACCTGTATACTTCCAATCACATATTCTCTCAAACATGCCCATATTAAATCCTAACCACTTAAGTCTAGTTTTACATAACAGTTGTTTAGTTATTTACCTTCTTTTTTTTTTTAAATTCCAATCATAATTTTTGAAATTCCTCTGTAATTATTTTTTTCTTCTGCCAAAATAAAACAAGATAATCTTTTAATTACAATGATTTGAAAAATATTGCCTTTTGGTCTAGTGAGAGATAAAGAGTAAAAAAGAAAATCTACTTTAATTAATGAAAAAAAAATTTTTTTGATAAAATGTTAAAACTTTTTTTTCTTTTCTTTTAAAAACATTATTTATTTATCTTTCTTATTATCTTTTAAGAAAAATTAAAGCTAAATGAAATTACTGAAGAGAATAAAACAAATTATTTATTTTATCTTATATTTTTCTTTTTCTTTTACAAATACTTCTTAACAAAGTATGAATATTCACATTAATATTTAAAAAAATGTTTGGAACCATCATATCATAATTCAATATTTATTACTACAATAATATGAAAAAATTAAATTTATCATTTTTCTATTAATTAAATACATTTGAAATTTAAAAAACTTGAAATATCTGATATGTCAAGAGTTGGCCTCTGTCTACTTTATATATATCTTTTGCAGTCAAAAGTTCTTAATAATTTACTAATCTGTTTTTCATTATAAAAAATGGCATTAAATTTGTATTTACATGACTGTTATGTAATTCTGATTACTCTATTTAGTATTTCCATATGACAATGAGATATTTGTATAAAAATAAATTTAATCTTTTTTTTACTAAAAGAGATTAAAGTATATATTAATTTAATTATAATTTTAAAGATACATTAGTTTTAAAAAGTGTTTAATGTAAAAAAGAAAACAAATATGATCATCTGGTATAGTTTTATAATAGACAGAGTGTTTTTTTTTAATGTTTGTGGTAATGGCATATTACTTATAAGTGCATATTGGGTTATTTTAATCATTTACAATTAAATGTTAACTGTTGGTACAAAAATTCAGAACTTTATTAATTTTTTTCAAATACATTAATTAAGGTAATAGCATGTAGATTACTATTTATGCTAATACTGTCATTGTCTGACCAGAAATACCAGAAAAAAAGTGAATTGTACCTCTTGAAATATTTTGTTATGTTACAGTTGAATGTATATGAAAATTTTAAATCAAAATTCAATTTTTTTTTCATATGTCAAAGCATCGGCAGGGAAGCAAACCCGCAACAACCATCTGCAAGCAACTGCTTGCTTGCAAGGTGGGCTGTACTATCCCCTCCGCCATCGACACTTGAAAGATTCAATTTTTCTAAGAATTTTTAACATTTAATTTTAAATGTTGGAAATCATATAAATATAATTATTAATAGATAAAGAATTTATGTCTATATTATTTAAGAAAGATAAATTCATGAGTGTATATTATATGTACATAATTATGAGGATGATGAAAAAAATAAGTTTCTTAAATAAAGAAATTAGTTGTGAAAAATGAATATAAATAAAAATTACCAAAAGTAGGTAAGAATTTGAACTATAGATGAGAATTATAGAAAATGGCAATAAAGGAATTCAACATTTATTTGCAGCATAAGATTTTCAATGAAAATTAATAAAAGGTATATGGAAAAAAAAAAGAAAAATAATTGATAAGGAATTGAAAGTAGTAGGAATTTTGCTTTTTGTTTTAAATTTTTATAAAAAAAATAATGAGGTGTTATGAGTATAGAGTTATTAATCCTACAAAAATCATTATTAAAATGAGATAAAGGAAGAAAAAAATGTATCTGCATTCAAAGAATGAATTGATAATTATAGATTAAAAAGGAATAAGAAGTAGATTATAGTTAGTGGAAAGAACTTTGCCCCATAATAGAATACTTAACCAGATAGGTATCATATAATGTCATGGTTTGAGTGTCATATTTAATAGTTTTCATAAGGAAGCATTGTTTGCTTTCTTTTATAATGAATTTCATTTTTATGCTGATTAATAAATATTTCACTATTTGAAGGATGAATTCTGTAATTTAATTATAGTTTATCATAATAGATGTTCAATGGGATTAGTTTAGAAATTTAATGCTAATGGGTAAATGGTTAATTGCTCTGATGGGCATGTGATGTTTGAACAGCAGAAGTATCATACTGAATTTCAAAAATCTTTATCTCTGAAATCCATTATTTTACTATGGCCCAAAAATGCATAGAGTTATATGGACCCTAAGATAATTCAAATCATTTTAGCTGTTTCATGTGCACTCAAAGTATTGGTTTACACAAAAGAATACCATAATAGTGTTGACTACATTTTAAGTTATTCTATGATGTTTTATATTGGGTGAAGTCTGTCTGGTTCATAGGCTTTCTTTTGATGTTTGTTTGAATGATTGGAAAATATGTAAATGGTTTCTCTGTGACATCACTTTCCATTGTTGCATTTACATAAAAAAATTAATCATTTGGAATGGCATCTTAGCCCTAAATGCTCTGCTTTTGTAATTCATGGTAGACTATTTGATAGATAATGAAGTGTTCATATGAATATTTGTTTTGCTGTACCTTGTATTTTTGCCTACAATCATTCATAATGATCACACTATCCTTTTAATATTCATTATAAAAATCAAATGATTTATTGCTTGGAAAATTTGAAAAAGTTTGACAAAACTGGAGCTGGAATTTGTGAACCTTGAGTTTCAGAATCTATTGCTCTATCATTGCATTTCTACTAACTTTTAGTCTCCGTTTTAAAAACATGCTTTATGTTGTTTGATGTAGTCATAGAATGATAAATTCTGAAGCTCCAATGTCCATTGGGTGGGACTCATATTTGTCAAACCAGATGATTATTTTTGATGTCTTTAATGAATGCAAACTCCATTCTTAAAACTCTAATAATTTTGAAATATTAATAAAATCAAATACAAATAAATTGATCTCTTTTAAACTCAGACAATCATATTACATTGATATTCATTTTCTGGAAAATACTTATGTGACCTCTTTACGTTCTATCTAAAAGAGAAAAAAATGTTAGATTGATCTCTATTATCATTTTTACAGCCATGTAATGTTAAAAAATATTGACTTTGTATTATAGATACTCTCAATATCTTTCTCTATCATCTGTATATATATATATAGAGAGAGAATAATAGATTAAATTGTTTTTAATAGCCCATTGTAGAGAAGTTTCTTTAACAGCCTCCCCTTTTATAGAGAAACTGTGGGAAGTATATTTATTATTCGCGCAACTATCTAATTGTCAGGTGAAACCTATCTGCCAAGTAATATTAGATGTATAGTGAGTTGTGTGGACTAAATTCCAGGGAAAAAAATTCTAAGCCTGATTAGCATGTAAAAAAAAAGTGCTAACATATCTGAAATTTGAATACAGATCTTTCATATTTTGTGACATAACGCAGTTTGAAATTTTTCCACAATTTACCATATATTCATAGTTAGAGAATTGCTAATTATTTTAAATTTGATATTACTGTTACAACCATAATACATTTAAAATTAAATTAATTGAAGAATAAATATTTTCTGATAGTTTTAATTACTAATTTAATTTAAATATAAATAAACTATTTTATTTTAAAGTGGCTTATTTGCGTCATGACTTTTAATTTATCAATATATGAAATTAATACATTGTACAGGCTTAAAACTGCATTTATATATGTAATATATGCGGGTTTCGAACTCAGACTTTCACACACTCCACTACTCTCAGTGCCATCTCATGTTGCTGCCTCACCCGATCACACACATGTTGAAAATTTATCTTTTCAACATGTGTGTGATCAGGGGAGTCAGCAATATGAGATGGCACTGAGAGTAGTGGGTTCAACATGTGTGTGATCAGGTGAGTCAGCAATATGAGATGGCACTGAGAGTAGTGGGTCGTGTGAAAGTCTGAGTTCGAATCCCGCATATATTACAATATATGAAATGTATTTCAGATATTTCAATATACATATATGCTGTCTTTATATTATTTGTTTATATCTAAACTTAAAATGTTTTAGATTTGTTCTTTAAAGGTCATAACAGTTACTAAGGTCATGTAATACATCTGCTTATGTTTTCATGATGATTAATAGATGTAATGAAAATAAGTTCTTTTCTATTTTTTAAATGATTTAATTAACCTTTGAATCTGTATTAGCCAGACACCATTAGTAAAGCTGTTGCAAGATAAACAGTTTTTTTTTCTTCTTTATTTTATTAATCTGAAGCTGTTCTTGATTAACTGTGCGTTAATTAAGCCTCAGATCTTTATTTTCAGTTTTGTTTTTTGTTTTTTTTTTGCTTATTTCATTTCACAATTACATTAATTTTAATATTTCAGCAACACCGACCAGTGGAAATATTAACTATTTCTCATCCTAACAATCTGAAAGATGGTACAAGAAAACGAGTAATTTTTATCACGGCAAGAGTCCATCCTGGAGAAACACCTGCATCTTATGTATGTCAAGGTAATTTCTAGAAATGAGAGCGCTAAAATTATATAAACATTATTAAAGTTTGATAAATGAAAAATGTACTATATAAACACAATATCTTTTTAATGTGTAATTTTGTTGAAAGCATGTTTTAATTTATAGTTTTCAGATTCCTAATTATCATTATCATTAGCAGCAATTTGCTATAGTCTTGTTAATGCTAGAAGAGAAAAGACAACGAATTTAAAAGCTGAAGATGAATTTATCTTAATTATATAGACCAAACATGAATCACAAATTTATCCACATATATAATATGCTGATTTTTTAAATGTTTATTTGATATTTTGTGATCTTTTAACTTCTCTAATGAACTTTTGTTTTTGATCAACATCTTGTGTACTTATAGCGCTATATTAAATTTTATTCTTATCTATGTCTTTCCAATTAAATTAATCTATATTGCATATCTATAGATTGTTTTTAAGAGACTCTTTATAATAACAGAATTTATCTTTCCCACAAAAATTATGTTCAAGTTCTCTATAAAATACTGTTTTAAGGAAATCTAATATCATTCATTATTTCCAATGAAAGATTCTTCCAATAGTCGATCCATTATCATCGCATCCAAATAGCTGAAGAACTTACTGATTGGTTTTATGATATTTCATAATACTTTTGGAATCATAAAACATGTTTAAATGAAATTATTTTACTATCTATTTATGAGAATATTTTGCTTTGTTTATTAGATATTGTTTTGCTTTAATATTTTTTATTCTTTTCAAATAATCTCTTTGTATATCTGTCTTTCTATTTATTATTTATTGTCTGATGACTTAATCAATTAAATGTGTCTTTTTCTGATTACATTTTTCTGTCTCTTAACCTCTAAATATATCTATGCTATATAACCTTTTTTTTAGTATAACCAATCAAACATCTTACAAATTTATAATCTTTTCTTGTTAAATGCATAAAACACTGTTCAAATATAGAATTACATTTAAGTAAAGAATCAGCAAATTATACCCAATTCTATACATATGACATTTAATAGATTCCATTATAATTAAGAATCAGAATATGAGAGTTTATATTAGAAGACTATTTACAAGTGTAAATCATTAGACAAATCAAGCATTAGTGTCCTCCAAAGATAAAATAATAGTTGTATTCAAAAAAATCAGCCTAATTTTAATCACACTCTTAAAAAATCTAATGTTTGCATTTTAAAAATATCTTCTTAGTAGTATTTCCTGTTTATGCTAAATTTCATCAGCTAATATCCACTAAAGTTGTTAATTTGGACTTGCAGGATTGTCACATTACTAAAGTATAAAATTCTTTTAATGGAAGTATATATCATAACTTTACTAAAAAAAAGAATCATAACTGTATTATTAGCAATTTGATTAAAAGGAAACATGAATTTTTTTTTTCTTAGCAGAATAAATTGAATGTGGAACTTTTATAGTATAAAGATTTTTAAAGGAACAAGTTCAATGAGCAACAAGAAGGCTTGAAAATGACTGTGTTTTTGATGTATTAAAAGTGACATATGGACTTCAAAAACAGTATCATAAATTATATTAGTAGTGCAACTCTTTTATATGATGACAATAATATTTTTTTATATTTTACCTCTGAAGAAAACTGCTAATTAGTTGAAACTGTTGCATTAAGTTAAATAAAGCAATTACTGTTACAAGTATAAAGAAAGGAGGATTTGTGTAATTATTTAATATTTTAGCAGGTGGCAGGAGTGTTTTGATTATATTTTAGATAATGGTACATGAAATGAGATGATAACTTTTGACAATTTATTTATTTTAACTACTCATTTAATTTTGAGCAAAGATGTTCAGCTTAATAAAATCAAAACAGCTTTACAACATTAAAAATGACAAAAACTGCCAATTCTAATAAAATATCTAGAGAATTTTTAAAATATGGTAATGATGTGTTAGCTTAAAAAATAATGCCATTTTTTAGAAATGTACTGAGCTGATAAAGTTGTGCCATGCAAACTGAAACATGGAAATGTGTGTGTACAGTTGTTCCTGTATTCATTAAAAGCAGAATACAGGAACAATTGTACACACACATTTCCACATCTCAGTTTGCATGCAAGGGCACTTCCATTTTACAAGCCATTCATCGCTACCTCCTATTCACAGAACATATCAGGCATCACAGAAAATCAAAGCTCATTGTCATCCAGCTCAATTTCAGGTCTGCGTTTGACTCCACCATCCCCTTCCTACTATTAAAAACCCTTCATCAATACCACATCCCAGAAGTGTACATCTGAATAATAGGTAACCTACTCTTCAACCATTTTATCTTCACATCTCTTGATGGCCAGATATCACCTGGGTTCAGGCCACACCTCTTTATACCCCAAGGCTCCTGACTTAGTACCCTGCTTCATCTACCTCAACCCATTCCTAAAAGAAATCAAAGCACACCTCTCTGGAGTCTATGTACCAGCATTGAAACAGCAAGTGCACCACATTTTGTATGCAGATGATGTGCCCATCTTCCTTCCTTCTAAAGGCTACTTACCTCAATTACAACAGATCATCAACACATGTTCTAGCAAATACAACCTTCACATCAACCATTCATAATCTTCTGCATGGAAAATTTATACTGGCACTACCATAGCTTCACTGTTTACCTTTGAGATCACAAAATTTTTTGAGCTTTCCAGTGCCAAAGTCATTAACAGTAATGAGAAAACAGTTACAAACATCAATCCTGGAGAAAACCCAGAAATTGGTCAATTCTTTGTCTCACATATCACTGTCTCTGTCAGCGAAAACAGCCCTCCTAAACATGTTCATTTTCCCTTGCATCAATTACTATATGCCTGTTCTCAAACCCACACAGTGCTTCATGTTCAGCATAAATTCTATCTGCACTAAGTTAGTCTGGAAAAAGAAAATCATCACCATTAGCCTGGCTAAACTTCAAAGGCCCAAGGAACTAAATGGCTTAGGTCTTCATTCAATAAACACTTTCTATGCACAAAAATCCTTCAATCCATTCACAGTGCTTTCATGGAGGCACCAGATGATTCTGTCATTTTCCTGGTTGAGCCCACAGACACTTCTCCACCATTCAAAAGTGAGTGTATTTTTGACATCTGGACCCACATCAAAAAATTTGCAAACCCAACAGCTCAAATGTTACAAAACAAAAAAAAACTATTGGGAGATACAAGCTGATTTACCCCAGGCAAGTACCTCTCCAAGTAGAGCTTGGAATAAACAACAAACTGCTAATTAAAAAGGCCAAGAGATGGTACTTGGAACCTCAACACACAGACTTCCTTATAAAGCTGAATCTCTTCTCTCTGCCCACTAACCACTTCCTGGTGTGCAGGAGGGGATTCTCATGCCTCAACACCCTCTTCCAAATCTTCTCATCGGACAAAGAAACTATTCAGCATGTATTACTCACCTGCCCTTATCTCAGTCAGATTCGGCACTTTATCTATGAAGAAAACACAACCAGCACACAAAACATATCATCCATTAAGCATGCCATCAAAAATGGCATCTTCTCCCTCATCAGATTGTCCATCTTCCTCACATTTGCAATCTGGCTTACCAGGTGTAAACTCATTTTCATGCAAGGAAACCTCAATTCCTGCCAGACCTTTCTTGAGCTACTTGCCAAGATAAAACAAAGAGATAAATTGTTGGCTCCTGAATGGCTTTTCAGAGACACTTGGACAAGCGTCTTCTTCCCAAGCAGATGAACACTCACCTTGAGAAATACAAAGCACCCACACTTGCACCATGATGCAGCCATCTAGCACTATAATGCAAGCATAAGGTGACAAGATTACCTGGACTCTTTGATTTACTTAACTCATGTAACATGAATAATTTCAATAAAGTTGTTTTTGGAAAAAAAAAAAGAATTCTTCTTTTGGTCTAACTTTTAAAAATAAAATGAATAGACAAGATTGTAGTAATTATCATAGAATATTATTATTCTCCACTACCACAAAAGTATTTTCAAGGATTTTATTGATTAAATTTTGGTTAACTACAGACTGATGTAGTTTTAGAGACTCCAATAAGCATTGTAGAGATGATTTTTGTTGCCAGACAATTATAAAACCAGTGTCAGGAAAAAAACTATTGATTTGCATATTACTTTTATTAACTTGATTAAGGCATTTGACTCAATTAAGTGAAAGGTCTATTTTGTAGTATTTTAAGTTAACTTTCTGACGAACAAAGTTTATTTACATTATACAGTTTACATTATACAGTTTCTACACAAAATATGAAGCATTTGAAATCGAAACTGATGATAAACAAAAATGTATATTTGCTCCAACATTATTTGTAATATTATGATCCTTGGAACTGTTTTTAGATGCATTAATGAATCAAGAATCAACATTTTGTTAATGAATCAAGAATCAAAATTTTGTACAGGCTTTGATGATGGAATTTTTAAATTGAACCAATTAAAACCAAAAACTTTATCTTTCTGAATTCTGGATTAATAGTATGTTGAAGAAGTGCTATTTTTGCCAATTCTAAAGATAGTGCAGATAAGGTAGTTAATGTTTTAAACACAACATATAAAGATTTTAAAATGTTAAAAAAACTCAAGTTTGTTATTAGCCAGAGATAGGAGAAAAATTTTAGCAACTTTTATTTGAATGATTATTGGAAGGAAATATGCCAGTTATTTAAAATATAGCTTTTCAAAGCATAATGGTGAAGTTAAATATAGAGATATAACACAGACTCCAATAAGCTTCCATTTTTAACAAGCTAAAAAGTAAGTTATTTTATTATGCTGAAATAACTATTGCATACAGAGTTCTTATTTTATTTATTATATGGAAATGAGACTGGGATACAATATTATCATAATAAATAAGCTGTAGAAGAATTTAATTTATAAATTCTTTATAAAAAATTTAAAATTCAATGGCATTGCCATATTAAAACAGGCAAAACTCTCTATACATATTGCCACTCAGTGCAAGCCAGAGTAATCAATGGATGCCAGAAGGCTTGTGCATAAAATCCCCATCTAGTGCCTGCTCATCCAATAATGTCAGACTAGTTTCTGGCTTGTGGCCTTCATCAGTGAGGAGCCTTGGATCTGAAATCACTGCACCTAGATCTTAGGATCTAATGCAACCCTCCAGCAGCCACCAACTACAAAACTATGAATCTTAAATTGAGAATACCATAATATTTTCAATCCAAGCTCATTAACTTATATAGTCATATAAGTCTGAACTTAGTTCAGTACCTATACATTTTGGTGTTTTTGGTTCTTTAATAACCACAGCCACCACTATCCTATTAGGCAGGATTGGTTTTAAGTCAATAAACATCACATGATCACCATTTCTTATGATTGCTTATAACTGTTATTAAAACAGGGAAAACTTTCTATATGTATTGCCACTCAGTGCAAGTCAGAGTAATCAATGGATTCCAGAAGGCTTGTGCATAAAATCCCATCCAGTGCCTACTCATCCAACATCCTAAGATCTAGGTGCAGTGCTCTCAAATCCAAGGAACCTCACTTACGAAGGCCACAAGCCAGAAACTAGTCTGGGAATATTGGATGAGTAGGCACTAGATGGGGATTTTATGCATAAGCCTTCTGGCATCCATTGATTACTCTAATTTGCACTGAGTGGCAATACATATAGAGAGTTTTTCCTGTCTTAATAACAGTTATAGGTAAGCATAAGAAATGATAATCATGTGATGTTTGTTGACTTAAGACCAACATGTATGTTTTGCAATTTTCTAGATATGATAATATAGAATCCACTATTGTAAAATTACATCTTCATTGGATTAGATAATTAAAATAAATGAACTATACATGACTTTCTAAAAAAACATTTTATGGTGAGGTTTAGCATGGTTTAAATGAGAAATATGGTAGAGAATAGAATGTATTGGAGAACTACAATAAATATTAGAATATTCTTTCAGGCAAATTAATGTTAAATATTATTCAAATAGTAGTGTGCATATATTCATGTTCATTTACAAAAGTCTGATGATCATATGATGTCCTTTTATAAAAGTTATATATATATAATAAACTTTACTCATGCCTATATATAATTGGGCTGAACTTGCATCCGTACTCAAGATGGTGCATTAATAAAACAGCGGCAGGGATAGATTATCATTCTTATGATTATGTAGTAAAGGCTCTGTGTTAATTACTATTTAAATGTTTGATATTCAGTTCTTTATTTGTAATCTTATTAAAAAGATTAGCAATTAATTCTTCTTTGAAATTGTTTACTATTGAGTGAAGAGTTGCTAGCATTTAGGTATGGTTGGAGATTCATCTTGATCACTATTCTTATAAGATTTACAATACAAATGTAAATTAATCCATTTTATGTTGTTAGTTGAAATTTCTTAATAGACCGTGGGGAATTTTTACAAATAGCTGCAGAGGAAAATGTCATTCCCAAGATTATATACATTTTTTTCCATGTGTCATAGCATCGGCATCGGCGGCGAAGCGAACTAGCTAACCCGGTACAAGTACTTGTAAGGCAGCTGTGTTGACCACTCGACCACCAACGCTTGACCGATTATATACATTTATATATCAAAATAAGCCAAACCGTCACATTCTTCTTTATTATATGTAAGTAAAAACATTGAAAAAAAAAGTAAATCAGTAATTTGTTTTTGTATTTAGAGTTTGTAATTATTTGTAAATGGAAAATATAATCGTCAATCGGAAGTTTTACAGATGAAGTTTGCTTCACCATTTATATATAGATTTATATATATATATTGAAGTTCATTTCCTGTATTAAATATATATATATATTGAAGTTTGTGAATTACAATAGATATAAATCTATATATAATTAGTGGAGTAAACTTCATTTATAAAACTTCCATTGCGTTTTGAATTTGTATATTATAAAAAGGCATTTGATTCTGTAGGCATTTCTTTTGGGCTTAAAGCATTGGATCATCAAGGTATGGATGGAAGATATTGTCATATTCTGAAAATATGCATAAAAATGTGAGCAATAATTAGGTTGTATAATGATACTAGGAATATTAACATTAAGAAGAATGTTGTTACAGGATGACTCCATATCTTCAATACTTTTTACAGCAGTTTGGCGAAAAATATTTTATGAATTGAAATGGAAGCTAAGGGAGTGAAAATAAATGGAAATTATTTAAGTCATCTGGATTTTGCAGATGATGTAATTGTTTTTTTTTTTCAGATAATGCTTTAGAACTTTAGGAAATGATGCAAGAATTATCATATGAAACTAAGAAAGTAGAACTAAAAGTAAATGTTAAAAATACTAAAGTAATGTTCAATGGATTTTCTCAAAAAAAGAAAATAAAGATTGATAATGATGAGTTAGAAAAAGTTAACAACTATAAATACCTTGGTCAGATTATTATTATAGATGGAAATATAATTGATGAAATTAATCATAGAATTAAATTTGGTTGGAGTGCTTTGGTAAAAATAACTTATCATTAAAAGGAAATATGTTGTATGCTTGAACAGGAAGGTTTTTTAAAAATGTGTTTTATCAATTCTTACTTATAAATTTGAGACTTAAACAGTTAACAGAAATACAATACAAAGACTTCAGACCACTCAATGAAGTTTAGAGAGATGCATATTAGGAATAACAAGAAGAGATCAAAATGAAATACATGAGAGAACAAACAGCTGTTACTGATATCTTTGAAAGAATTAAGAGACTGAAGTGGAGTTGGTGTGGATATATTGCGAGAAGAGATTATAATAGGTGGACAGTTAAAATCTTAAAATGCATTTCAAGAGATTGTAAAAGATCTAGAAAAAACCCACATGTGAGATGAATGGATAAAACAAGGAAGTGGGCTGGCATTATGTTAGAGATTGGAGAAGATGGATTGAATTTGGAGAGACCATTATCCTGCAGAGGACCAATAATGGTTGAAAATGTTGATGATAATATTGAAGTATTTGATTTTCACGCTGTATTTATAATATATATATATAATATTTTTGTCCTGTTCCTTTTCAATAGTCCATTTCAAGCCATTCAACTAATTTAATTCCTCTACAAGCAAATTTATAGTGCTTGTAGAGGAATTAAATAAGTTGAAATGGACTATTGAAAAGGAACAAGACAAAAATATTAAATATTTAGATTTAATTATTACAAGAGATAACAGTATATTAAATTATAAATTAATAATTAAGCCACTGCAAAAAAGAGGATATATAAATTGTAAATCAAAAGTACCAATGATGTATAAGATGGCAAGTTTTAGATCTTTTTTGTTTCGGAATAAAAAATTATGTCATTACCAAAGTGATAAACTGAAAAATATTGAGATATTTGCCAAGGAATTGCTTGATGTTGGTTATAAAATGGAACAAATAAACAATACTTTATGTCAATTTAAAAAAAATTATAATGATTTAAAGGAAATGAAGATTAATAGTAAACAATGGATATCTATTCCATTTAATTCAAATCCACAAGTGAATTTTTTTAAGGATATATATAAGAATGTGTTTAATGTTTCATTCTACATTCCAAACACTATTAATAAATTAGTCAATAATTCTAAGAATGTCATACCTGTCAAGCAGAAAAGTAATGTCATATATCAAATTTTTTGTGATTGTATGCTATCATATATAGGTGAATCTAGGTGCAGTATTGAGAAGAGATTGAGGGAACTTGAATTTTTATATAAGTGTGTAAAAAGTAAAAATAATGGTGATTCAATGTCTCCTTCTGTTTTCTTTGATCATGAAAAATCATGTAAATATAAATTTAAATTTGATTTTGAAAATGTGAAAATTCTTCATGAAGAGAGAAACCATAATAAAAGAAGAATTAAAGAGGTATTTTTTATAAATAGGAATAAAATACATTTAATAAATAGACAAGCTGCTAACATTAAAATACGAGGTTCATGGGATCTGAATTGATGACATTTGCTTCCGCTTTTTTTTTAATTTAATGGCAGTTGAGGCAGGTTTAAGAAATTAATTGAAAATACTTCTGCAGATTTAAGGATTGTTTATAATACTCTGTAAACTGTTAAATTTATTATTTCAATTATAATTACAATTTTGTTTTAATTAACGGACATTATATATATATATATATATATATATATATATATATATATATATATATATATATAAGCTGAAAGTTTGAAATTGTATATTTCACTGAATAAAATGGACTTCTCT
This sequence comes from Epiperipatus broadwayi, assembly GCA_028023455.1. Lineage (NCBI taxonomy): Eukaryota > Metazoa > Onychophora > Udeonychophora > Euonychophora > Peripatidae > Epiperipatus > Epiperipatus broadwayi. The sequence continues at coordinate 180,607 of JAQFVV010013199.1, forward strand.
CTATTTTGAATAATATGAATTGCTTCGACTACATAAAAATAAACAGACCAAATTTTTATACTACACGTCTTGTAGTCAGATCAAAACTGTCAACTTTATCAATAATGTTGGATCAAAACACTTGTTATATGTGTAAATATAGGGTTAATAAATTAGATGTGTAACAGATTTTTAAAACATTATATTATATGTTGAGACTGGTGGATGATTCTGGCTAAAAAACAGGTAACAAGTTTATTTTATGTTATGATAGTGATTCATATCACTTAAGATATATGATACTTCATAAAACTTTGCACTATGGTAAATAATAAGTATACAGTTCTAATTACTTACAATTAATTTTAGAGCAATTATTAAAATTATAAATATATGTTTTCATATCAGCTTTATATATTTAAATTGTCTCAAGCATCACCTGATAATATTTTCAGGAAATATATATGCATATACTCTTTGTTTGTATATTTTAATAAAATCCAAAAATATGTTCTTTAATAGGTGATGATAATGACTACTAGATAACTACTATTTGCAATACATAGGCAAATTATGTAGAACATGTGCTTCTCCCAATGAAATGACCATGGAATCAATATGCTGACATAAGAACATAATATATAAAGAAGTTAACACACTATTTAATAAATAACAAAATTTATTTACAAACTATCATAATAATCACATAATATATAATTTTCTTTTACCTAAACATGCTTACAATACTGATTATATTCTAAGAATATATGACAATTTTCATTATACACCTAGACTTCACTTAGCGATTGGCTACTTAGCGATATTTCACAATAGCTATCATTATCAATTTGTATCCAGTACTTTGATTTACAATTGATTATTCACTTTAATGATCAGGAAAATTTTTATTTTTATTTTATTTTTTGGCACATCTTGAATTTTGCATCACTGATGATATCAGAGAATAGATATTTTAAAGACATTTTACCCAAAAAACAATCGACTTATAGCAAATATAAAAGAAAAGAAAAATAAACTTAACATATGTTTTAGAAAATTAGTACAGTTAGATTTTTTTTCTTTTAAAATAAGTTGAATTTTTTTTTTCTAAAGTTGACTGATTTCCGATATGCATTATGTTAGTCTGATGTACAGTAATAAGTCGTTATGTTCAATTAAATAATTTATAATTAAACATTGTTTTTTAATTTTAATAATGTCACATAAGTAATAAACATAAATGTACAGTAATATGTACTAATATATATATATGCGCTATTTGCACAGATAATGAAGCTAGAATAAATTGATTTTTTTAAATAAAAAAAAAGCACTACAGTGCGGATTTTTTTTTCATTATGATGAAAACTTCTGCAGAAGAATATAAAAATTTCAATTAAAATTTAGTTTCACTTCCTCTTTCTTTTTGCTATACTGTATTTTTTAAACAGAGAAAATACGCATTTTTTCCCCTAGTGATATAAAACTTTTTTTTTAGATACTATACAGTTTACACGTACACTGCATTCGATAAATATTATTTTTAATATATACTTTATTCCCAAATTAGTGTAATTTTTTTAACTTTAGGAACCAATCAATTTTTCCCCACAGACCCCCATTATAAATACGTATTCTGTATATGATATTTTTGCTTAACGATGAGTTCTGGAGAACCAATTGCCATCACTAAAAGAGCTAAAGATGTAATTTGATTACCTTTAGGATTATTATTTAATGGTAATGATTGTTTTCATAAGCCATTTTCCACTATCATTTCACTTTTAGTTCACCCACATATTTGAAAACAAATAGAAAATGATGATAGTCATTTATAAAATGTCCAAGATTTATTTTGATTCATTTTAAAAGATTAACTTTCAATTATATATTATAATGCTAACAAGATTATATGATTGAGCACACTTGCCAAAGGATAAATCGCTGGCCTTAAATACACTCAGGATATAATCCTAAGCACAGCTAACTCTCACAAATATAATGCATTTATTCCTATCTTTAGTTTTTTTGCATACTCATGCACATATATCTGCTATGAGATTGTTATAATCAATACACCTTCCTTACAATGATAATTCTTGACTAGTCATTTTAGTTCCAAATCCTGAATTAATAATAACTCAATTAACTGAGGTAATCTCTTTGGATCTTGACCTCAAATTCAACAATACTATTTAATTACATGAAGCTGTTTTTTATTGTGACTTTGAATTTATAAAATAAAACTATGAATGTATCTACCATATGCATATGACATATTTTAGTCATTCAACAGTGATCCAAACAACTGCATTTGTATTATAAATTTGAACCCATACAAAATCTGATTCATGGTGATTAATACAAGGATTAATTTGTGTACAAATGTACTCAATCAAAGATCAAAATAAGCTTTTTGTGTAACTGAAAATTCTAATGATTATATTAATTTTGTTTTCTCTAATATTTGGATACATCATTTTAAATATTTTATACATGTACATTGTGTGTGTCTAAAATAAATTTTTAATCATTAGTTATTTTAGCTAACTTTATATTTTTGCTGACAATTTTCACATAGCAGGAAAACCTTTTTATTTACTTTTTTTATTTTGAAAGAAGATAAAATTTTAACTAACCATATATAAACAATAAAAGAAAAAATGAAGCAAATTTTGTGCTTTAGCTGTTTTAAATGCAGATAGAGTACTTATGTATGATAATTGAGGTAAAAATTGTATTGTAACTAATTCTCCAACAATACAATGTGGTAATCATTTAAATGAAGCAGTTAAACTAATATATATATATATTCAATATATATATATATATATATATATAATATTATGGATGGAACGATGACCACTAGCCCCAAAAGTTGACAGCACCAGATATAATGGACGGAATGATTACAATTAATCCCAAACATTGCTAACACCAGTATAATGGGCAGTACTCTTCATCAACAGTCATAAACTAACCAAGCCCAATGATGGTGCACCAGATGTAATGGATGGTCAACTAACTTGCAGACTGTACTACTATGCAGATGTAGCAATATGGTGTGGGGATAAGTTAATATGCTCTAATTTATTGCCCCTAATGAAACAATCTGCAGAGACCTACCAGGCTTAGAAGGGAAAAAAGTTACATCTAACTATGTTCAGACTATGGGTCATCTAATAGAGTGCTAATGAGAACCCAATTAAATGCTTAACCAATGATTGCATACTCTTTAATTGACTAACTCTATCCCTATTTAATAATATTAAATGCAATTTAGGTTAGTTCATCCACTTTCCCCCTTTTAAATACTGTTATGCCCTAATATTCAAACCCAGAGAGAATATTGCCTTTGACTCCTCTAGCAGGTATAAACAGATACACACAGCAACACCTGCACCTATATATAGGTTACAACTAGCATTTATTATATTTGTTTTATTTTCAAGCTTTTATATGATAAGAAAAATAGATGTGTGTGCATGCATAATTATTTATAAACTGTGGAATGTCAGGACAACTCAATAAACCAGAGACCGGAATAATACAAACTCTTAAACATTTATTAGCCATAATAAATATCAAGTATAACAACAATAGTAATGATAAAAAAAATTTAAAAAAATAATAATCATCATATGTACATGTGTCACATGTGAACCTTTACCATTTTACTAATTAATAATTATTATAATCCAACCCTTATACTCCATGGTAGAAATCCACCTATGTCACTCATTCTCTACAAATCATAATTACATAGAAAAATAAACTTTAGTTATTTAAGATAATTGAGATGCTGGCTAGCTAAATTATATATTTTCAGATGTTAACAACCTATTTAACAAGTTCCCCCAATTTATATATATGATAGAGACAGATACTAGTTGATTAGTCAAACATACTGGAAAATATATGTACAAGGTTAACCACAAAATAAAACATATAATATGTATTCTGTATAAGTGTTGTAATTTAACCTATGAAAATAAATTTACAGAATCTTACCTTAATATTTATGTGTATAACCTGATGTGAAGCAGGTGGGTTAACCTAAATTTTATTTACAATGAAAATATCAAAATATCAAAATGACTAATCCCCCCATTTTTTCTTTGCTAATTCTGAAAAATGAGGCTTCAGCATCAGAGTGTGAAAATACAACAGATAACATGAATAAAAAAAATAATAAATAAACAAAAATTTACAATATTGATTCTTTGATTAAAAATTGTAATTGGAACAAAGTTCATAAAAATCATCATAATAGAAGTAGTAGTAGTTGATGGTTAGGCAAGTCGTTCTTCAAAGCAGTTTCACATAGTGAATCATTTTCTTTAGTAAGGATAGATAGGTACGATGATGTCTCCTGTAGTTGTGTTTAATGGTAAACACCTTGATCCTCACTTGATTCACCATAAAGTATTCCAATCCTTGTTTACTTTGGACTGCAGGCATCTTCTTGTGTGTTTACAATAACGTAGAAAAATATATACAGAGAGGTTTAATGCAGCTGGTAGGAAATACCATGACACATAATAGCATATTTTGCTCTAGCCCATTTTCATATTAAAGTACAATTTAATAATTATTTATAATCATTTATTTGTATTGAATAGTATTGAAACGCTTTAAATATATATTAAGAAAATTATTTTATTTTTTTTTCTTTTCCAATTTTCAGCAGACTTAATTCTCATTATTCTTTTTGAAAAGATTTAAAATATTCAAATTTACTCCAACAACTTTTAAAACACGATTTAATTATTTAAGAATTTATCAATTATTCTTACTTCTTATTTCATTTTCTTTCCTCTGAATTTGGTAAACTTTTAGTTACAGCATTTGACTTTTGAAATGTTTATAATTTAACTAAAAGAAAAAGTAAAACTCCATTTTAGTATTCTAAATTTTAGTTTTAATTGCTGTCTTTTGTTACAGGTGCTATAACAATAAGAACAATTTGTAAACTGTTTTTTGTTTTTATACATTTCACGCACGTAGATGTCCAGGAATGCTAAGATTTTTAACTGCCTCTTGTTTAAATCCATTTAGATTTTTATATGTATTGTTTAAATACATTTTATTTATTACAAATAAAAAATAATAATAATAAAATCAGTTTTATTTTCACACACATGTGCCCTCCCCAACTTAACTTCAGGCCATCCCAAAATCATTTAACTATAAATTAATATTCAATTTTAAATTAAAATATATATATATATTACAGTTTATTTAATCGAATAGTTTATATATATATACAATATTACTTTGTAAAGTATTGATCGTATTTTATTTTATAATAAAATAATCTATTGTGCATTATATGTATATATGTAATAAATAATAAACAAATAATCTTCCAAATGGATTGGGTTCAAAAAATATGCTTGATCTTTTTAGGAATGTGTGCAATGTAAGCTACCCTTTACAACAAGCTTTAATATCTTTTTAATTTCATTTATTTCTAATTAATTAATGCAACATTATAGACATTTATTTAAACATTCATTCTTTCATTTATATACTCAAATATATATATATATATATATATATATATATGAGTATATAAATGATTCTGTGTATATATATATATATATATATATATAAACACAGAATTACTTCTAATAAAACTGCTTCATTATTTCAACCAGCAGACTGGTTTTCATCAGAAAGCAAAATGGCTACTTACAGTTACAAAAATGGTTCAGGGAGATACCTTTTATCATTTTAAATGGTATATCCCCAACTATGTCAATTGTAAAAGTATAAACTTAGTATATTTAATAGAATGTAATAGATGCTTGTGTCATTACATAGATGAGTCAGCAAACTGTCTACATATTAGAATGACCAACCATAGGTTTGATATTTTACATAAAAATGAAGATAGACCAGTTTCTAAACATTTCAATTTACCTGATTACTTGATTGATGATTTAAGAGTGGTTATATTGGATGGTAATTTTTCTTTCATGAGAGAAAGAAAACAGAAGAGTTTTTTTATTTTTAAATTTAAGACATTACATCCTCATGGGACCAATATGAATATAGGTACTATCACATTTTTGAATTACCTGGTTTCCTAGGGATTTGTTTTTTTTTCCTAAATAATTATTATTTTTATTTCCTAAATAATTATTTTTTTTGTTTCCTAAGTAATTATTTTATAGGTGGACCCGCACGAAGTAGAATAAAAATAAAAGATATGTGTATAAGATATATATGTATATAGTAAAATACATATAGTACAATATATATATATTGTGACAGTCAGATGATGTATGTTGGCTTAACCCAGTTCGAATACTAGGCGAAGGTACCTTGGGGCCACTCATACGCGAGATATTAAATCAAGAATACTATGACCTCTGCCCATTCGCCTATTCTTGAGGCCTGATCACGAACAAACAACACTATCTGAGCCATGCATAAATTATTTTTCAACCGGCCAAGCTTAGCACAGCGGTAGAGACATGGACTGGAAACACATAAGGAGCTAAATAGTTAAATGTGCAATAAAAGTACTAAGAAACATGTGTTTTGCGTGCCTGGATCATTGAAAAGTAAAATAAAGCATTATAATAAAATTAGGAAACTCAAGCTTTTGATAGTTAAATAATATGTTTAATTGATGGCTTTAAAATATGAATAATGATTTAATGGCCTCTGCTATTCCCCTAAATTAAGGAAACAAACTAATTAGACAATAAAAACAGATTAATAGATTTGCGGTCTAACTCTTTTCTTCCCAATTTTATTAAAAATTGTCAACTCGATCTTCTCGATAACGTACGATAAAAAAAGAATCTTTCGCAAAGCATTTCTAATTACTTTGCGCTAAAAAACAGTGTTTAAAAATTATTTAAAACGTATATAGTTAAATCAGATATACGTAAAGCTAATGGCGGACAAAAGAGGCGTTATCAAAGAGATCAAGTTGGCACACAAAAGAAAATGACTCGTATTTAATTAACAAACATAAATAAAACTGGAAAGAGATTTTAAATGACAAAAATTAACTATTAACTCAACCGCAATGGAATACTAAATATTTACACAGGTTAGTGAGGAAGAATAGAGAAGGGAAAAAGGTTAAATATAGATAGATGATCACACAATCTATATATAATTAAGACTCGTCTAATAAAAATGGTTACATAACAAATACATATAATTCAATGAAGCAATTAAAAAATAAATGAACAAAAGGTAGCATAAGAAATAGTTCAATAGAGGAGATACGATTACCGTCCTTTTTCCTTGGTCATGTTCCCTACGGCGTTCGTGGCTTGATCCGACCATCGACAGGTATTTGTCCAGACAATGAAATTATGTAGTATGGTTTCACGAAAAGTTCTCCAGACAGCACAGAGTTCAGATGACTATTGAGTGGATACTATGGCATTTTGGATGGTATTCAGGAACCTCGGCGATAGGCAAAGCTATTTATTTGCCTAGCCGGGCATAGTAGAATCTATCAAACTTATATGATTTTTAGCTTGAGCAGGTTCAAACTTCTTCATGATTTGTAGACAACAGTTGTAGACTTTTGGGAATAAAATCACGAACAAAATCTGACAGAGTTCTCCTAAGAGAAATCTGAATGCACCTTGCAATAGCAAAATCTGAATCAATCTTGCAATAGCAAACTCTGAAAGAATCACCTTCACAAGGAAAATCAGAATCAACTGAATCCTTCAAAAGGAAAAATCTGAATAATCAATCTTTTGTTCTCCTTCTATTTATACCCTCTTTGTCAGTACCTTCTATTGTTTGTATGATCTGAGATCTTGATAAGCCTCCCCATGCTCCTTTGTTTCAAAGCAACATTTTCTAAAAATAACTTTTACTTTTTACTCTAAATTTCTTTCTTTAAAGTTTGAATTCTATTAACTAAAAAGAAAGAAGAGAGGCATCTTTAATTTGACTTGAATGGGCTTAACTAATTAAAATATACATTCTTTTAGAAATGTTGGTGGGCTTATCTCAAAATCAAATCATACTAAATATTTTAACAAAATTTTAACAACAATATATTATTATTTTTTTATAGTAGAATAAGCATTTTATTTCAGCAGAATTTTGCATTAACTCATATATATATACGCTAGATGTATATATATATGTTTGACTAATAAGTTAAGCAATTTTTATTAATAGAATGAAATTTATTTAAAACAAAATATGTAAATGTAATACACGTTTAATAAGCATAATTATTTTTAACTCTAATGCAAAACCCTGCTGATATTGGACTATAAACTTAATTTAGGTCTACAATATTAATCAAGTTTATAGGAAGATGTGAAGCATGGATTGGACTTCAGATCCATTGCTTCAATATATATACAGTTTTTTTAGTGTGTGCATATATAATAATATATTTTTATTGTTCTTTGATATATTTTAATATATAATAATAATGTATGTATGGTTTTAGTTTTTTAAAATAAGTTTTTTGTGAAATAATTTTTTTAGTATTTTTATACAAAGTTTTGTAAATATATATATATATGCAAAGTTTTTAAAGATTTTTAGTCTATAGGAATTATTTTTATTATCTGATAAGTAACTGTCTGTAATATTTTAGCGCTTAATTTCTGTGTAAGTAGCCATTTTGCTTTGAAAACCAGTCTGCTGGTTGAAATATTAAAGCAGTTTTATAGAAGTAAATCTGTGTTTTTATTATGTTTTTATTTTTCCTTTAGTTAGTTCGTATATTTATTTATTTCATATATATATATATATTCATTTTAATTTTGAAACATTCAATTATTGATAATAAAATTAACTTATAATATTTTTCTCATGAAATACTATTTTTGATAATCCCATTTTATTGTATTTGAACACTACTTTTTTAATTTCTTCACAATTATTTGAAACCAACATGCATGAAACTGCATGGATAACTATGAAGTAGTCATGAAATATCTTATATTCTTTCACTTTAAAATAATAATAATAATTGAATTTATATTATTCTTGCTTTTTTATATGTAGTTTAAGCCTTCTAGAATTATACAATTCTTTTCAGCTTATTGGTTACTCCTGCAAGGTTGCTTTATCCTAGATTGGGATCGACCTTTATCTGGTGGTTGACTTTTTTAAGAGTAGGTGGATCTTTATCACTGAGGAGAATGCTTATCTGTTTATATAAATCTAGTTCAATAATACAAATGTCAGGTATACTAATATAGCAAGTTTCTAGTTGCTTTACACTTTTACTTGGTTCCAATTTTGGAACTTTCATGACTAATACCCCCTAGCAAGTCATCCATCTCTTCAATACCCATCCATAAGTCTTTAGATTCAAAGTCTTCCAATATACCATTGCACTAATTCACACATAACATATTGTAATGTGTTTATGTACAATTAGAACTGCTGAACTTCTGTATATCAATTTATGATCATAGCAAAAATTGGTATCAATATTTATTTCCATCTTGTCTTTGAGTGATTTTATATTGTTAGTAATACAAAGTATGTTTATAAATAAATATTTCACAAAGAAGTTAGTAAATCTTGCTTTAAGAAGGACTGAAAATGATGTATGTGCTGATTTGAATGTAAAGAAAATTGTTTCTAATTTTGCCAACATTAAATCAAAAAAAAAAATTTCTATATAAACTTATTACTAATACAATTTCATAACTCAATACCAAAGATGTTTTTTTTTTCTCTTTTCTGGATAATTGTAATTTTCACATAAATGTTCTAGACATTTATACAGAAAGGGTAGTCTATATTTTAAATTTAGCTTTTATTCATACTTAGCATGTTTTTGATATATAACAATACCATAACATATAGACTCTGAACACTAAAGAAGTGAAAGTGTTATGATTATGATATTGTTAAATATCAAAGCATGTTAAACATGAATCAAAGCTAAATTTAAAATATATAGATGACCTTTTCTGTATATATGTCCAGAACATTTATGTGAATAATACAATTTTATGTTTATTTATTAATCTAATATTCTATTCATATTTTAACAAACTATAGAAAGTAATCATCTTTTCCTCACAAGCACCATTAAACAGTGATACTCAATCTATAAGGATATTCTCATCCCAGCTAAAAGCAGTGTCTTATTTCTGAACTCAAATATAATTATATAAGCCAATCATAAGTATCTAGAAATGAGAGCGTGGATTTATAAACCATTGACTTTAAATTGATTTCTTATTTTTAATATTGTTATTAGCACTTCTTAAATTTTTAATTTACTTTGTGCCAATATTAAATGATGTTAACTATGTAATATTTGATAAGTTTTACAAGTGTTGTGTTTTATATTGTAATAAGTATAGAAAGTAATCTTTTTGTATTTTATGTTGTAAATAGTCGTTCACAGTTAGATGGAAACTAAACTGCCTAATTCTAGCTCTATCTAGCTGAATCATCTATGGTCTAAATACCTGAAAGAAAAATCCTAATTTGGAATTTGAATTAAAAAAATATCCAAGTTTCATCCAGCTCAAATACAAATTTAAAGTTTCAGACATATATATCATGCAAATATGATTGCCATTCCACAATTATAGACATTACAGGAGCAACTCTATTCGTTCCAATTCAATGCTGCTATCAATTAAAGCATGAATATTCAATAAATATTACATGATATTTATTTATCATTTTATATTATAATAGGTAGGAGCATTGGAATAGAATTAATAGAATTCCTTTAAACGTGTGAGAGCTGTAATTATTTGATGGTTTTTGATTATAAACATGGATTATTTTGAACAAGCAATGTTTTTTTTTTTTTAAAAAAAGAAAGACCTAATGGATATATATATACTAAAGCAAAAACATATTATTTTATGCTATCTTTTTAGATAAATTGTTTTACAAAAGTGAATGTTCAAAGCTTTGTTGCATATACTCAGTTTATCATATTAAGAAAAGTCTGTGATCCGCATTATTGTTTGTAATTGTTAGCATGAAATTTTTAGATTTTCTTTTTTAAAATTAAGTGTATGTTTACATATTTTTAAAAACACTTTTAATAATTAGGCTTAAAATTTTACATATTTGTGAATATGTTAAATAAATCTTTCTTAACATGTTATATGAGACTAAAGTCAGAAACTTGTTTTGCAAAGTTTGAAGCTCTGAAGACTAATTCAAAAAATCTATTCAGCCAACTTTCTCTGCAGAATACTAAAATTCAGATAAAGTCTCTCTAGATGATTTTCTAAAACTTGACATTAAGGACTGAATTTTGATACATTCTAAATAATCACAATCTTACCCATTATATTACAAAAGTTTTTAAAGTTCAGAAAAACTTTGATTTATTGTCGTAAAGTTGAAGTGACGAATTTTTACCAAAAAAAAAAAAAGATCTTCAAATAAATATTCTATAATAATGGCATTGAAAGTGCTACAGCATGCACAGACTTAAGAAATAAAAATAAACTTAGAAGGTATGTATAAAAAATAACAGTAGTAATGACAGTAATAAAAAGTAACAATAAAAGTAAAAAAAAAAATTCCTCTTCAGGGAGACTATATCTCATCACAGATGATTACACCAAATGATTAATGCTTACAATCCGTTTTATTTAATGTATTTTAAATTGCTTTTTTTAAGTGAATGCGTTTGTCTATCTTCTATTCTTTTGTCATACCTTAAACTTTTTTTTTAAGTATATCAATACAAATATATTTTTTTCTCTTATAGGTACAAACCATAACTATCTCATTATAGATAAATTTATAACATTTTTTTCTCATTTAAAAATGTTTACGTTTAATTTATAAAAGCAATAAATAAATATTTATTTATATGTTTCGTTCTTTGACAAAAAAACAGTTATCTTTTGCGTGTCATCTTTATACAAATTAAATTTTACTACAAAATATGACGATGACGTTTTTTTAAGTTATTAAGATATATAAACTAAATTAATGGGATAATATTGGTTAATAAATTTAATCTTTATCTAAATAACAGTATTAAAAAAATTTCAACTTTCACTCGGATTCAAATCTCAGATTATTTCCATGCTGAATAAGTATGCTAACAACTTTGTCACAATGCTTTTTCATAGTTATAATATTAACCAATCTATATGGAAATTTTGTGATATTTTTGCAGACATTTTTAATAGTAAATAAATAAATATCAGAAGATAACTATTTTGGGGCTTCATCTATTAACTGACAGGAGACACTTTAATTCCTCTTTGAGAGTTTAAAAGAACTGAGCAGGATAAATTTAAAACGTCCTCTCTATATGTTCTTATTGTTACAAATATTATTACTATGTGATTATTTATATAGTATTGAATATGGATGGGCTGCTCATCAACATGCAATAATCAATGCGATGAGTTTATTAGCTTTTTACCTCTAAGTTTAAGATCAAGAAATACCATGGTTTTTCATCTCAGTTTCCTAATATGTTTTAACTAAAATGTCAGTTGAGACTTCTTCAAAGCAGAATAAATGTGTTTGTGAGTGAACTTTTTATTATATTAAATATTTACAATCATGAAAGAAAAAAATAAATCAAGGCCCTTATTCTTAGAAGGTTGAAAAGTCACCAGTCAAGTAATTGGTTGCCATAAGTGAAGGGTGCTAAGAATCACATGATTGTAAACCCAGTCTTCTATTTAATGACATTTTATTTAGATACTTACAACTGCAGATCACTTTCAAGTGAAGCAACATTGGAAGAAATAAAAGAGCTGTCTAAAGTTAAAAGAGATATTATTGGACTTTTTGAAATTAAAATAAAAGTAAAGAAGCAATAGATTTAAAAAATAGATATGTATTGTATTATATAGGATTATACATTGGAAGTACAAGTGGAGTAAGTTTCATTATAAATAAAAAATAGAAAAATATTAATATGGATATTTATAGAATATTGTACAGAGTGTCAAAATTAGTTACTTAACTTAATGGTAGATACCAAATGCTCCATCAAGTTATCATTGTAATAAAGAAGTAGAAGATTTTTATATGGATGAAAAGGCTTTTGATCAGACCAAGCAACATTTTAAAATTGTTAAGAGAGACTTTAATGCTGGAATTGGTTAACAATTGAAAGATGAAAGTGTTGTATGTAAGGTTGTAGGTTAGAAATGAAAGAGAACATAAATTTGTGGAGTTTGCAAAAAAATAAAAAATTCACATTATGAATTCTTTTTTAGAAAAGAATGCTAAATAAAAATGGACATGGAAGCATCTAAATAAAAATACAACTAAATTGAAATATATTTTGATTAACAGACATATTTCAATAATGTAATGTTTTTAATAAATTTAACACAGGAAGTGATCATCGATTAATGAGATGTATGAAACATTTTAATGCAAATTAGAGAGACAAAAATTAAACAACATTTACAATTCATATTACTAATCTTCAGAAACATTCCCATGAGTTTAAATTAAAACTTGCAAATTATTTTCAAATATTAACAGATTTTGAACATGATTTGGGTTTGAACAAAATTAATAGGAAAATAACTGATATACTTTTAAAAACTGCAACAAAGATAGCTGATACAAAAAGCAGCAATTGACCAGTAAAATTTCTACTGAGATAATAAAATTTTTGAAGAAAGAATATGAAAATATATATAATTTATAAACTAAGAAGGATTGAATATCTAGAATTTTGTAAAATTGTGTGAAAAGAATTGATGACAATGTAAAAAAATTTAATTGTGAATTAGGAAAACTATAGAAGAGAATAAAAGGCTTAGAAGTGTAAATAACATCTGGGTTTTGGTAAGGAACTTATTTCTGCAATTAAAAAAAAACTATTATTTAAAAAAGAGATGACATTATGAAATATGTAGAAGAGTTCTATCCAGAATTATATAGCAAGGAATAGTGTCTCCTACACATATTCCTTTTTCTGAATTGCCCAGGATTTAAAATGAAAAAGTGAGAAATGCAATTAAATCTATGAAGAATGGAAAAGCTCCATGTAATGATGGAATTGTAATTGATAACTTAAAGAAGCAGATGAATAAATAGAATTTTTTTAAGAAAGGTATATACCAAATGGCAAAATCTTAAAGATGTACCAGTTGATTAGAAGAATGCAGTATTAATATTAATATTTTTTAAAAGGTGATAAAGAAAATATGAGAAATTACAGACCTATTAGTCTTTTATCTATTCTACATAAATTTTTTACCAAGATACTTCGATCTACTTTTATCAACTTAACTGTAGTAGTTTAATATCTCTATATACTGAACAATGATTTAAAAATATGTATAAGAGATTGTGGTCTGGGACATCTGATGAGTGCTGGTCTAGCATGGAATGTGTATCTTGGGAATCATAGATCTTTTTTGTATGTCCTTGGTCATAAGTTTATAATTTCATCCATCCACAGGGTGTTTAAAGTGGATAGGAACTAGTCCCTGCTCTGTGTGAGAGTGGTGTAGTGAAAATTACACTACAGAAATATTATTCATTATTGCATAATCTCTAATCTAAAGAATAATTTAAAAAATTATTAATATATGTCCATTAAATGGTTCATGTCATAGTTGTGAGGGCATCAAATTTGACACATTAACTAAACTGTAGTAGTTTGCTATCTACATATACTGAACAGTTATATAAAAATATGTGTAAGAGATTGTGGTATGGGCCAACTGATGAGGATGAGTACTAGTTGAGCATGTAATGTGCATCTTGGAGATCATACTTCTTTTTTTTTTCACATGTTTATGATTACATCCATCCACATGATGTGAAAAGTGAATAGAAACTAGTCACTACCTTGCATGAGAGTGGTGTAGTGAAGATTACAGGAATGTTATTCTGCATTGTACTCACTTTTATAAATAAATCATTCTTTAAGTTATGTTTAAAATTAATTTTAATAAAAATGTTGATAAAAAAGTAGTTTTATTTAGCAAAATATTATTCAAACTTTAAGGTTGTAGGTATGAAACATTGCATGCATGAAAAATTAAATTTTTCAAATTCATCTTTGATGTAAATACATTATATGGCCATGGAAATGATTGATAGTTTTATATTTTCAAAGTTCAATTGAAATATAAAATTTGTCCAAAGCAAATATAGTAATTTTAAAACTTTTTTAATTTAAAGTAGTAAAATAAATTGCATTGTATAATAAATTAATGATTGGATAGATTATCTAATCATTATGATTACTATTTATCTTATTTTTAAACAGTAATTATTATGATATTAAAATTATATCTATATTCTATGTAAACAGACTTATATACACATTTTGTGAATAACAAATGTAGAATATTTTGAATGACAATATCCAAATTATACTTAAAACCAACAATTATGTTAAACTTTACACATGGAGTATTTCAATGAATAATTATTAAAATGTACTCATTAATAATTTTAATTAGGTATCTGGATTACTGTTTTTATATATTTAACTTATTCTCTTGAAAAACAATAGATGGGGAGTTCATTTTACTCTATTTTCCAAATATTATTTTAATGGTCCAATAACATGAGAGGTTGTATTTATGTAATGTCTTCATGGGTGTGACTACAATATCAAATCCACCAATGGCTTGGAGTATTTCATTATTCATTTTTCTATGAAACAGACAGTTGAATTGTTAGAACAGTGAGAATATTGAAATCTGTTCATTAAAGTTTAAGGAATTGCTATCTTAATATAAGTTGAACACTGAATGTATATATGTGTGGGAGATTATGATCTGACCCAATTGATGAGTGCTGGTTCATCATGAAATACATGTATTAGGGATCAGTTATCTTTTTACATTGTGTGGTCATGTGTATCAGTTGTTGAAGATGGAATGGAGGATGAATATAAACTGAAAATTCTATGTTCAAATCTTTTTATTTACTGTGGTAAACATTCAGTATAATGAATGAATAGGTCAATTAAACATTATTTCAATATCTTGCTTTTAGGTTAATACTTGAAATTCTGTGAAAACTATATTTAAAACTTCTAACAATAGAATATAGAAATGCAGTAAGCATATTAATATAAATTTATTAATCAATATTTCTTCATTAATTAAAAATTGTCATTTAATCTGCCATTTCTAATGTAAAACTTCTTATGAACACCTAAACAATAAACCATGTTATTATTTTTATTAAAAGATGTTATATAACTGAAACTTGAGTAAACAAAATATTTTCAATAAACCTACACTTTGTTGCAATTGTAATTTATAACTTGAGTTCTTTTTTTATTCTTTGGCTACGTTTAATTTTTTTAATTTGTGCTAACAAAATGTAAATATCACAATGCAGTTCTTCTAATTTGCTCTGTTCTGCAACCAGAAGATTCCTAATAGAGTTGACTTTTACATACAATCGTATGTAAAAGTTTTTTTTTATGTTTTATATTAAATTGTACACACTTTTTATAATAATAACCAACCATTTTTGAGAGCTAAAGAGTTGATGTTTTAAAATATTTAAAAACAATAACAATTGATAAAAAATAAAATAAAACTAAAACTACTAAAGGTAATAAAAAACATTGTTTTTATTATAGAATATAAATTATAAAACTCACAAATATTTTATGCTATCTTTGTATTGTGAAATGAAAATATTAGATTATATCTATAATATTTGAATTGTGAATTAGGACAATACAAGGCACACAGGACCAATATCAAAGAAACCTCTTCATTAGTTAGTTATACTAAGATCTTAAATACCATTAACATCAAATCATAATAGGCTAGAAAAATAGTGGATATAAAATAGATTTTATTTGTTTTATTGTTAATTCTGAAAGATAAACATGCTTAATTATTAATCATAATGCTTTTTATACTCTACAACCACATGTTAGTTATACACTGGCCAAGTAGAAATGTTATGCACAAACCTTCTTGCATCCATTGATTACTCTGGCTTGCACTGGGAGAGTTTTACCTCTGTTTTGACAGCTTGTGTAAACATAAAAAATGGTGATCATGTGATGTATATTATAACAAAAGAAATAAATGAATATTGTTAAGCAAATAATGACAGATGTTACTAGGCTGATAATCACTATAATGAGACTTTACTGTACACAGAATGTCTAAGAAACACTATAAATGTCTATTAATAAATACCAATGATCTCTCAGGATTATGATTAATCTTGAAGTATAACTGTATATTTGTAAATGAAAATAAATAAGTCTAATAATATTTGTTTGGCTAGTGTAAGGTTTCATATTATCTAAATCAAATCTAAAGTTATTTCAGGGTTCAAAACAATTATATATAATAAATAAGGCTCTTGAAATTTTAATCTTTAATAATATATCTTTATTATTAATATGATTAAATAACAAAAAGGTATTTTATTGTATTTAATCCATATCTTAAGTAAGCTAGCATTAATGTTTAGATTGTGTGCAAGTATTAGAAATAAATATAAATAATGTTACTCCTAATCAGTGTATCTTCAAATAAATACATAATAATAATAATAATAATAATAATAAGAATAATAATAATAATAATAATAATAATAATAATAATAATAATAATAATAATAATAATAATAATAATAATAATAATAATAATAATAATAATAATAATAATAATAATAATAATAAGACCATGTGACCATATTTATTTATTAGATAGCTGATGAACATTAAAATAATAAAAGATGAATACCAGGTAATTAAACAAATATAAAATCAATTTATTAATAAGAAAGAAAATATGAAAGATAAGACTAATAATTTAAGTACTCAGCATTTAAGATAAATAACTTCTCATGATGTTAATTAGGGAAGCTTCTTTCCTATTTCCCTATCATATAAACTGTGCCCGTTGTGGTTTTATGTGATGTGGGGCAATTGCATCATTGAGGAAGATAGGTTTGCAATAGATAAAGAAACTTGAGCATTATATAAATCATTAATAAAGTGAAACAATGTTTTACTAGATTTCTAAGTAAAATAGTTTAAATCATTTTTCTCTATGTATTAGTTATTTCTTGAAATATTAAGAACATTTACCCTACCATAATGTAATACTCTAAAAATATTGCATTATTTGCCAAACATTTTATAGGTACCAGTGGAAATATGTTAACATTTGTAAATTAAAGACTTATGTTGTTAGGAACTTTCTTTACTAAACAATAATATTATTTCTGCAAATCTTATTGCCACAAACATAATTTATTATATAAATAATTCTTCATATGAATTTAATGTGCCTATATTAATAAACAGAGTAAATCTTATAAATATACTCATTTTGTACATACGTTCATTATGACAGCCTAGACTGGACTTGAGATTGATAAAACATATGAAATATATAAAATGTTATCATTTAATATTACAGATAATATTATTTACTATTAATTAATTATATAAATTAATACACTGTACAGGCTTACACACACCTGCACATATGTAATGTAATATAAAAGGGATTTGAACTCAGACTTTAACATGACCCTCAACTCTCCATGCCATCTCATATTGCTGACCCACCTGATCATACACATGTTGAAAAGATAAATAATCACCAATATACATATTACATGCTAAACCAGAAATCAACAGTTGGTCCAGATTACTATCTTCACACATATATACAATCAGTGCTCAGCTTTAGATTAAGATAGCCAATCTTTATACTTTAATGGACAGGCTTCAACCTACTCTAACCCACAACTCTTCAGCTATCCATTTCATTGAAAATCTGATGATGGAATGTTCAAAGCCCTCATCAGTGCCAAGATTGTCATCTTACCCATGTTGATTATTTAGTCATTCTGCCCCTGCATGTACTGGAGAATAATCCATTTACATACATATGCTAGGGATGGGCAGACCTTTAATGCACTATGTTTTAATATGTAAATTAATACACTGTACAGTCTCACACACACCCTTATATATTACATTATATATGTGCAGGTGTGTGTAATCCTGTACTGGGTATTAATTTACATATTAAAACATAGTGCATTAAAGATCTGCCTATCCCTCGCATATGTATGTAAATGGATTATTCTCCAGTACATGAGGGATCAGAATGACTAAATGGTCAACATAGGTAGGATGACAACCTTGGCATTATTGAGGCCTTTGAACATTCCATCATCAGATTTTCAATGAAATGGATGGCTGAAAAGTTGTTGGTTGGAGTAGTTTGAAGCCTGTCCATTAACGTATGAAGATTGGCTATCTTAATATAAAGCTGAGCACTGATTGTATATATGTGTGGAGATAGAAATCTGGACCAACTGATTATTGCTGGTTTAGCATGAAATACTATATTAGTGATTATTTATCTTTTCAACATGTGTATGATCAGGTGGTTCATCAATATGAGATGGCATGGAGAGTTTAGAGTAGTGTGAAAGTCTGAGTTCGAATTCCTTGTTAATTATTTAATAATCTGTCTCCAAAATACATTTAACGCTCATATACACTTAATCTATAAATACTGGAATTGTAATAATTCATTACTGTATAATCGTTTTATTCTTGTTTTTTTTTATAACTTTTATTTAAGCAAAATAATTATATATAATGATAAATAAAATAAACATATATGATAAATAGGTATAAATATATATCACTTGTAATTTAAAGTTCATTCAATTTCTTCTAGAAGTTCCAATATTTTATCCTGGTGCAATGTTTCAAGTGGTTTTAAAATGATTAAAATCATTAGGCATTTTGATTGTGAAATCCCAACGAATTGAGCTAAACTTAATTCTTATCCAATAATAGATAATGATAAAATTTTAACTTTTGAATTATATTCATTAATGGCGAGTTATATATGGAGCATATAGTTAGTAATCTCCTGGCTAGTGGCATTTGTTAATTATAATTTTTTTTTTTTTTTAAATTATTTATGAAAAGAAATTTCATTACTTTTTCAAATTATGCAGTAGGCAGATGTTTGTCTGAAAATTTCTAAGTTAACTGCAGTAAATATAGTATCAAGTAACTTTAAAATAAATAAGTGAAATATTAGCATTCCAAAATCATTTAAAAATAGCATTCCAAAGGAGTTTCAAAATTTTTCACCTCAATAAATTTTTATTTTTATTTTGTTCCTCATGTACTCTAAAATGGAGAATATCTTCAGATGTATTGATTTGAGAGGCATGCATCTGGCTACCCAGAGAAAATGGTTGTTGGGTTCACCACTCCATCATCATAGTTCACAATGCCTAGATGGTTAAATTTAAATTCAGGTTTTATGCAATTTACCTGTAGATAGTGAGCAATGAAAAGAAAGATTCCTCTCATGTTGGTGTATTTATAAGTTATAATCACGTGACCAGTTTCAGCATCATTTTTGCTCAAATTTTCTCACTTTTTTTGGTATTCAATGTGGAAAACTTTTATTGTTGCTAAGATATGATATGCTTGCAGACAATTTTTGAAGTTTTGAGGCAGTTATAGTACCAATTACAATGAAACCATTTTAAAATTATAAATAATATTTTAAAATATATCTTAATATAATATTACATCCTTTAATGAAAATTAAATATACACATTATAATGTTAAAATAAATATTTAATTACAAATATTAAAATAAATTATTGTGTTTTATCTATTATTCTCATTGTAAACTGCCTTTATTACCAATAATAGTTTTGCCTATATATTTAGAATATTTCTTTAAATTTAAATATGTCAAAGAAATATCATCATTTCTACATGCACATACATATTCAGATATTGCATTAAAAGTTTGTGTCATTATTGAGCGTAATTTTAATATTATGTATAGAATAATATAAGTGTAATAATACTCAAGGCTAAATGGGTTTGTAAGTAATCATTAAAAACCAGTCAACACTTAGACAATACCAATAACAATCAACAATTTCAAACAGTTGTCAGGGTAACTTTTTAACAATAAAGATGATATGTCCACCTTTATTAATGGTCTATTTAAACTTCTTTGTATCAATAATTTCAATCTGTGGTCAAGTTGCAATCTTTAGTATCTATATAAATATATTAGACCATTAATAAGATGGGGGGATTCCACCTTTATTGTTAAAAGGTTGCCTTGACAACAGTTGAAATTGTTGATTGTTATTGATATTGGGATTGTCTAAGTGTTGACTGTTTTTTAATGATTAAAATAATATAAATATTGCTTTACTGATACTATTTTAATTAATTTATTCATACATTGACAGTATTAAGTATTTTTATTACTGCATTGTTCTTTCAAAAGCTATCTTTGTGCCTGTGTATGTTAATAATTAAATATAAAACAGCAATTTTTAAAATTGCTACAAGTATTTTAAAATGCTATAAAAAAATATATGAGCAGATATCTTGGATTCTTTTAAAATTCTGCTTTATAAAGTAATGATGTATAAAGTCAATATTACTTTAATAACAATGATAATAGGTAGTACTAGAAATAGTAATAATAGTATAGTAATAATAACGAACCAATAGCATTTTTTGAAGTTATGCTTATTATTATTAATTTACACAAACCAAACAACTATCACAATATATATATATATATATATATGATGGATAGCTATGATATGATTGAGCTAAGGTGAAAGATACACTGAGATAAGAATAACATATATATTGCGATTGTTAGACAATTCCAATCATATAAATAATTTTAAACATAATAAAATTACAGCTTTCTAGTACTTTAGCATTTCTTTCTAAAAACTCAAAGAAACTATAAAGTAAAGATTATTTAATGAAATATTATATAAATTTGGTAAAATAATTGGGTAATTTTCTTTTTTTTAATTGGCTCTTATATAAAAGTACAAATGGAATGATTTAAAAATGAGTGTATTAATTTTGAAAAAAATATTTATATTGTGAGAGTGCATGTAAGTTATTTTGCTATTTTCCAACACATCTGTAAAATATTGTTACTAGGGTAAATAATTATTTTAAAAATATGATAATTATAGTTGTAATTATTGAGAAAATTAAAATTTGCAGAATATCAAAATGGTTTATTTGAAAAATATAAAACTTAAATAATTTCAAAATTCAGTTAAATAATAATTAGCTAGTATAGAATTACGTAACTGATAAATTGTTCATTAGGAAATGGGGATGCAGTAAATAATAGAAGCTTATTTGCAAAATAGAAGAAAATACATTCAATTAATTATTGATAATGATAATTGGAAAAAAACTTGAGATTTCATAAGAAAAGTGTTTGTTTGATCTTCGCTGCATCATTATATAAAAAGAAATATAAAGGATGGATTCAAATAATAAAATAAGTTGGTGTTTATGTAGAAAAAAGTGATGTATTATCCACCAATTAAAACCATCAATTTACAGTTTAGCAAGTAGACATAATGAACCCTAGATAAACCTGGTGACCATTTGAGCATGAAGAATGTGCAATACAGAATAGAAGATACCAGGATAAGTGGCAAACAACCCAAATGCAATTGCTGATCAGTAAAAAGTATAGTCTTGTCTAAATTTCATAGCTGTTGCTTCCAGATCTTTGAAACATTTTTCTATCATAGTTAATAGAAATAAAAATTACCAACTTGCAAATTTTCCATGTGAAAATGCCTAAAACCAAATATAAATTATTCTGACTATTGAAAGAGTGCAGTAATACAAAATCTATATTAAGAAAAAACTAATAAAAAGAAATGAAGTCATCCTCTAGTAAGCAGGGACAACTAACAAACTAAAAACAGTTTCCAATATCTAGACATCTATAAATCTACACTCAATGCATATATATATATATATATATATATATATATATATATATAAAATGAAAATAAATATATATATATATATATATATATATATATAAAATGAAAATTAAAGCTCTTTGTAAGTGAAATATTTAATCTACTTTCTAAATAAGATTTAAGATCATTTATCAAAACTTTATTTGCTTAAAAATGTATGTTTTAAAATTACATCTTTAATTCTATATTTAAGTCATATTAATTGATTTTAATGTAATCTTTCAAAGTAATCTATTTTTTTTTTGTCTTTATGTTTAAATATGTATATTGTGTGATAATACGAGCTCACAATATGATTGTATGAAAAAGATGAAGAGAAATTTTGCTCTTAAAATCTTTCAGTCTCCCTTTTTGCTTCTTTTTATAGCTGGTTGTTGTGTAAAAGTTATATATATATATATTAGTTTAAATATGTCAAATATGTTGTGTAAAAGTTATATATATATATATTAGTTTAAATATGTCAAATAAAAAACATAGAAGTTAATTAGATAATTTAATAATAAGTTGATAATTTATTAATTATTATATTATTTGTATTCCTTAATTTGGAAATGTTTGTTTGTACTAAGTTAAATATTCTCATTTATTATTTTATCAGATTATCTATTTTATTAAGTTTAAGTCAGTTTTAATTCTTTATTTATCATTGCATTTTCTATGTAGTGTTAGCAGATATGTATGATGTTTGAAATATTACTTTTATCAGTACAATGAATGGTAATAAGGAATCATGTGCAATGAATGCAGAAACATGAGAAATAATAGTGATATAATAAGGTTGTTTGTGTAATAGTCTCAATTTATATGATTATTATAGTTGAAAATGACAGCATCAATTTTAAAAGTAAATAATCCCATTATTCATTTACTGACCTTTGGGAACTTCTGAAACAGATACTGATAAAATAAGACATTTTATTTGAGCATATTAAAATATAGCCAAGTACATATCAAAATTATAAATGATGAAATTAATGTGATCATCACATTTGTCCAGATTGTTATATTTATCTCTCTCATGTATGGTCAGATTATATTTCTGTGGAGTTTTCATTCATGTATTAAAATATTTGGCAGGTCAAAGTAAATATACAGGTTATGTGATTTATTCCTTTACCACCTCTATCCTTCTATTATATATGGCAAGTTACTATGATAAATATATGGAATTCTGTTACTTTGTGCCCATACTATTTAATTTATCATACAATGTGGCAATTTCTTCATACATTTACAATATCTATGTCACTTTCTTATTTTTGCATCCACTTTGAAATATCAACTCAAAGGATGTGCTCTGAAATAAATAGGACGATTTTTAAAACAAAAAAAATTCCTGATGTAGTATTCATGAAAGTAAATTAAAGTGGATTGAATTGTGTGTTAAACCAAAAATTTCTTTAATTAATAATTAAAACTGGAACATTGACTTCTAACTAAAAATATTGTTATTACCTACTTCTGGTGATTCTCAATTTAAGTTCATGAAAATGCTTTATATAGATGGTGTGAGCTATTATAATTTTAAATTAAATTAAATTTTAGATAATTAAAATTATTTAAAGCTATTTATAAGCCTTCAACAATTGAAAATGCTGCACAGGAGTTTTATTAACTAAGGATACATAGTTGAAGACAATTTAAAAGTTATAATTGACTATTTACTCATCTGCTTTTGGAACAGATTATATTTACCTTTTTAATGAAGTGTATTTAGATTTTTTGTAGTAATAATTTCACTCTCTGTAATCAAATTGCAATCTTTAGTGTCTATATATGCATATTAGATCATAGATAATGGTGGATTTCCAACTTTATTTATTTAAGGAGGTTGCCTTGGCAACATATTCAGATTGTTATTGATATTGCTATTGTTTAAATGTTGACTGCTTTCATGTGTGTATATATATATATATATATATTTATATATATATATATATATATATATTGTATATATATATATAAGGAATGATGTGTGTATATATATATATATAAGGAATGAATTATTTTCCCTCAAGTTATGAATTAAAGTCACTCTAAATGTTAACAAAAGATCAAGAATAGAAAGAATCACCTACTTTTGGAGCTCTGATGTTTGTAAGCATACTTTTGTCACCATTGTTGATAAGTCAGAGAAAATTTAATAGTTCAGCCATATGAATGAAATATGTCATTAATAGTTATTAAACTAATAATCAATTGAATAACGTTACAAACAGAATCTCTTTTTTAATATTTTGTTTATAATAATTAAATATGATTTAATGTGTAAACATTAAATGAAATATATCTCAATATATATAATATGTAAAAAGGGAATAAATCATCCTCATTCAGACTAAGAATTAAAGTATTTTAAATGTTGAATGAAGGATCAAGAATAGAATGAATGATTTATTTTTGGACTCATGTTTATAAGCATATCTTTGTGAACATTGTTGATGATTCAGAATGAAATTAATATTTCAAACTTGTATAACTGATTATTACTTTAATGACTATTAAATGTTATATGCCATCTGGGTGAAATATTAATTTCACTCTGAGTTATCAACAATGTTGACAAATATATGCTTATAAGCATATTTTACTGTGACTTATCTTGATCCTTTGTTTAACATTATGTTGGACTATTTTCATCATGTATCAGCAAATATTGAAATTTTATTTAAACTTTTTTTAAATAGAAGCAACTTGCTAGTAATAACACATAAATAAAGAACACAGGTTAGTAATTACACAATGTTTCAAGTTGTATTATTCTCTACTGTTCTTCAGTTGTTGCTGACTTGACCAGTGACAGTATTAGCATAGGAGTCAACCTCACATCTTTAGATTCTTGAATATCAAATTTGAGGCAAACACTCAAAAAACAATTGTTATCAAAGACAGAGATGTATCAATTAAGTCAGAAGAGAGCATAGTTTTTACAGTGGTCTTTTCAATGTTAATGTTACATGTAACATAAAATACGTAAAATAGATATTTTGGAATTGAGATATTATAGGTAGAAGACTTCTTAGAATTTTTGGGGCATCAAATAAAATTAAATTAATTATCAAAAAAATTAAATCACAAAATACATTGCACATAACACGCCAAGACTTATAGTGATCATATAGCATTTAAAAAAATGGTTTACTATAAAAATATTAATTTCTTGATAAGTTAAATGTCAAAATAAAGCAAAGAATTACAATTGTGAATTGAATGAATAGAGATTAAAAGACCAAGGAGAAAGCTTTATGAGCTTCATCACATTATGAAAAGTGGAAAAGTCTTTGTGCACAAAGTATTGGGAATTTGTGTCAACTTAATCAATCATAACAATAAAAGTTTTAAAAGTATACAGTAAAAAGTAGATTTGGGTTTTTTTTAAAAAAATGATTTTATTTACCTTCTAAAATACATTATACATAAAAAAATCTATGACTTATAATTGGAATCAAATAAATTATATAATATTATCATGGAATCCTACCCTTAACAGAAACATTTGAAAAGATACTGGAGAAATTTAATCTCAGGATGTTATTTAATAAAGGAGATGTTGAATATCAAATTTTCTATTTATGATAAAACTTACATAAAGGTTGATTTTTTAAAAAGAAAACACTGGATCTATGTCAATTATTGTCATAATATCAATAATAATATTAATAGTAGTAGTAGTAGTAGTAGTAGTAATAGTAGTAGTGGTAGTAGTAGTTACATCATCATCATCATCATCATAATAATAATAATAATAATAATAATAATAATAATAATAATAGAAGAATGCGCATGCGCGTGTATGCCTA
>JAQFVV010013200.1:0-206575 GCA_028023455.1 Epiperipatus broadwayi
CAGTCACAAACCTATCTCAAATTTATATTACTATATATATATTATAACAGTCTGGGAGTTAGAGTCTTACCGTATCTGCACTACAGAGCGCCACCAGGCATTTGAACCTGGAAAATTTATAGAGTAGGCAGATACGTAAGTTAAGAAAAAAATTTTGTTTTACATTTAGACCATTAGTCTTAGTCACTAGCTCAGTGGTGATGCAGAGATAATATATATATATATCTTTATTTAATTTTTATCTTAAATATAAAAAAATAAAAGCCACTGCCAGTAATTAATACACAAACATTTATTAACGCACATATATAATATTTAAAATTTGAGGAATAACATTTATTATTTTAGATTTTAATATTAACTTTTAATTTAAATTATTATTTTAAAATTTTAAACCATCCTCACAGATGAATTTAATAATATTTTTTTAAGAGTGTCGAGTATAAATAAACTACATAGATTGCATTTGAAAAGAAAATATTCTATCCCTTATTTAACCTTAGGCCAAAAGTTCACAGTTAAACTAACGTCAATCCACCTGATACATCAATGTATTCAATGCAACATGATTACAACAGCACAAATATCATACTGTCAGGCATGTACATCTGAACAGTATGGTTAGAGAAGACATTGATTCTCATCCAGACAGGAATGCTACATCTGTCTGGCAAGTAGAACAATAAAAAAAAACTCCATAGGAAGGGACTGCGTTTTCCATCTTACTATCCCCTTCCATAGGCAAAAAGGGGGTGTGCAGCATATAATGCGATCCTGCACATGGCGGACCTCATATTACATTTACTAATTACCCCGATATATCCAATCCATTGACCCAATCCAACTATGAAACAAATAATTCAAGATTAACCTTCCCTTAATTAATTAATATAACTTTACAACTCTATATAGCCATTCATGCCCGACTTAATTTTAACATTTATATAATTTTGCACAGATAAATTTTATAAAGGTTTGTTTTTTTAATGTTGAGTATAGATCGGCTACATAGATTACATGGTTAAAAACATTTCAGAATAAACATAAATGATTAAAATATAAAGTTATTGATGGAACTGCAGAGGGAAATCTACAAGAAACCCAATGGCATTCATCATAAGATGCCACATTGACACCAATAACTTAAAAGATATCCGAATAAATACATTTTAGATACTCACCGTAAGGTATCATTATTTACCGAATGTCTATATATTCTAACCAAATATGAAAACAAAAACATAATTAAATGTTAATGAATCTATGCAAGTGTCTATACCCAACTTAAATTTAATGCATTTAAATAATTTATACAACAAATATTAATAAAAATTAAAAAAATGGAAATGATTTTTAGCAAACTTAAATGTATAAAAATTAAACATTAATAATTGATTTGAAAAGTCAGATTAAAGTTCATTAAAAAAAAAAAATGTTTAGCTTGTCAAATCTTTAAAGTTCTTAATTACTTGTAATAAAATTTTCCGTTTATATCTTACAGTAGAAGAGCTCCTGGTTCCTGGTGTCAATTCCCACAAAGTCTTTATTTGAAGACCAGTCTATCAGAGGGTGGCCTTAGCTGGTTCAATCCTGGTATTACAGTCATTTCATTTGAAATAAGTGAGGGAGAGCGACAAGTGCATCTTATTGCCCTTCTCACAAAATCAAGCTGGAACTGTTCTTAATTTCAATATTTTTCCTTTTATACCGATCGTCCGGATTCACTGAACAATGGTTTCCTGTTCCACTTTTTCATTATGGTCCGAGCCTTCATTGCTGCTTCTATTGGACATCTAATTTATTTTTGTTCTCTTATCTATATTTCATCTGACTTTTTTATATAAGATCCCCAAGGGCTAGCTTGCTTTTCGATAATTAATAAACACATCATTTCCATTTACAAAAATATTTTATTTTTAGATCTTGTACTTTTTTATAAAAAAGTACGTTCAAATTTTTTTTTTTTTAAAAGGAAAATAATTTTTAAAGTTTTGCATCTGTGCGAATATATATACGTACATTGAACAATTCTTTAATTTTAGTTTTTAGTTTTTTTATTTACAAACTTAAAACTGTTTTTATTCTAATTTTAAATTAATGTAACGGCATATACCATTACAATATAAAAAGATATACATAGAAAAGGAGAATTGAAGTTGAGTAATTCTATATGTTTATGCTTAATTAAAAAGCAGATACATTAACATTTATCTGAGATTTAATGGTTATATCTACATTAGAGATGATCTCTAGTTTAATAAATGATTAGTAATGATCATTAATGTATTTATTTGAAGTTGGGAGGACAGAAAGTTTAACATTTGTAAAATCAAAGAGTAATAAATTAAGAACAGTAGTTCTAAATTTCTGAAAGATTCCAAATCTATATTTGATTGGCCAGTAAAATATAATTTACATTTTTGAAATCTAGGCTATAACTCCAATTAATTAGTTCAGAATAATTTCTATTTAAAAAATGAAATATTTGTGATGAAGTCAAAATCATAAAAAGAATTAAACACTAGTCAAGAATGATGTCAACATACGTTTGATATCATTGCAAATCTGGCTTTTGCTTCAATCAAACTGAACAAGTGCTTTTGAGTCCGAATAGCACCAAAGGAGAATTTTGTAAAATTTTTGTCATAAAATTTCTAAACACTCATTAATATTCAATTTTAAACTTTTTATAGTAAAATTCTCTTAAAAAATATACTTGTTTAAATAAATAAATAATTAAATGATGTGATAGAGCTGAAACAATGATCCATGAGCTTCACCATTCTACCACAGCACTAAACCATGCAGAGCAATTATTTGAATAAAACTATTATGCAGTGAATTAATTATCAGCATTCTTTCATACTATAAATATTTTTTTAAAGGTAAATATGCATTTATTTATATAATTTTTTTTATTAATATTTGTTGTATAAATTATTTAAATGCATTAAATTTAAGTTGGGTATAGACGCTTGCATAGATTTGTTAACGTTTAATTATGTTTTTGTTTTCATATTTGATTAGAATATATAGACATTCGGTAAATAATGATACCTTACGGTGAGTATCTAAAATGTATTTATTCAGATGTCTTTTAAGTTATCTTATGATGAATGCCATTGGGTTTCTTGTAAATTTCCCTCTGCAATTCCATCAATGACTTTATATTTTGATCGTTTATGTTTATTTTGGGATGTTTTTAACTATGTAATCTATGTAGCCGATCTATACTCAACATTATAAAACAAACTTTTATAAAATTCATCTGTGCGAAATTATATAAATATTAAAATTAAGTCGGGCATGAATGGCTATATAGATTTGTAAAGTTATATTAATTAATTAAGGGAGAGTTAATCTTAGGTTATTTGTTTCATAGTTGGATTGAGTCAATGGATTTGATATATCAGTGTAATTAGTAAATGTAGTATGAGGTCCGCCACATGCAGGATTGCATTTTACGTCGCACACTCCCTTTTTACCTATGGAAGGGGATAATAAGACAGAAAATGCAGTCCTTTCCTATGGAGTTTTTTTTTTGTTCTTCTTGCCAGACAGATGTAGCATTCCTGTCTGGATGAGAGTCAATGTCTTCTCTAACCATGCTGTTCAGATGTACATTCCTGATAGTATGGTATTTTGTGCTGTCATATTCATGTTGCATTGAATACATCGATGTATCAGATGGATTGACCTCGGTTTGACTGTGAACTTTTGGCCTAAGGTTAAATAAGGGATAGAATTTTTTTTTTCAAATGCAATCTGGAGTTTTGCTTTGCTTTGTTTATAAACAATTATGTGTTAGTATTGGAGATGTGATCATGTGATGCTTGCTGGTTTAGAACCAATCCTGCCTAATAGGGTAGTGGTGGCTATGGTTGTTAAAGAGCCAAAGACACCAAAATGTATGGGTGCTGAACCGAGTTCAGACCCATATGACTATTTAAGCTATTGAGCTTAGATTGAAAATATTTTTTGTGTTTTCAATTTCATGCTCATAGTTTTGTAGTTAAGTAGAGATAAAAGGTGGTTGCTAGAGGGTTGCATTAGATCCTAAGATCTAGATGCAGTGCTCTCAGATCCAAAGCTCCTCACTGATGAAGGCCACAAGCCAGAAACTAGTCTGTGGATATTGGATGAGTAGGCATTGGATAGGGATTTTATACACAAGCCTTCTGGCATCCATTGATTACTCTGTTTAGCACAGGTGGCACTACTATATGGAGTTTTGCTTTGCTTTGTTTATAAACAATTATGTGCTAGTATTGGAGATGTGATCATGTGATGCTTGCTAGTTTATTCATACTCGACACTCTTAAAAAAATATTATTAAATTCATCTGTGAGGATGGTTTAAAATTTTAAAATAATAATTTAATTAAAAGTTAATATTAAAATCTAAAATAATAAATTTGTTCCTCAATTTTAATTTATATGTGCGTAAATAAATGTTTGTGTATTATTTACTGTCAGTGGCTTTTATTTTTTTATATTTAAGATAGAGATTAAATAAAGATATATGTATTATCTCTGTGTCTCCACTGAGCTAGTGACTGGGGCTAACGGTCTAAATATAAAATAAAATTTTTTCTTAACTTACGTATCTGCCTACTCTATAAATTTTCCAGGTTCAAATACCTGGTGGCGCCCTGTAGTGCAGATATGGTAAGACTCCATTCTTATGGACTGTTATAATATATACTTTAAAATTCCACTCCATTACAATTTTTTTGAAACATATGAATAAAGCATCTGAAAAAGACAGCGATATTTAAAATATATTGCTCATCTTCAGTTAGCTCAGGTCATAAGAGATGCCTTCTATACCAAATTAGCACATTTAAATTTTCAAGGATCAAGCTAGGTATTATCTCTAGTTTAATAAATGTTTAATAATACTCGTTTATGTATTTATCAAAGCTGTGAGTGTAGAAAATTTGATACTTGTAAATCAAAGTGTAATAATTTGGAAATGATAAATATTCAAGTAATAGCGAATTTATGTGTAAAGATTGTAACTTGGGTGTATTGAAAGAGCTGGTTTATCATGAAATGCATCTTGAGGATCGTTTTTTATTTTCACATATGTTTATTTACATATTTTAAGAATATATGTTGGAGTAGAAATTTTAAGTATATCTAAAAAGATATATTATACACACACAAAAAAAGCTAAAGATGAGGTATTTGATATGTTGATGCTTCATCAGTCGCTTATTGTAAGGTCTGGTTATTGAGAACTTCTCATGCCATTAGATATCTCTTTATACTAGTTATGATAAGACAATGTCTTTATGCCACAACATTTTCACCGTTTAACTACACATGCAGAATTTGTGACTCCAATTCTTTTTTCCTTAATTTGTTTAACTCAAACTCTCAAGAATAACAATAGTGGGGATAGGCTGGCAGTCCTTAGTTGTGATTTTTGCTCATAGCATCACAAATCACTAATGAGTCAATTTGGAACTGTATTTCAGTGGGATAGAAATTTTACTGGCAATAAGTGTATGGTTAGGCAATGCTATTTAGAGATCTCCCTACTATGGAAGAGAAAAGACCTAGAAAATATCTAAAAATGGTTGTCACACACAGCTTGGCTAGGTTATCATACCTGGAAAATTATTCTTTCTAGTAGTATAAATAATAATAGCAATAACAATGTCAATAGTAGTGGTAAAGCAGGAGGCAGTAATAGTATTAAAGATAAGCATTATATATCTATTTTTTCTCTAAATATAGATACATAGAATGGGTGCGTTTTACTTTGATACAAACTCTTTAAGATCAGAATGGAGGCCTGCACTGATAGCTAAGGAACTACCAGGATTTAAGATTGATATAACTCCTCTTAGTGAAATTTGTTTCCCAGAAGAAATCAGATTAGTCAGTGAACGGAAAATGTATACTGTTGGATTTGCTTTAAAGTCTAATTTAGTAGCTTCTACTGCTGGAATTCCTCATATCACTTGCGTTGCATGATGGTACTTGTGCTCGTTTTATTAGTGCCTATTAGATTCAAGAAGAAAAGCTTTTATTCCTTAGTGGATAGCATTATTACAGCAATACAATTACAAGATCAATTTTTTTTTCATTGAATCTTTGATATTTGTGTTGATATAAATAATAAAAATTATTGAAAACAATAATATTGGTGCTGTAAATTCAAGTGGTTTATTACTGAATGTATGTACAGCACATGGATTGATTATCACTAATACTTTCTCTAGACAGAAAAGTTATTATAAAGGAATATGATGTATCCATGTTCAAAACAATGACATTTATTAGATTCCATTAGTTAGGAATGAGAAAAAAAAGTTCACATTACGCAAACACAAATGCATATTGATGGACAAATCTTAGATTAGTACACTCCAAGATTAAAATTATAGTTATGTGTTTTAATGGATATTTCAATTATAATTGCAAGAAAAATGATGTTTATTCTTTAGAAAAATCTACTATATGCACTAATTCCAACAGATTTGAAATATTAAAATTGCTAAATTGGATCTACGGGACTGTCATATTGAATGTGGAATTTTCTTAAAAAGTGTGTTATGGATACAAATAAATCTATTCTTAGGTTCATTAAAAAGAAAGAATCGTGACTTGAGTTTTTAACAATGATTTTATTAGTAATGATTTTTAAAAGGAAAGTGGCATTTTCTGTTTCATAGAATAATAGATTAAATGTGGAAATTCATAATAAATATAAAAGATCTGAAGGTAAAAGTTCAATGACTGACAAGAAGTCAAATTTATTGGCAGATTAAAACTGCAAAGAAGATAGAGACATTTATTGATCATGGCCATTCTAGATTTTTTTTTTTAGCATTGAAAGCCACGCATGGTTTTTAAAAACAATACCACAATCCTATTAAATCCAGAAATAGCTCATCGTCTTTTGAATAGTATTACAGGTATTTAGATGACAACTTTTAATGATATGTTTATTTTATTTAATAATTTAGTTTTGGACAAAGATATCAACTAAATAAAGTCAAAGTAGCTCTTTGTAATCTGATGAAATACCCAGAAGAAATTTAAAAATATGATGGTAATATAATAGCTTCAAAAATTTAATTTGTTTAGGAATATATGGACCTATGAAGTTGTGCCATCAAATTTTAAGGATAATATTTTATTGTTCTAATTTTAAAAACAAACAGAATAGACAAGATTGCACTAATTATTATGGAATGTCATTATTATTCTCTGCAGCAAAGCTATTTCCAAGAATTTTGCTGAATAGCTATGTTTCAAGTTATAGATGAATGTTTACCAGAGATTCTGTATGATTTTATGGAATTGAGAAGCACTATAGGCTTGATTTGAGTTTCCAGCCAAATGCAAGAAAAGTGTTACGATAGAATGACAGCCTGTTAAGCTAATTGTGCAGACGCTGTGAGAATGTTATTAATAAATGAATACCTTCGAACAACCACATGATATAGTATTTATATAATAGAATGACAGCCTGTTAAGCTAATTGTGCAGACGCTGTGAGAATGTTATTAATAAATGAATACCTTCGAACAACCACATGATATAGTATATATAAATACTCACAGCGTCTGCACAATTAGCTTAACAGGCTGTCATTCTATCGTAATTATAATCGCACGCAAGACGTTATAAAATAAATGCTTATTCAAGAAAAGTGTTAGTAACAAAGGAGTAATTTATATATTGCTTTTATTGGTTTGGTCAAAGCATTTAAATCAATTAATAAGTCTATGACATTGTTTGAAATTGGTTAGTTGTCACCAAATATTATACAGCTTCTATTTGATGGAATGAGAGAAAATGTTATTACTAGAGGTTAAAAATCTGAGTCATTTGAAGTGAAAACTGGTATTAAACAAGGATATGGACTTGCTCTGATATTATTTTTAATTTCTATGAAAGTAGTGATGGATTTTTTTAAATTGAACAGAGTTCAGGATAATAGTGGTGAAATTTTTAATTTGACTCATTTAAAAGTGAATCAAGAACTTTACCTTCTTGGATTCTGGATTTACAGTATGCTGATGATTGTGCTATTTTTGTTATTTCAAAAGACTTTACAAAATGTTTTTAATGTTTTGAATGCAACTTATAAAAACAGATTTATTAATTAATGCTCACAGATTTATTAATTAATGCTCAAAGATCTCAAGTTCTTTGTCATTCAGTTACAGAAAAAAAATCCTCATCAATTTTTAGCTTGGATGGTTATCATCTTGAAAATGTAAACTAGTTTAAATATCTTGAGAGTTTTATGAGTAGGAAAGTGGACTTAGGTGATGAGATACAATACGGATTTCAACATGCTGCTGCTGTTTTCAACCAAGTTAAAGAATATATTTTTTTTATCAAAGGGAAGTAATTACTGCAGTTAAATTATCTGTATATAAGGCTGTTATTTTAGTGGATTTATTGTGTAGGAGTAAGACTTGGCTGTTGGCATATTATAAAGGTATTAGAAAAGTTTATTTTGAGGATGCTCTGAAAATTTTTAAAAATACAATGACAAGGTCATAAAAATAATCAATATGTTCTTCAATTTTGCATAAATGAGAGTCAACTATTGTAAAATCACATCTTTATTGGATTGACCATATAAAGTGAATTAACAGTTGAAGACTTCTTAAATGAGTGTTTTGTGCTGAACTTCAGCATAGTTTTTGTGAGAAACAGAAATCTCATTTATATTATAAGGATTACATCAAAGACATTTTAAAGAATTGTAATTGTTCCATTGAGAAATTGTGGCAAAGAATAACAATTAGACATAGTGTTGAAGTATTTCAGAAAGATTTTCTGCTGACACAGTTAAAAGATATTGTAAAATATCAATTAAATAGAAAAATGAACTGACATGTCTATATGTGTACACATTTGTGCTTCTCAAATTATTTTTTTAATCATTGAAAAACTTGAAACTGGAATAGTTGTTTTTTTCTCTCCTTTTCTATTTTTTTTTTTTTTTAAAGTTGAAATATCCAAATTCTTTTATGAGAATTGTTTATTTTATTTTTTTATTTAACAATGAACTTTATGAGGAGAGGATGAACTTTACTCCAAAAGTAATGTTTAAAATAAAAATTTAATGATAAGATATTTTTTGTGTATGCTAGAAAACAGTGAATGGTATTATCTTAATGATGATTAAACATGTGAACAAGATAATATAAAAAACTTATCAATAGTTTATACTGCCCCCCCCCCCAATTGAACAAATGAATAGAAAATTCCAATGCAAGTCATTGTGATCAAAGCCTTTTACTATACATCAAAAATTAGTTATCTAATTGACCAATATCTTAGAATCAGTTGTTTGGCTATTCTTATTTAAGAACTATTGAAGACACTGATGTTTTTAAATAAAGCACTTTTGATTACACTATATGGCCATTGGCATGGATATAGTATGAAAGGCTTTGCATTTTGTAACATATTTTTTAATTATAGATACCACTTATATAGTGGTATAATATTAGGTATATATGATGATTCAAAGCAAGAAGTCTTCAGTGAGTTATCTATCATATTTACTATACAAGAAATCCATTTGACCAAAATATAGAATCCTGCTTGTGGAAAGGGTCAATGGTCTTGTCAGGAATCTATTAATCAAGACTATTTTATTTATTGATTTCATGATTGTTAATGATTTAAAGTTATATAATGAATCAAGTAGATATTTGTCTGGAGTGAGCCTTTGAACTATATTAATAAAAGTTATAAATACCATATTACTTCGAATATAAGCCACACTTTTTTTTCCAAATTTTGGATTCTTAAAAGAGGGATACAGCTTAAATTCAAGGTGAAAATTTTTAACATCTTATTTCTGTTGATATTTTCTTTACACTATACATGCACATAGTATTACGATCATTTCCTGCATAGAATAACATGTTAATTTTCTTTTAATCAATATATTTTAGTTTAATTTTGTAAATGGCTTTAATTCTTTCTCAAATCACTTCTTTTATATTATTTTGCCAATTTTACCAGTATTTTATTGAGAAAAGTTTACTAAATAATATTGAGAAAAGTTTACCAAATAACCTTTAGAATAGTTTTACTTCTAACAAATCAATATAACAATAAAATAAGAGCCTGTCTTCCAAGGTGCTAATTGGTTGATTGTTGTTCTCTATACGAGAGCACCTATTAAAATTTCAACATAGATTCCTTTTGATTTTTAAAGTGAAAATGAATGTTTTAGAATATTTTAATGTTATTTTGCTGCTGCTGATGATTCCAATATTTTCATTTGATTTTTAAAGGGAAAATGGATGTTTTAGAAACTTTTAACATTATTTTGCCTATTTTACCATTATTTTATCAATAAAATTTTATCAAATAACCTTTGGAATAGTTTTACAACTAACAAATCAATATAACAATGATATAAGAGTCTGCCTAACACTAGAGAGTGTCTGTCAAAATTTTGACCATTCCTGTAGCTTCCTTTTAATTTTTAAAGTGAAAATGAATGTTTTAGAATCTTTTAACATTATTTTGTCGAAGTTGACAAATTCCAATGGTTTCATTTTAAATTTCAAAGTGAAAATGAATATTTTAGATCTTTTTTTATACCTTTTTAATTTTTTTCAGAAAATATTTACAAAATATAGTAGAAGAATGATTCAGATTTTAATAGAAAAATGTTTTTTTATGTGAAAGTAAATTTGCAAAGAAATTATAATGTTCGGCTGCAATTTAAATTGTCTAAAGATGATATACCTGATCAAATAGCAAAGTTGAGAATTCAAGTTCTGAAAGTGAAGATATAGAAAATGAAAGTACAAATATGCAGCTTAAATTCAGGGGTTACTTTTTTTTCAATTTTTCGGGCTTAAAATCCTACTGTGGCTTAAATTCAGGGATGGCTTATATTCTAAGTAATATGCATCCTTGTCTTTCTTACACCAATTTAAAGGCTTGTAATAGAAGAATATTCATTATTAGCAAATCATGTATAATAACATTAACCTCTTCTTCTTATATCATCTGATTTTCTTGTTCTTGTTCAATAATGTAACATACCTTTTGAATAAATTAAGTTTTGAAATGAACTATGTATAGGTTTAAAAAAAAATGTAACTGTGATTAATAGAAATTTTGTGTTAAAAATTTGACTTCATCGGCTACGTGTATTAATTTTATGAAATCTTTTACAAATAAATTATTATTCATTTCATAAATACTAAATATTTATTTCAGCACATCCCTTGACTTCTAAAGTTTACTACATTATGAAGACCACTTTTCCTTTTTGAACTCTTGTATCATCAAAAGTTAGAAAGAAACTTGTCTAGAAATGAACTAAAAATTGAATTATTCATTGGATAATTCAGATTTATAATAATTCAGAACAGGGAAATACTTTTATCTATTAAAAGATAACTTTGACATTTATTAGTAAATTAGTAGCATATATATATTGATTATGCCCTGCATACTTTAATCCAGTAATAAAGTGGTGGGTTGAGAAGTTCAAGGTCATGGATTGAAAGTTTCAATGCTCAAACGTGTTTGGTACAATGGTGAACTCTAATAGAGTTCAAGCCCATAGATTGTGGTCCAACTGCATCACATTGGTACTCATATTGTTTATACTAAATAATAAAACATTTAATTATTTATGATGATTATTTACATGAAGAGTAAGTGTGAGAATTAGTGGTAATTTTATTTTAATTTTAAATTTGATTTTTTTTAAAAAAAAAATGAGGTTATTAAAAATTATTTTTTAGAAGCGCTAAATAAATAAGCATATCTATATACTAGCAGTTTATTTAACCTTCTGTTTAAATATTATAAAATATCGTATTTATTATTATATTGCAGAATTAATCATTTTGTTTGAAAATTAAAAACAAATTTAGTTAAAAGTCAATTATTCTTCATTAATAATAAATTTTCATACTGTTTTAGTTGTTATTGAGTGAACAGTTGATTTTAAAGAAAAGTTTATATTTTCTTACGATTGGTAGTAGAATTGATGAATCATGGGAAGGTTTAAGAACTACAACTAATATAATGTGAGTAGTATATACATTAATATTAAATTTATCTTTTATATATTGAATTTTTTTTTATCATGTTCTTGTTTTTAAAATATATGTTATCATTATTATAAGCTATTAACTAAATGTCAGTTTAATAATGTTAAAATCAATTATTATTTATAATGATCAAATCATATCAAAATTTTATTGCAAGATGTTAATTATATATTTGAAAATCAGGCACTCTTCACAAACCTGGAGCTTAATTGTAAGTATAGGAGATTTGAATTCAGATTTTCAAGCACCCTTCAACTATCAACACTATCTCATACAACTGATACACATGATGACACACATATAGAAAAGATTAATAATCACCAATTATTGTATAGTGGTGATTATTTATCTTTTCTACATGTGTGTGGTCATGTCTATCAGTTGTATGAGATAGTGTTGATAGTTGAAGGGTGCTTGAAAATCTGAGTTCAAATCCTCTATACTTACAATTCAGCTCCAAGTTTGTGAAGAGTGCCTGGTTTTCAAATATTTACTCATCAAGCTTGTATCCTGTCCATCCTTCTTCTATGTATTTAAATGGATACGATCCTTTATATGAGAGATCAGAGTGACTTGAGGTCAACATGGGCATGACAATAATATTGGTACCAGCATGGGATTCGGGTTTTTGTCATTAGATTTCAATGATATGGATGCTGAAAAGTTGGAGGTTGGAGTAGATTGAAGCCTGTCCATTAAAATATGAAGATTCGTTATCTTAATATAGACAGAGCACTGATTATATATATATATGTGTGTGTGGGAGATGATAATCTGGACCAACTGATGAGTGCTGGTTTAGCATGAAATATAATTTTGGTAATTGACCAAATAACTGCAGTTATTATCCAAGAAAATGAAATTAAATTTTTTATTATTTCTAAAATATTTCAAATTATAAATTATGAACTTTATATATATCAATGAAATCAAAATAAATATTTTTTCTTTTCTTTTTTATACTATTTATTTTAACTTAAAACTTTAGTAATTATTTAATAACTTAAGCTTTGGGATATATATTTACATGTGTAACAACTATATCCAAATATGTTAGTACAATAACTCATAAGTCACATTTGTAAAAAATCATTTTTTAACAAACATGCAAACAATATTTACTTTCTCTTGGCCAAATAAAATATGGCCATTTTTATCTCACCTACTCACATTCTTATATGATAAATAAATCAAACACTGGCACTTGAAAGGTGAAACTATATTAGCAATGATTTTTGTAAAATAATAATCAAGATGAAAATTCTAATATTTACTTTATCATTGTTACAAATTTAATAGCTATAATTTATTTATGAGTTTCTTAAAATATTTTTTAAATATACTAACAGGGCAAAGATCTCTTCAACCATAATCCTCTCAAACAAAGTTTTCTAATTATCAAGTGGTGAAGTTTTAGCTTTTTTTTCTTTATTGTTTTACTTTCTGCTATGTCTGAAAGCGTAACTCTTATTCTCCAGACTGCATGAGATCTAAATTTATCCCATGGTTAAACCCCAACTAATACAGTTAATATTTAGTATTTAATATATCTATATAAGAGGTAGACATTAATAATTAACAGCTATACAATTTAACATTATATATATATATAGACCTGTAGACAAGTTAAATATATATATATAATATATATATATATATATAGATCTCTGTAGACAAGTCTCCACACTGGAAGCTTAAGGTGTATATGGTGACATCCAAACCCAAATTAAATATTTATTTTTCTCAATTCTATGAATTGATTATCCAATTACTCTATCCCCCCAATAAGGTAATTATTTCATTTATTCGAGATACATCCTGGACCAAGTTCTATTAAAAAAATATTTTTGGATTTCTAGAGTTTTTATCAATGAATGGATCAGGAACTCACAATCATTTAATTGAGATTTTAACTAAATTACTCTTTTCATCTACTTAGAAATTAATCTTTTCTGATCATTTAATACCATTTTAATGTTACATTCTTAGAAAGCTACATTTTTAAATTACTGTGTATGGGTTTTACATACATGTATGTATGTCCCATTACAATTAACCATTTTATGTGTATGTATTTTCACATACAGACATAACACTTCCTTCAAGTTCAGAAATTTATTTTCTCTCTGGACTTAAAATGAAGTCACCTAGATAATTCAGAACTCTTTTTACACATTGAGGTGGATTTATCACAGTTTTGTTTGTTATATTACCCTCTGGTACACATAATTGATCTTCATCATTGTGGGTAAATCTGTTTTCAGTTTAGTATTTTCATTTAATACTATCTTGTTTGTATCCATTCTCTTGAAAAATTTGGGTATTACATCCACACTTTCATCTTTATGCAGTTGATTGACATGTTTGCAAAATATTTTTCTGTCATTCATACAAATAGTCACTACTTACTTTGATAGGTGACATATAACTACAACTTGTGACCAAAATTTATTTAGGCTATTTTTAACCCACAGTCTTTCCTGAGATGAAAACTTATAAGTGTTCTCGGTCAGTTCATTATGATCCTCTGTCAATACAATGTTTGTTAATTTAGTCCACTACTTCAGTAGGTGATTTGCCAGATTTAGCAGCTGGAATCAAATGCTGATTAAGAAGTGTGGTAAGGACTGTTTTCTATATTCTTGTTTTCCTCATTTTGCTAATGAATGACTTAAGGTTTTGCATTGCTTTTTTAGCCAATCCATTAGATTTAGGGTGGTAAGGGGGCATCAGTAAATGTTTTATCCCCCATTCTTGCATAGCCTTCTTGAATTCCCCTAATGGGAATCCAGTTCTGTTATCTGAAACTAAAGTTTCATGGAGACTATGGTATGAAAAAATTTTATATAACATCACATGTTTCACCTGAATTAGTATTTTTAACTAATTTATATTTGGACCAACCTGAATATGAATCCATGACTACTAAGAATAAATATCCCTCAATTGGATCACAGTGACTGATATGAATGTGCTACCATGATCTCTCAGCTTTTGGACATGCTTCAAATTTTGATGGAAGCTCTTTAGCTCATAATAGACAATCACTGCATTTTTATATATATATTTTCAAAATCAATGTTAATGTACAGTCACCAAACAACTACAGGCTAAAGTTTTTCCCCTAACAATGCCCAGATGACCTTCATGTAATAACTTCTACCTTTAACTGGGATTAGATGCAATCATCCCTTGGAATGCAGCTTTTGCAATCTGATAACTTCCCACGAGCATTCCATAGTTTTTTATGGAGAAAAGCTGAGATCCTGGGGAAAGAAATCTTTTGATGGTGATCTACTGCTCTTACACTCACAGATGCACTACTAATAGCAGCAACCACAGAAAAAGCAATTAGTCCTTTGTATTTAGCTTGTATATCATTTCCTCCTTTGTTTCTCATCTTTTCCAGACTAAATTCTTGGAATATAATTAGTTTGAATTATTAGTCTGTTATCATACAAATAATTACTTATCTTTAATTACTCAATTTATTACTTTCTTGAGAATTTATTTCTGTATCCACAAAGTTTTATAATTAATTAAAATTTATGAATTCCTTTTCTTATAAGGTGATTTGTAAGCTCGTTTATATATATGTTTGTTTGTTTAAAGTACGTTTAATTGCAAAATGTTTCTTTTCAACGATTTATTATTTAAAATTAAAGATTAAACATTTAATATTTTACAATTTTCTTCTCAACTTTTTCCTTCTGAATGAATGGAATGTTGTGCAGTTTGCAAATTATGGGTATCACCTCTGGGATTACCTCTAATGAAGCAAGTGCTATTTTAATAGTACTAGGTTTCCTATTAAAGCAGAGGAAATTTGTCTCTCATTTTCTTTTCAATGTCAATCTTTTTAACAAAAATGAGTTTTATTCTCAATTTTTTAAAGCAGCTCGGCCTATCAATGGGTTAATAGAAGCATAAACTAAGTATAGAGGTAACTCACCTACATTTGCCTCTATTCTATTCACAAGGGCTTTAACCGCACCTTTAATTTTGATGTCATTTTTTTACACCCAAGCTTTTAGGCCTATTTTGTCTATTTCCAGGGTTTTAGTACAATTTGAAGTTACATAAAACCCTGGACTGAGATTAAAGATGTCCAATAACACTATCGACCTCCATAGATATGGGCTGGTCACACAATTTTAATTTTAGTATTGTTTTATCATCTTCAGTGATCAACATATTTTTTATATTCACTAATTGATTTTTATGTCTATTGAATGTATCTTTACAGCTGTTTCTTTCTTTGGCAGGTTCGTTATTTTTATTTTTAAACATCGCTTCAAAGTGACCTTTTTTTTTTTTTTTTACAAATTTTACAATGTTCATCTTTATGCAAACAGTTACTGGTCTTGTAGTCATTTTTCCGCAACAACAAAAACAAATAAATATATTTTTACTGTTAGAATTAATGTCTGATGTTAGTAGATTTTTAAAAAAATTGATTTATGCATTTGGCAAATGTCAGCGTTACCATTGCCCTTAAGCTCAGCAAACTTTCGATATTGCTTGAGAACTAGTTCATGAGATGTCCCACATTTTATGGCTTCATTATAATTTAAATTACTATTGGCTGATAATTGTTGCCTTAAACTGTCACTAATCATACCCCTCAGAAATTGTTCTCGGAGAGCCTGTCAAGGAAAGATACATAATTGCAAATTTTTGCCAGGTTACGCAGAGTGATGTTTGTAATCTTTTATGCTTTCATTCCTACTCTGATAACAGTCTTGAAAATGAAGTCTGGCAACATGCCCCAGGGGATGGGGATTAAAATAATAATCGATCTTTAATTTGATTATATGAAAAATCTTTAGGAGTCTGAAGTTCTGAGAGCTTGTCTGCTATCTCTATAAGCCCTTTTACCAGCAAAACATAATAATTTGCTATTTAATCTTCTCCTCTTCAATTCTGTTAATGAAGAGATATTTTTCAACATGTTGAATGTACAGGGGCCAACTACTTGCCACACTGATGTCAAACTCTCCAAATGATGATTGTATTTTAGCCAATTGTTCTTTAAGCAGAAATCTAATCATTAAAATGCTAATTGCTTCAAGGTTCAAATCAGGATTGCACCAATTGCAATGTCTGGAAGTGTAACTCTTGTTCTCCAGAGATCTAAATTTATCCAATGATAAAAACCATAACTAATGCAGTCAATATTTAGTATTTAATATATCTATATAAGGAGTTTATATTATTAGTTAACAAATATACAATTTAACAATCTATATATATATATACACCCATAGCCATATAGAAATAATAATGAAGATCTATGTGATTCATCAAGTCCCTTATTTGCTTTGGCATGTTTGGAAGCAAGTCTCTCCACACTGGAAGCTTAAGGTATGTATGGTGACATCCAACACGAAGGTTAAATGTCTATCTGCATACCAAAAGCTTCTTATAGGGTTTTTTTCTTTT
The DNA here is from genome assembly GCA_028023455.1 of Epiperipatus broadwayi. Classification (NCBI taxonomy): domain Eukaryota; kingdom Metazoa; phylum Onychophora; class Udeonychophora; order Euonychophora; family Peripatidae; genus Epiperipatus; species Epiperipatus broadwayi. The sequence continues at coordinate 17,513 of JAQFVV010013200.1, forward strand.
TCTCACTTGGCTTCTATCAATTGATTGTCCAATTACTTTTGATTGGCTCTTCTTTCATATCCCGTAGATAAGGTAATTATTTCATTTATTCAAGATATACTATGGACTAGAGAATTTTACTTCTATTAATTTCTATTTGGATTTCTAGAGTTGTTATCAATGAATGGATCAGGAACTCACAATCATTTAATTGTTAATGGTGTATATTTTTATTGAAAGAATTTTATTACTTAACTCCAGAGATTTGAACTAATTGCTCTTTTCATCTACTTAGAAAATAATCTTTTCAGATCGCATAATAACATTTTAATTTATTTAAGTTTACTATTATTAAGCGGCTAAATTTTAAATTACTGTGTATGTATTTTACAAGCATATATATATATATATTGTCCTATTACAATTAACTATTTTATGTGTATGTATTTAAACATGAAAACCACAAAAACCTCACCCCCACCCCAAAAAAAAAATAATAATAAAAAAAAAACAACACCCCCCCCCCACCATAAGCCCCCTTATAAAAAAAAACCACAACAAGGAGGGGGGTGTTTTTTTTTTTTATTTATTTAACACACACACACACATACATAACACGTTCTAATTAAGAAAGTTGGATTTCATTTACCAAATAATATTTGGGTAGATGATTGAATTGCTTATGGACAGAGTATTTGAAATAAAAATCTCCCTATTTGGAATGTAAAAAATTTCTGGCCCAAAATTGAAACTAGATTATGGACAAATCAGGCAAATACATGAAGCAGTGATAGCAGACTCTATATAAAACTGTTGTATATATATATAATTTTGTAATATGCTGTCAACATAAAGATGCTTATAAGCTGTATTTAACAATTTTTTGGTGACAAATATTGTTTAAAATATAAGCTTCTTTTTTTTAAAAATCTATGATCTAATTTATGTATATATAGTATCAAAACTTACAAGAACATTTATTTTAAGAATGTATTTTTTTTAAATAGTTTATGTAATCAAATCAAAACTGGGAATTAACTGCAAAATTAAAATTATAAAATATGTATTATTTATAGTTAAATCATATCGTGTCTCTTCTTTTTAGTAGTATATAAATTCTAATTTTTACAAATGCAATAATTCTCTAAAATTTTGACTGTTTAGACACAAAGCATATAGAAAAAATACAATTCTTTCAATAATTCAAGTTACAAAAGATATTGAGGAATGTATTTTGGTCAGTCTGTATTTTCAGTGAAACTGAACTTTCTCATTCACAAGTTGGAAAAAAAAAATTGCAGTGGATATTGTAGAATTTTCATGAAGATCCTAAATCTTTAACTAACTATAGCAAATTAATTCTTTATTAAATCAGACAACTTATGAAAACTGTGAATGCAAATAACAATAGCTTTTCTATACAAAATTGATATCTATGTATCAAAAGAGGGTTGCCTTGACAATAGTTTGAAATTGTTGATTGTTATTGATACTAGAATTGTCCAAGTATTGACTGGTTTTTAATGATATATATATATATATTAAACTATTATATATACTAAGTAATAAATTTAAGTTCATAATCTTGTTATAATCCATTTAAATTCTATTTCATAATTGTACCTTATTTATTTAACTTTAAAAAACAAGTGTAGTAGTTGTGATTTTGTGCTGTTATTTAAAAGCCAATTATTTCTCCTTTAATCAGTAACCTAGCTGATTATAGCACTATTACTTATGAATCAGCAGATCGACATTTTTGAGGACACAAGACTTATATTTTTGAGGCTTTTGTTTAATATAAAAATATCATAATATCTAAAGAAGTGTCAAAAGCAATTTTTTTTAATATTTATTATGAAAAAATTTTTTGCCAGGTAAACTTTAATTTTATTTTTATAAACCAATAATTTTGTGATGTCATTTTCTTCAGATAAAATAAAAAGACAATAGCAAAAAATTGCAATTGTCTAATGACATTTGATACCTATTATTGAAAAAATAAAGATTATAAATACATTCTTAATTTTTTTTTGTTATTTATCATTGCATTCCTCATTTCAATTCCACCATTTTAAACCATCTACTGTGATTTATTTTTTCAATATTCTACCACTGTTTTTTCATAATAGTCACAAATTTTGATGATTTTCATCAAAATGTTAAATGTGCATACTTGCAACTTGTTCTGTGAATTTCATTTCCAATTTATCACTATTGCATTCTACAATTTTTTTTTCTGCTTTATTTTAAAGCTAACCACTCTTCAATATACTTTACACAATTCCAAATACAATATTTTATTATTCCACATTTCCAAATATACCTGACAGTTTTGGATGTACAACAAACTTCTTCAAAGCTAAACTTACCTTCTTGTTAAATCACCTTTAGTTTAAGTTAAACTTATCTATTTTGAACTCTGTATGATCAATCCATTCTTTTACAAAGTTGTTGATTATAAGATATGGATTAGTAAATCGTGGATCTTTGCAAACTTTACTGGAAAAAGGATAGGTAGCAATGACACTAATTTTTATTTCAGGGTTGTAGTCATAATTAATTGAAATGGGCATGAATTTATCTTTTCAGAAAATAAAATTCCTATAAACAATTTCATGAATCAGTTTTTATTTCTTTTAAAAAGTCTCAAAAAGAGCTAACTTATGCTGATAAACTGAAATACAAGCATCCTCTTAATCTATGGTAAAATGTAACATTTGCAAGGTCAAGAAGTGAAAATCATTTTAATTACTTCCATTATTAATTTCTGCAATTGTTTTAAGAAAATTTCCCATTATAACACTTTAGATACAACACATATATAAAATTCTGTTTTGTGATTAATTATCCTTTTGAAAATAAAATAGTTTTTTACACATGATTAGCTATTATAAAATGATATAAGTCTTCTAACAATTTGCATTTTGACTGAACTAAGTACATAATTTTCTACTTCTTCCTTTTCCTATGTATTGATTTTTTCTTTAACATAACATACCATTTACACCTTTCTTAAACACTTTATCAATACTTTTATTTATATCAGAGTAACAGTTTCGACTGTCCTGCAGTCATCATCAGAGCTCTTGACAATCATGTTTTCAAAAACCAACTAAAGAGCTCTGATGATGACTGCAGGACAGTCAAAACTGTTAGTTTGATATAAATAAAAGTATTGATAAAGTATTTAAAAAAGGTGTAAATGGTATGATATTCATCTATTTTAACTGGGCAATCTTATTATTAGAAGTTTTGTTCCATTATTCCAACAATAAGAAACTGGACATTAAATTATTTTATTTTTTATGAAAAGCATATGCTATCACACAAAACTGATATTTATTTTTTTAATAAATGTTCATTTTCTTGATATCATCACTATATATAATTTGCACTTGTATTTGTTTATGATATATAATTTTGCTTTATAGCACATCAAAATGTACGCCAAATCTTAATTGTGCAACACTTATTTTTATTTTGAGACTTATCACTGGGATAATCAAAACATATTGTACAGAAATATATAAAGCTACATACCTATATATATATAATATTTTAATTTTATTTCCACTATTGCATTGGCTTGCAAGTCAGTACTTTACATATTTTATTTCTGCATTTAAATCAAATTGTAAATGTAAAAAAATTAATATTAGAAGTTAGATAACAAAGTAATTTGAAAACAAGTTTTTATAATTAAATACATAATGTATTTTCCTGGAACATGTGAAGAAACATAAATTTCTCATTTAGAATGAAGTTGAAAACATATTTGACTATAAAATTCCTACTTGTAGTTTAGTTAAAAATTGATCCATAATGTCTATCTTTATTAATATTTTCAGTGCAAAATTAACCAATGAGATTTATAATTTATGAATTTTCAGTTTTTTAACATTTTTAACTAGTGATTTAATTTTTCTATATAATTAAAATTGCAATGAAGAAAAGATAAAAAAAGTATACATTTTGTATTTGTTATGAGATCCTTATTCTAGAGATATTCATTGTAAATATGAATAGTCAATGAATATCAAATGCTAGTGTCAATTGGGTCTCAAGTTAATTTCTAGTTATAGTTATTCAGGCAATATATTTGAGTTTAAGTACTTATGGTATAAAGTATTTTGAAATGAAAAGTAAAAGTCTATTTGGGAAAAGTGGTTCTGCTTAATGAAGGCCAATATTACTACCAAATGATATCCATTTGTTATTTATGATTTATGAAGTTGAGGAATTATTGCTAACCAAAAGATGATGAAATATTTTAAATGTTATTGCAAAATAACATTTTTTTAAAAAAAATTGCAATGATAATAGAAAATAAACAGCAAATTTGATTTGTTTCAAAATACTCAAATAATGTAATAAAAAATGATTATATTTCAGCCTAATAATTTTTAATTTGACATTTAGTTATTCAAAACAGTAAACTTCAAAGGTTTTAATAACTCATAATATATTGCTTACATAAATGATTTCAGATAACAAACATGGCTTTTTAATTGCATGAGTTTTAAAGCCAGAGAAAAAAATAATATAATTGATTTTGCAACAGAAAAATTATTGTTTAATGTTATAAACTGAAATACAATTTGCCATGTGACTTGGATTGTAAACTTCTATTTCATGCAAATTTCAAAATGCTTCAGACATATCTTTTCATCAAATGAATTTCATTTGCTTTCCTTTTGTCTTCTATTTTTATTATTGTAAATATTTTGATTATATCAGACAGCCAATATCAGCATATACTAAAATAATAAAACGAAACTTAATTATCATAATTATAATTACATGATAAAATACATTTACATATCATGAAAGTAACTTATAAATGAAAACATTGCAATTCTTTACAAATTAAGACTGTTAAAAGATATTTTATATGTATTGTTAGGAAGTCTGTGTTTTTTTGTATAAATTAAATACTTTATTTATAAAAAATAAAAAATAATCACATGGCTTTATTGCTTGGAAGTTCATTAGAAATTCAAGAATCAATAGCAACATACCTGGGTTCACTCTGTGAACCTTAAGCACCTGCGCTTACCATTCTATTATTGCATACAAACCACACTGTATTACATAATACAAATGAATATAATTGCATAAGACAATTTATGTATATATTTTGGTATTTTAGATTAAAGAATTTGAAGTTAAAAATTTCTAAACTATCTCCTGGAGGGAACTGTGATCTTCTTAGTGCATTGAAAAAAGTTTTCAAATTAAGAAATGTTGACTCAATCTGCCTTATCTTAGGAAATTGGTAAGATATTTCCGAGTATTATTTATCTGTATTGTTAACTGAGTAATGAATTATATTTTTAAGGCCCAGTGTGTTTTGAAGCAGTAGTAGAGAATCAGATTCTAGAACTCAAAATCCACGGATCATGTCCCAACTCCGTCACTTTCAGTGAATGAACTTCCTGTGAAGTCTTGAGAGTAGACTTTTTCATTATTTATTAACTGAATAATTCAAAATGATGATGGTACATTCAAATATCTAATTAAATTAATTCTTGCTTGGGAGTTCATAAGAAGCTCAGACACTGGAAATAACAAAAGTGAACCCTAGACTTTTACCTCCAGATTCTACCACTCTATCAATGACCAATCCATTAAGGGCACAATTAAATATAATTGTATAAGAAAAGATTTTGTTTCTTTTAAATAAACAATATAATTAATTATTAGAAGTTGGGATTAAATTGTTATCTATACTTTTATCAAGATTCTATATTTTCATTTATAATACTAATATTTTTTATTGTTTTCAGAGAAATTTAAAAGTATGAAAAATTTACAATATTAGTTAAAAACACAATTTCCATGTCATTTGTACCAAAAAAAATTTTTTAAAAATGTGCTACTGTTTATTCTATAAGGAGATATTGGTTTAATCTCAATATTTAAGCTGTGAATACTCAGAGATCACCGATTATATATATATATAATTAAAGTCAAAAAATTAGTAGATAGATACTAAAAGCAATTTATGGTTTACACATCATTTGGTATAACAGCCAACAGGCTACAATTTAAAACTTTATATTAGGTCTTGTCATGTTATCCATTTCCACTAGGCACTCCATGACTAAAAAGTGATAGGCCTTTTCATATTTTGGTTGTCTTTAATTAGTCATTTTGAGAAAGCTGTAAATATAAATGGAATTTATTATCATCGCAATATGAATGTACGAAATATGTTTCCATCCTGATAGCTTACTTTCTTATTTTTCAGCCTGAAGGATTTTTTTTATTGATGCAGTCAGTGTTTATTGTTAGAATCAGCCAATGACTTCTGACGTTATTATATGAAGCAATTATTAGTGACTGCGTGTTTAAACTATGATTTGATTGAATTCCTTTTGAAATCTGAAGTCTGTAAAAAAAAAAAAAAAAAACTTTAAGAAAAACTCGAATGCTTTCTTTGACATGTCTTTTATAAACCCATATTATCACTTACCTGCTTATCAAAAAACATGTTTTTCTGAAGCTAATCTGCCCATTTATACAAGGTGATTTTTGGAAACATATCTAATCTTTTCACCTTATTTTCTAAATCCTTAATTACTAATGGCTTTAATGGTCAATAGATTGCTAATCAAAATATAGGTATAACATTTTTGATTTTATACAAAATAAAAATGCATAAGTTGAAAATATTTGTTTATATCCCGACTTTTACAAAACTGAATTTTCTACAATTAAATTGAGATCATAAATTATTATGTAATTTCACCATCAGTTAACTACCTTTGGCATTTACATTTTTTAACTGACCAAATTTATGCATACATGATAAAACTGTGATGTATTGAAAGTGGAATTTTAGCCATGTGTTCTTGATGAATGTATACTACCAAATTTTTATATCTTATAATTCTCATTATTAATATTGTGATTGTCTAAGTATTGACTGTTTTTAATGACATTACTGAAAAGCTACACATACAGGAAAATACCTAGCCTACACATCTAATCACACCAGAAACACAAAACATGGAGTTATACTATCATTGTGGAACAGAGCAAAAGAAGTTTGTTCAGAAACTGGTGATTTGTAAAAAGAAAAGATTTATATAGAACAAAGTCTTAAGAAAAATGGTTATCCATCAGCTGTTATTAAGAAAACATTAAATAGACAACAAAAAGAACCACCATCAAGAGAAAAGACAATTATTGGTACTGTAGTGTATCCATATATTCCAAAAATAGCAGACAAATTAAGGAAAATCTGCAATCAGTATAACATCAGAACAGCTTTCCAGAGCCATACCACACTATGAGGATTTCTAACATCTACAAAGCCTAAACTTGAAATGCTGCAAAGAAAAAACTGCATCTATGAAATACCATGTGAATGTGGAAGAACATATATTGGTGAGACTAGCCGTCCCATTCAAAAGTGCTTGCAAGAACATAAACTGATGATTAGAAGGGAGAAAACAGATGTGTCTAAGGTAGCAGACCATGTATGGACCAATGAACATACGTTCGATTGGGAAAATACAAAAATATTAGATAAAGAAGAAAAGGTACAAAGAAGAAAATTTAAAGAAGCTGCTCACATGACAATGGCAAAAAATCCCATAAGCCAACCTAGTGTGACTATACATAATGTATGGAAACCACTAATCAACTTTGCTCTGAGGAAAAAGTGGAGAAATCAGGAGGAACCTCATAGATAAGTATATGAAATTACTACATACTGTTGCCTTTGGCAGGATGGCTCAGTTGGTTTGAGCGTTACCTTAAATTTCAATAATCGAGAATCTAAGGACACAGGTTTGAATCCCATGCTAGTACTGTCACTGGTCAGGCCAGCAACACCTGAAGAAGAGGGGAGAAAAATATCTCTCGAAATGTTGTACATATACTAACCTGTTTGCTGTGATATTACTAACAGTTAGTGCACATACTAACCTGTTTGCTGTGATATTATTAACATTTGTTTGCTGTGATATTACTAACAGTTGTTGCATATACTAACCTGTTTGCTGTGATATTACTAACAGTTGAATACATTTGGAATATTTAACTAAAATTAAACTTTTCTAAAGACATTCAACACACATATTAGATGATGGAAATAGTCCAATATAAAAATACAGCTAGAACACCATCATCACAAACCTTCAGAAAAACAATATATATATATAATGAAATTATTTTTCCTTTCATTTCAAAAGTCACTTATACAACTCTCTTTTTAACTTTTCTTACAGAATTATAATGTGTTTAATGATTAAATAAACAAGCAATCAAAATTATTCAATGCTGAAATTTGTTTTTTTACACGTATATATTTTGGGATATATACTTACTTTTACATGATGTATAGATATATTTATTTTTATCTACATTTTCTTCATCATTTGCAAACATAATACTATACATCAATTTTTTTATTTTTTAAGTTACTTTTCACTGCATAAATTTTATATTATTTTTAAAATTTAAATTCATATTTTTATTGTGTCCCAATTTACAATCTCCAACAATATCATGTAATAATGAATGAATATATGTATCTTGTCTTTCTAATGGCATATGTTTCACTGTCACTTATCAGTCATCTTTAATATTATTTCAAGCATTTGTCTATTAATTTGCACATGCCCCATTAAATTAATAATAGCCTAAAAATAAATTTAAATATATAATTATCTATATATGTCATATTATTCTTAGATTTCATTTGTATGATCATGATCTATGTAAGGAAAGCATCACATGATCACCATCTCATGCTAGCACATAACTGTTAGTAAACAGGCAAAAACTCTCCATATAGTAGTGCCACCTTGTGCTAACCAGAGTAATCAATGGATGCCAGAAGGCTTGTGCATAAAATCCCTATCTAGTGCCTACTTATCCAATATCCCCAGACTAGTTTCTCTCAGATTCAAGGCTCCTCACTGACGAAGGCCACAAGCCAGAAACTAGTCTGGGGATATTGGATGAGTAGGCACTAGATAGGGATTTTATGCACAAGCCTTCTGGCATCCATTGATTACTCTGGTTAGCACAAGGTGGCACTACTATATGGAGAGTTTTTGCCTGCAGTTAGATATAAAAAATCCAAGTCTCATCCAATGTTATGGCAAAAGAATATGCAGATATTTTATCTGTAAAATAAGTAATTTTTTATAAAATTCTAATTAATTTAAACATTGATCTTCCCATCCAATTTATGAACTCAAAAAATGCTACATTAATTTATAACTAATAATTAAAACATAAAAAAAAATATATTATAATTATCTTGTAAATTTAATTGCATTACAAAGTAAATAAAATAAATAATCAAGTAGTATATTGCTTGGAAATTATAAGATATTTGAGCACTATAGGAGATGTATCAGAACTGCAATCCATGAACCTTGAGTTTCAGAATGCATCATGCTAAATTGCACAGAACTTTTAACAGTAGATCAATAAACCATGATTCATCAAGTTTGTTGACATGTTCCTCAGTAGGAAATTTTCACAGCTGAAGCTAGAATATAATAATTTATTATAAAGTTTGTCTGTTAATAATATAATATGGTATAAATGTAAGTATAATTTTATTTAAATTTTTCCATTTTTAAAAAAGACTGCTGCAAAGATAAATTATTAAGTAACATCCTTTTATATATTTTAATGTTATTTGGGGATGTTCTTTACATATAAACTAGTGCTTATTCATGGTTAATTAAAAATAATTTTGTTAAACAAAATAAATAATATTTATTGTGAATCATTGGCAAACTAAAAATTATATAAATGATAATGGCATTTTTAAAAGTGTTATAAATAAGTTTTACAAAGATATTTATTTATAGTTCAACACAAATAAATATAATTTCAGGGTATACCCTAGATGTTAAAATAAGCAATATTAAATTGGTATCTGTATATAGGATAGAATTATCAAAAAAGCTTTGTGTATCAAAATAATATATTTATTGTTAAATAATCTATTTAGATATTACTTATTTATTCATCGCAGCCGCCTTGCAAGCAAGTAGTGGTTGCATACGGTTGTGGGTTCACGTCCCCGCCGATGCTATGACATATGAGGAAAGAAAAAATAATGAATTATATAGTTATTTCATTTTATGATAGTTATATTATATATATACTATTTTCCCTCATATCTTTTTGTAGATTGAAAATGCACATTTAAAATAGTTAAGTAGCTTAAGAAATTTAATCGATAAAAATATTATAGTAAATTGTTTTTAAGATATATTAAAGTATTATTCTTTAGAGTTTTTTTAAATGATTAAAAGTTTTCGATTGAATTTTTAATTATGTTTCATTTAACTCTTTAAAAAAGTCAATACTATTACAGTATATGATCTAGCTTAAACTTCACGATCTATTCATCAAATGAAATTTAAAGGAAACAAAGCAATGGAGTAACTAGTTTGTAAAAAATGTAATATGTTTATTTATTATTAAATTTATTGAGCAATTTTTTAGTAAGCAAAGCAATAAAAAAAATAATCCATAAAAAAAATCAATTGTTAGTAATAACTCTGTTAAATTAAAGCAGCAAAAAAAATGAATCCATAAGAAATTAAATGCGTGTATAAATTCAGCCAAAAACAAAATTGCAAAACAAAAAAAAGTAATCAGTATCAAATTAAATGATAGTAATAACTATTTAAAACTAATAATAATTTCAAGCATGAAGAACAGTCTTAACATCAGTCAAGAATATAATGAATAGGTCTTGATTCATATTTTGCCTTGAAATTAGATCCAGGCATGGTGTGTATCTCATTTTGTTTAAAAGTTTGCACTTGCTCTCTAACCAAAAAAAAATTGCAAAACAATAAAAAGAAGGTAATCCATAACAAGTTAAATCATGTTAGTAATCGTTTGAAATGCAATTTTAAAGATAATAATATTAAATATGAAATTTATTGCTGAATTATATTTTAAAAATGTAAAATTTCCATTATTAGTTTAGCTTTTTATTTTTTCAGAAATAACTTTAATGAAAACCTTGATCTTTTATACTATTTGAGAAGTGAACTGTCTTTCACTTGTTATTTTAATGGTAAAATGAAAAAAAAAATCATTGCTTTTGGAAAAAAGAAGTCACTTCTTCATTTTGAAATTATTAATAAAATATTTATTAATTTTATTGTTACTGCTAGAATTGCTACATATAAAAGTCTTTCAAGTTGATGTGAATTATTTTTTTATTATTATTTTGCAATTTTTTTTAACTTATGAATACATTCATTTAATTTTTCATTAATTAATTTTTTCATTGGTTTTTTTTCTTTATAGTATCATCTCATAGCCATATTGTGAAATATCAGTAATACCCAAAAGTTATTGTAGCTTTTAGCAGTGTTTTTAAGATTTTAATTGTAAAGTAATAATTTCACTTTTGTGAGATATTATGATTAAGAATTAAAATTATGAATAAAATACAGCTTAATTTAGATATATTACCTAAAACCAATGTAATTTTTTTTAAAAAAGATATATTTTTCATATATTTATCTATTGATATTCTTTTAAAAATCCATGAAAAAATTTATATATTAAGTTTCAAAATATAAATAAATACAAGTCTGAATTATTCTTTTTTTTTTAATATTTAGTTTTCATTATCATTTTTATTACTTTTTTTCCAGTCCAGATCAGCCATATGATTTACTGCTGGATTATATTGAACAGTGCACTGTTGGTAGAAGTATCTTAATACATACTGTTGCTTATAAATGTAAAGACCAGAATGTCAGGGTTAGTAAAATGTTTTGTTATATGGTTTTACTTTTTAGAAATATTTTTATATAAATTTTTTTATTTAAATTGATTTTATAATTTTAATTCTTTTACTTTCTACATTTTTAAAGAAAATTTTGTAGCACAAATTTTATTATGAAAATTTAACAACTAAAAAAGCATGCTTGACTTTCAAAATATCAGTTTAACACCACTACATGAATTGAAGAAATTAATTACTCATTATTAAAATAATGACACATTATAAGCTCATAATTCGTAAATAAATATATGCACTTATGAAGAATTGAATAATATTGCACCATATTTTTTTATATACTTAACCTGTCAATATTTATTTGATTAGTCAAAACTGCTTGGAACTTTGTTTATTCTCCAGCTTAAAATTTGTGAATAACGCATTTTCCAATTAATATGCAGAAATTAGCTGGATTGGCTATCTTATAAGTTTGCTTGAGAAATTATTCTATCTGAAGCATTCTTCCAAAATCAAATCGGATATAAACCCCAATTTGTAGTGATGGCAAATGAATGTAGTAATTATGCTATTCTATCATTAAATTAATTTTTTCTGCTAATGCAGATGCTGTCATTATAAATTCTTTATGAATATCTTCAGAATTTTTAAAATTATTATATCATATCTAAGTATTATTTTTTCATATGTATAAACAGAGATGAAGAGTAGTCTGTTCAATTGTGGAAATCAAATTTTCATTTGCAGCTAAATTAGATATACTATGTTATATCCTATGTAGCTAATTCTAAATAGTCAGAAAGTGTCTTTATATATATATTGATATGTTAAATGAAAAAAAAACAATAGATTTTTCAATCATTTTAAAATTTACTGTATACAAATCTGTTTCAAATTGTTTATTTGGGATAATTAAAAATCATATACTTTTATGTTTTGGTGATTTTTTTTTGCAATAGGAAATTTAAATAAAATATATCAGAAATAAGTTAAAGATTAAATCCTATTTTAGTTAAAGAATGAAGCAAAATTTATATTTTAAAAAAAAAAACCCTATTCTTACTGATTTCTCTTTTTCAGAATCTGTCACTGCTATAAATACATATGATCAATAACAATTATTAAATTTTCAAAAATAAGCAGTAGAAAAATATATAATAATATTTACTATAAAGTATTAATATATATATAAAGACAATGAAAAGTTAATGAAATTAGCAAATATTTTTAAAATTATATCAAAAAAATAATGTCCAAAGATTATTTTTGTATATTATTATTATTATTTTTTGAAAAGGAATAAAATTATAAATGAATACAAACATAAAACAAATTGTTAGACTTATATTTCTGAAAGTATGTAAAATATTTGGGTAAATGTGTTTAAAAGTTTTAAATATATATATAATTTTGTTTTATATGACTGAAAAAATAAAAGCACTATTTTTGAAGTTAAACTAAATTTATTTGCATTCTATATTATTAGTGACTTGCAAAATTCTATAATTCATTTATAGAATCTATTAAATAGTTGTACAAAAGTATTAAACTATAGTTTTCACGATGTTTAACATAACTTTTTAGATTATTTTACACTTTTATTATTGAATGTATGTTATAATTAGACTGATCTAAAAATCACTTTTTTAAATCTATTTGGTTGAGTTTTTTCTTTCTGTTTGTTACTCTCATATTATTAGCTTGAATGTCATTTCATAATGATTGTTTAAAATATTTTCCACTAAATTTATTTCAATGGCACATTTCACTAATTAGCAGCACAACATTTCAATTTGTTATTAAATTGTTTAATGTTTATCTTAATTTTATGAAACCTTCATACCTTTTATATTGTATATTCATATTGTACTAAAAAAATCTGATTAAAAACACAATAATAGCTATTCATTATACTCATTTACCCAGAGTACATATATACTATATATCAGGAAAGAATTCTTTGTTTTTGTGAAAAATTTATGCACTAAAATAACTTGTAAAATTAAATCTATTATACACAGAGGCTAAACTCTCCATACCGTAGCTCAGGGGTCCCCAACCCTATAGACCTGCGGGCACCATGGCACCCGCAGACCATTTTACGTGTGGCCGCCGCTATCCGAACATGATAAAAAATTATTTATCTGATATAAATAAATTTAATTTTTAAAATTTCTTGTAAATTATTGTATTATATTGTAATCAAATGTTAAAATTTTATTTTTGAAATAAATATTTTTTTGTACATTATGTATATTATTAACAATATCCAACTATAAATTTACATTGAAAAAATAAATGGTGCCTACCACCTGGCCGGTATTATAGAATGTGCTCTTAAGTGCAAAAAGGTTGGGGACCCCTGCCATAGCTTGTGTGAGCACAAAGAATGGTGATCATGTGATGTTTAGTGGTTTAAATCTATTATACTTATTTAATTAAAGTGTAATGGTTAATAATGTTTTACAAATGTAAAATGTGAAATATAATATTTATAGTTGTTGCAACTGTTTTTATTAAACTTTTATGCTCTATTTTTTTTAATAATAAACATGTTTAAAGAATCTCATATGCAAAATAACACTCATGCAAAATAACACCTGATAAATATTTACTGATGTTTAAAAAAATATATATAAATGCCCATTCTGTGCATTTTGCACAATACAAAGACAGTTACAAATATCCAACAGACTTTTTCGGAGTTCTTTATACTTTAAAAAAAAAATCTTTAAACTGTTAATAAAAAAATTATAATTAAATAGTTTATTAAGTGTAGTTCTTTATTTAAATAATACATGGAATCTCAATTTTAGTTAAAAAATATGCTGTATTATTATGTATGCATATGTATGTCTATGGAAAACTACTTTTTGAATTATTTTTTCAGGACTTTTTAAAGAAGGCAGCAAATTTAACAGCTGGCTATTATTTTAGTTACCCTGAAAATTTACAGGTAAATTTGATTTTTAAATAGCTTATTATTCTATTGTTATAAATTATTGTATTATTTTTGCGTGATAGTCAGAATTTTTTTTACTATTCTATTTTTTTTTATCAATTTTAAAGGTATATATATATAGAGAGAGAGAGCGTGTGTGTGTAAAACTAAAACAGTTTTTAAATAGCCAACTGCAGGGAAAAGATGTTTAGAACAATTCTTAATAAAGAAACAGTGAAAGAGAAGAAAGTTCTCACCAAGCAAGTAGTGAGATTTTGAATGTTTTTCATCGTTATTTTACTTTTTAGCTAAGAATAGTTAAATATATGGATTAATTATGGGCTAACTACCTGGAAGAAAAATACTAAAACCAATTGAAAAAAAATTTAAGCTTATCAATCCATATTTGAAATCAAGTCATAAATATATTAGTGCATCATAAACCTATTGGAATTATGTATAAATAATTTTGTTTAAAGCTAAAAATTAATTGATTTAGCATATTGCAGTTTAATTTATATTTAAAATATTCATATATATATATGTGTGTGTGTATATGGGCTGATCATTGTTATATTGTTAAGATCCCAAGAATTTCGTGTTTGGCTGAAGTATCTGAAATCTCTATAGTTGAGCAAATTATTATTTTTTAAAAAAAAAATCTTGTAAATTTGACGAAATGTCAATAAGTTGTATTTCTAAACTTAAAACTCAATTTCTTCTTTGAATTTTTAGAATCTCATTATGTAAACTCATTATTATACAATCCTGAATAATACACATGATTTTTTAAAGAGTAATTTATTATTTGCAATCTTCTGGATTATTTCCAATTAAGAATAAAATAATAAACTAACACTGATAGTAAATACAAAACAATTTTTTTTAGATCTTTTTTCTATCCACCAAAAAAAAAAAAAAAAATATTGAATATTAATCAACTGATTTCTGATTATCTATTAGTTTGTTATAAATTTTTAATATTGATTGAAAATATATAATAGTCCTAAATTTTTCACTTTTCAATATAAAAGCATGTAATATGAAATGTTAATGATTATTGCTGATGATAAATATATCAGTGTCTTAAATTTTAACTGATTATAAATAAAAGAGTAACTACCATGTTAAATTTTTGCCGATGGCAAATACAACAGTATATTCTTAAATTTTTGCATATTGTAAGTATCCTTATAATTCTTTTTTTTTTTTAATTAAATACACAATATTACAGTGTTATTTAAAAAAATTTAAAACAGGATAAATTTAGCAGTGTTCTCTCAAATTTTTGCACATCAGTATACAAATAATATTAAACAATTACTTAAATGTTTAAATGGTCGTACTTCATTTTACTCATTTCCTTCTCTTTTAGAATTCTGAAAGTTTTCTGCTTTATAAATAAGCAACTTGCATTTTACCAAGTTTTTTTATTGGCTTCAACTAGTATTAAACTCTACTGCCAATTAAGGCACCAAAAGTGCATAAGTTTTTTTTATCTCCCAACATGCAAACTGATTTGAAAAACCAAGCAAATTAGAATTCCTTTTGTATTTGTCTGATTGTGTTTAACATTTCAGTTGAGACTTTTTCTTTTGACTATTAATTAATCATTATTCTGATTTGACTTACCTTCACAATTTGATTATCATAGCATTAAACTAATAGTAAACACCCTGAGTGAACAATTGACCTTAGTATACACAAAAATTAAATAGCTTGTCTGTATTAACTTTCAAATTTATAACAATATATAGCCTATAACTTTAATAAACATGTATTTACAACTAGATAGTAAATATCCAACTATTCTTTTAATCCTTTGATAGAATAGACTATAGACTTAAAAAAAAAAAAAAGTTTGAGTAGAAATTTGTCATTTTCAGAATTAAGAGTATAAACAAATAAATGTTTTCAAAGTAATAATTATTATTTTAGTCTATTAATATAAAATTGATTTAAAAACTAAGATGCCATTGTTAAATAAATATACAAAAAATAATCTGTTCATATTTCAGAACATATGATATTTGTTAGGATTGAGCTTTGATCAAAAGATCTTTAGCTTTTTGGCCATTATTCTATTACTATATTAAGCCACATTGGGCTTTCTTTTAAATTAATGGATGTGATTGGTTAACTGGTCTCTTGGTGTTTGAACAGTGTATTATCAGCTGTTCCTATGATTTGAGGTTCATAACTAAGTAGAAATGAAAGTTTTTATAGGTGTTGTAAGATTTATTATTTCTTAGAAGTGAAACAAAGAGAAAAAACTTTCATTGCTCAACATTTAACTAATTTCAGGTGTAATGTCTTTGCAATATTTTTCTGTGGGGGAATCACTTTTGTCCTGATGTAATTATTTTAGATGTTTTATCTTTTAACTTGTATAAATTAGTTGTATTTAAATTCCATAGAAATGTACTTAACTCAAAAATTATAAATATTTTGTTTTAAATTATAATAAAATAAGTTTGGTTGCTTTAATAATTTTTAATTATCCATGGTATTACTATGGAGCCATGAACTACACCAGGGATGATCAAACTTTTAGTAGTTGTGGATGATTTTTTTGGTGAAAGTATACCTAAGGGGGACTATGTTTTTTAAAAGGACCTCGAACCAGAAACCAGAAAAAAAATGTTATTTTTGCCAGAATGGGAAAAAATAATAGTTCAAAGTCCTGGTTTTTTTTAGAATGTACATATGAAATGGTGGTTTTTTTTAAGAGGTTTTTTAGGTATTCAGAAATATTGGTGACATTTTTAGAAGATACAAACTGATGAATTTTTTTCAATAAGATACGAACTATTGAAGACATTTTATATGACTACTATTAAATTATCTCAAACTCCTTCTAGTATTACTATTTTTCCATGTTGCTTTATAAAATATTTATTAAATTACAATTATTAAATTACTATACAAAGTGTGGTATTTTAAAAAGTTCACAACGTTTTTGTTTTAAAATCACTTTATTAAAATCCTTGTTTCTCCAAAATAAGTTATTTTTATTTCTCCTCAGCAAAATGGCAATTAAATATTTTTAAAAATTTTAGCTCTAGCATTATACAAAAATAATTTAATTCTTTTCAGTTTCTTCCAACTTGAGTTTATTTTTGAGATCGACAATAACAACAGGTGTTATTTTAATTTAAAATATTTTTAAATGAGAATAATTTTGAATTTTTACTTTTTTTATCTTTTATTTTATTCAAATCAGCTCTCAATTTATCACTATAACTTGTCAATGTTCACATCAGTTTTGCAGTCAACATCTTGGCCACCCCTGAATTACATTATATTAAACTACACAATTTCAGTTATACACTAACCAAAACTAAATACAATATTATAGCATTTATTTTTCACTCACTAAATACCACATTTCAAACATGAATTTATGTATTGTAATCATCAAATTTTTTTCACAATTTAAATACTATAACTATTTTTTGTAAAAAAATTATGGTTTTTGATGGCAGAATTACTTTCTTTGACAGTGTTGCAGTTAAACATAATAGTTTTTTTTAATTGTTTGTGAATTTGACATGTGACAATCTTATGGGCAAACATATGTTCATATGGACAAACATAGATATTCATATGGATTTTATATAGAGAGATAATTTTTAAAGAATTGACCAAAAATAATGGGGAAAAAATCATTATGAAGTATAATGTGATAAACAATTATCAAAGTTTTTGATTAAACATATATAATATGCTCATTTTTATTGATAATCTGTATGCAATAAAGTTTTTAATATGTAATATGGCAGCAACATCACATGATCTGTCATTTGTTTATTCATATGCTTCTAAATGCAGTTTATCTTCATTCTCATATAGAACCAGACCAATCAATTTTTGCTTTTTGCCTTCATCAGTGAAGAAACTGGTCAATCTGGAAATGGAATTTTATTTAGCACTATATCATCTAGTGTCTATTGATTAATCAAAGCTTTACAAATAGGGGTAGTGGTCTTTGTTGTCTTACTGTCCCAATCAGAGCATAAGAAAATCAATGGCATCGGAAATACATCTACAACAATTGACAATGTGATGGCTACACTTTTGGGCCATATGTTCAGGTGGGTGTTGTGCCTTGTATTCTAATGTGGTCCAAGGGAATGAGTATCCAACGCACTTACTCAGATTACATTGACGTAAAACATCTGTACATCTATCCACCAGCACCGATTTAACTACAAAACAATTAGCCCAAAATACAAATCTATGCAGCCATTCATGCTTATTTTTCAAATAATTTAAAAGAAATTTACGAAAATGGAAATGATAATAATGGCAAACATATTAAAAGAAAATATAAAAAATAATTTAAATTTCTGTTTAATCAGATAAGAGACTTTAAGGATTAGGTTCCATTTAGATTTAAATATTTGAAAAGTTCTTAGATTATTAAAGTATTTGAAAAATTCTTAGATTATTAAAGTATTTGAAAAGTTCTTAGATTATTAAGGTTCCCGTGGCTGTAGGTTTATTGAAGTCTGTCTTGGTGATCCATGATGCATCATATAATTTAAAGTTCTTTCCATTTCATATTGTTCTAGGTGGAGACAAGTCTGTTGCTGGCCAGTTTCTGAGAGAACCATCATATTCTGGAGGCCACCTCATCTGGTGCAAATATGGGAAACATTTATTGTGTGATCCCTATATTTTGGAGATCTGCAATACACTTATAATGTTAAGATCATGGAATTGTGGGAAAGTTAGCATTTCAAAGCTTTAGTTGACACAGATTATTGGGATAATTGAAAGCGCTTCTAAGTGGATAAAATATTTTTTAATTATTTAGTTACTGTATTTACAAATATTCCGTTATATATATATACTTGAGGGTGATTTTATATTTTTTCCACTTTTATTTGAAAATGATGGAATGGCATATATTTATACCATTACAATAGTAATAAAATATAAACAAAATAAAAGACTATATAATAGCCTGAAGCAGAATATTATAATCAGGATGCTGAGTATGTCATACAACTGTAGTTTGTAGAGTTGCATACTTGAACTTATAAAGTCAGAGAATTATAAAAACACCATATATGGTGAGGTATATAAAAATGCCTTATATGGTAAGATATGTAAAGGACTCCAGAAAATAAACCCCAAAACTCAGTATGTGGGTTCTGGTATTAATGTAATTCAGAGACTTCTGCATCTGTAAATTGAAAACAGGACTAGGGTTTATTAGATACAGGTCACCATGACCTTTTATTATTTTTGTGTGCCTTAAATAGACTATGTAAACTTTGTGAATATTCTCATATGCTATTTAATTAAACCATTAGTTTGCAATCTCAATGCTGCCTTTGTCAATTATTGGACACAGCAAACTGGCATAGTTTTTTTTTTTATTTATTTAAAATAACTAGTTTTTCACTTTATCTTCACTTTTCAATTGCCTAAAATAAAGATTTATTTTATTTTAAAGATATTTAACAAACAATTTTTTACTCATCATTTCTAAATTAATTGTCAAAAATAATTTATATATAACATCTAGTTCTTTATCAAATAAAAACCAAATAATAAAAAAGTAATTGAATTATATATTTTTATATTTCATAAAAATAAAGGATTATATTCACTTATTGCATTTCTGAAACTTTATGCTTACTTTTAAATAGTGACTTCAAATAAATTGGTTCTTTTTTATAAAAAAATAATTAAATCTAATATTATGGTACATCAATTTAATTCTGCACATAAGAGAAAAATCATTATTACAATACATCAGTAATAAGAATATGAATATTTTCTTGTAGATTAATCAGCTCTTAATTCTTTAAAAGTAATAATAAAAATCTCAGTTTGTGCCTTTTTTGGGTCACATCATAAACTGTGATTGATTTCAAGAATATTTATTAAGTTAAAAAACATGGATGATTTTTCAAATTCATGATCAAGAATTTGGAAAATTCACCATTTTAAGGTAAGAAATGTTCTTGAAATCAATCACAATTTAAGTTGGGCCCAAAGAAAAGCAGAAGCTGATATTTCTATTGTATAATTTATATTATGGATTTTAATATGTTTTGCTATTTTGAGAAGCTTTTTTGAATTAGTTCATGTATTTTTCATTTAACATGAAGATATTTAATATACATAAGATTGATGTCACTTTAATTAAACTATTTTTTGCAATATCTTATTAGAGAAGTTGCAAATTCAATCAAGAATTTGTTTTTCAAAATTATTACTTAAACATTTTTATTAGTTAATATATAAGTTATTGTTGATAGTGATACACTTTAGTTTGAAGTTGTTTTTAGTTTTGAATACTATCATTAGTCATTGATTTAGCAGACAAGGTCAACTGAATGTTCTTTTTTTCACATTGGTTGATACAACAGCAAGAAGAGAGGCAAGAATTATGCATGAATATACAACAAAGTTTTCTTTTTATAACTTTTTCAACATATAAAAGAATCTAATTTTAAAAATAATTAAACGTCTGAAATGTCCCAATAATTAATATTATTTAGTATTTAAAAAATATCTTTATTCAAAAATTAGAGATTGTTTTTTTACTATAGTCTTTTATTTAACTATTATTTGAAAAGTTTGAAATTTATAGTTTTTTTCTAGCTTTTTGTGTTTCAGGACAACTCAATATTACTGATTTTAAAACATGATTTATTCTGTCACATTTTACTCTTGTATTTTCTAAAACAATTTTTTTTTTTGATTATCTAAAACATAAAGTTTTATTTAACTTAATATAAATTTATACATTCCTGTACACATTTATTCATATGCACATATATAATATTTGTCTATATGTGTGCCTAATTATTAAAATTTAAATTGTTAACTCGACTATTTTAATATTTATTGATAATTAAAAAATTTGATTCTTCCAAAACTGCTCTTTCTGTAGATGTTTGTTTTTGAAATTGTTGAAATAATCACCCATGACAAAAATTGAAATCTAGATCAAAATTGGGGATTTTTTTTTTCCAGATAATTAGTTCATAGCCAAATAGTTATTTAATTATTTATTGATTAGTAAATGGATATCTGGTTATCTTAACTAATAGATAAAACAAAGAAAAATAATAAAAATACCAACTGGCATTTGACTAACCTGATGAACAATCATTTTAAATTGTTCTTGTGTGAAAGGGGCTAGTGAAGCTTTTGCCATATAGTTAGTTTTATTTAAGACTGTTTTTATTTCTTACTTACTCTGTTTTTGTTTGCTATACTAATGGTAATTTTGTAGGAAGATGATGAAAATAGGGCACTTATTAATGCTGAGATTCAGAAAGCTGAAGAAGTTCTTCAAGCTATTAAAAGTGTTAAAGAAGACATTCTGACTGCAGCTCTTGATGATGCTATAGACAAAGTAAATAGTCTTTTTTAATTCACAATTAATCTTATTTATTTTTCTTCACCATTATAAAAAATTCCTCTTTGATTATTTCTAGATTTTAAGGGAAAGAATATAAGTAAAACAAAAATATATAAGAATTTTAACCATAATTCTTTTTTATTATTATTATTATTTTAGGTTACAAAAGAAATTTCTCTATTAACGATTGAACATAAACAGAAATTAATTCAAGATGAAAATACGTTAAAAATTAAACATTGTAATATTAAACCCAGGATGTCCAAAGATTGGTTGATGGATAATGGATTAAAAGGTAATAATGACATTTATAACTTCATATTTCTTCATTTTGATTATAATGAATTGATATATAAATAAATATTGTAAAAGTATAAGTTTGTCACCAAGATCTAACGTTGGTAAGACAAATATTATGTAATGGAATAATTTTGGAAAATATTTATGAACTGACATTCAATTAGTATATCTAGACTAAATCTACTATGACCTCTACTTAAAAGCTATCAATCTATATGCAAGTATATGGGATAATTTACTGCACAGCTATCCATGACTGACTCAGAAACATGAGACAAAATGATTAAACAATTTTTTTCATAAATGTATTTTTTATTGATTATAAAATGTGTCTGTAAATTTATAATCAAATTATTTTGAAAAAACATTTAGTAACTATACAACATAATATAAAAAAAATATCCATACATAATGCTAACAGGAGAAATTACAAAGAATTATAAATTATATAGCAATACCAGAAAACAACACCACTTTATACCATTTGTCTGTAATTGCTTAGTAATAATTGAAAAAGGTGGATGCATCTCTCATAGCTTGCCTATTATACAAAAATACATATATTTAAACAATTACAAATAAATATGACATTTAAATTAATTAAAATGTTATTAAAATTCCAAATTAAAATAGCATTAACTATAAATTGAGGTCTTCTCAACCTTTTTAAATTAAAAAAACAGAACAATTATACTGATTTTCAGTATATATTATTATTATTTTATTACATATCTTTGATAAAACCATTTATGCATATACTATTACATATAGATATACATTATTTTATCAGATTCATTAATTTCTATTAACCCAAGTATCCTGCATATAATTTATCAGTTCACTAATATTCTTCTACAATACCTTACAGAATATTAATGCTAATAGATATATCTATCCCTTAATAATCAATAGATGCAGGAAAGTTTCTGCATAAAATCCCCATCTAGTGCCTACTCATCCAATATCCCCAGATTAGTTTCTAGCTTGTGGCTTTCATCAGTGATGCATTTTGGATCTGAGAGCATTGCATCTAGATCTAAGGCATTAGACAGGCATTCTATGTGCAAACCTTCTTGAAGCCATTGATTATCAAGACATTACTGTAAGGAGAATTTGCTACTGTTAATAACAACTTGTGTAAGCATACAAAATGGTGATCATGTGATGTTTTGTTAGATATATCTATATGGAACAATAGTTTTTTTTATAAATTTGAAAATTTTATATTTCTTCCATAAGAATTGTTTAAAACTTTCTACAGATTATGATATTCATTATTTAATAATATATTATTCATTGGAGATAACAAACTTTGCCTGTTATAGTTTTTAAAATTCCAATGATATGAATCACCAGCCAATTAATCCAAATTACTTTTTAATTTTTCATTACAATTTTAAAACTCAATAAATCCTTATAATTATAATTTTTTTAATTAATCTATATATGGTTAAATAATTCATATATAAACATTACTAATTATAAATACTTTTTTTCCCAAGCTAAAAACAAAATCTAACAACAGCACCCACCCACACACCCTTCATATAAGAAAATGAATAAAATTTATCTTAAAATCTCCTGTTCAGCTAATGATTAGATAAGAATTTCAAGAAAGTTTTAAGTTAGATAATGAATCATTAAAATATTTAAATATAATTATTTAATTTATTTATTTATGCTTTACATATTTATGTAAATCTATACAATAAATATGTCATTTTAGATAAGTCAATGAGAGTTGATATTAATAGAGTGATTAAAATATTCAATCCATATTGATGTTGACTAAAAATCCTGATATAGATAATAAAAGCATGAATATAGTGATTATATTCATTTATGCATTTTTTTTTCTTGGAATAATGTTTTAGTAAAGTGAAATATTTTTTGAATTGCATGATCTAATTTAAGCATTCCATAATGGTTTTTATCTTTGGTCTATTTTGATTTCCTCGAACTGGCTTTCTGCAGAATTCCTTGTAAAATTTTACACATATATTAAGAGTTGTAGGTAAAGCAATAATTCAAACTGAAGTGCACTTATTATTCTTCATTTAAGATGCAAGTTATTATTTTTAAGTGGAGTGGATAGATGGCAGCCTTCCAATAGTTCACATCGAAAATAACTTACATTAGTATGTAAAATGAATGTCTCTACATGAAAACCAGATTGTATCTAGATAAATTCCTAGTTAAAAATAAAAAATTATGAAAATATTCAATAAAACTATTGATGTGAACTTTGATGGTCTTATGGAAGATAGTTTTTCTGAATTACAGATGTGAGAGTCCTAGATTTACAAAATAAAAAACAATTACATAGTATTGGCAACATTGATATACCTTATGTGCCAAGTATACCCCCTGTAGAGAATCTTCTCTTCATCAATAAAACACAAGAATATTACTTAAAATTAACATTGAGGATATATGAAAAATAGAAATTCTCTACAAATTGGTTGTTCAGTTCAACATTGATATAAATGTACTTTTTCAAAAGTCTCATTATTTTTTAATAAAGAATACCTTTTTAAATTTATGGTTTACATGAATTATTTTTAGAAAGCATTCTAAAAATGATGTGGCTACTTTTATTTCAAATTGTCTTTTATATTGAAGATAATGCAAATGATAATGCAATTACCATTAGAAATAAATAATTTTTATATATGCAAATTTATAAATCCCTAATATTAATTATTCTTATCCTCTTCTTACTGATTTTTCTAAATCTTTTGTATTTATAGGGGGTTTTAGTTGTCATAATAGTCCTTGGCAATATGTAAATAAGGGTCAATCAGATTTTTAATTTTAAAATGCAAGAATTTTAAGCAAGATGCACTTACTTTATAATATCAGTGTAAGGAAGAATATTGAATTCAGGCTAACTGGCAAATAGAAACAACTCTTTATATATTGTTTCAATAAAAATGGTTCATAAAATTGTCTTCTGAACTACCCATATTAGATCATTTCCTCCATAGCCAACATAAACCAAGTCTAATCTTTTGGAATCCACATTCTTATAGCTTAAAGTTACCTGTTCCAAGATGGAATTTAAGAAAAACTAACTGTAATCAATATATTGGGATTTCTTGAATGGAATATTATTAGATTCATCCCTCATTGATGTTTAAAACAATTCATTCCAGGTTGGAACAAAACCAGCAGTGTTGTTTACAGTCAGTCTTAGGCTATTAAAAACAGAGAAATTTCTAGTAAACTTCTAAAATCACTGAATAATGCTAGAAAAAAAATAGAGTGAGATCATGGAAAAAACAAAACTATAAAATCTAAGCATAAATTTTAATCACTTTTCTGGACACATGATGGACATAAAAGTAACTCTAAAGAAATTGATGCTATCACACCTAATTATGATGCTAATTTATATATCAGACTTCTTAATACAGGATTGATAGACACTGATAGTTTAAACTTGCCCTTGATGGCCTTAAACTAGTAAAGATCTCAAAGAGTAGATAGCAGACTTCCAGAGTTTATAAAATATTTAGGACTTAAAACCAAAGCATGATAACATAATTTACACAGAAACTATTTCAAAAAGTTAGCAAAATTTTAGCAGTTTTAAAATCAAATAAAACTGTAATAATATGAAAAATTATCACTCACTATCTTTATTATATATTTTCTACAAGATTTTTAGAAGAATCAAATTAGCAAAAGATGCGCCAATAGTTGAGATGCATACCTATAAAGTAAGAAGGTTTTATTTTTAACTTCAGTGACTCATATTTAAAAGGCTTTCAAAATAAATTAAAAACTGATGCTATCTTTATTAATCTAACATCAGTTTCATTAAAAATTGAAAAAAAAAACCTTCAAAAAAACTAGTCCTAAATTGGTTAAAAACTACCAAAAGACCAAGAATAACAAAAAGAATGAAATAGTTGTTAATAAATAATTGTCTGAGTATGAAATTGATGTAAATAAAATATCAAAAACCAGTACAGATGAATGACATAACAATTATGAATAATCTTCATAATAAAGATATTGGTAAAAAAAACTAATATTAAAAGTTAATTTAAATTGAACAAACAAAATATATAATATTTTATTAAATATTTTACATAAAACACCAAATATATTAAATAAAAATTTAAATTATATAAATCCTAATTTTTATATTCAAAAAATATCTAAATAATTATTAGCACCAATTGGCAAAAAATTATTCCTATTAAACAAAAAGTAATTAATAAAATTACAGGTAAAATAAAATCATTATTATCAAAATTTCAGACTAAAGCAATTCAAAAAGGTCAATTATTATCATTCTATTTGTTAAAATGATCTTTTCCTAAAAGTTTTTATAATTCTTAAATGTAGGAAAACCATTAATTTATTTGACAAAATGCTCTCCAATAGAACAATTACTGTGCTACAGAGTTCTTTTCTCTCATCTACTTCATTTAATATATTCATCAGTGATCTTCCAATTCAGGAAATTCATTTGATTTGATTTCTGAAAAAAGATTCTTTCTTTAAATAGCAAAGTCTCTTTCTCAGTAAGGATATGAAAAAAATTGGAATTTTATTTCAAAGATTGAGGTCTTCTTCCTAATTCAGTAAAGACAATTGCTCAAATTTCCTATCTAAACAACAAGGAATCAGCTCATAATATGAATATATTTTTTTGGCAATAATAAACTGAAACCTAATCTTAACTCACACTATACAGAAGCTACTTTGGATTGTAGCCTAACTAGGAAAAAATCTCCTTGGAAAGCTGGTTGGCTCTATTTGAGGTTATGATGTAAGTAGTTTTATGGACACTTTTCTTATTACTAGCATATTCTGTTGAAATGTACCCACACTAATCTGAATATCCAATTAATAAATATTACCATGATAAATATAACTGATACACCCAAATCTATACTAGATTTGCCATTAATTCAAAATATAGTTTCACCATCATAAAAAATGAAATTCTTATAAGGTTCCAAATAATTTGTTTAGATATAATAATAAAGCCAGTTGGATTTGATTTTCATAATCACAACTAGAGTCTCATCAATACATTCAAAATGGTCTATGGTTGTTGTGATCATTTTCTTTATAAATGGAATTTAACAAACATTGATCTATGTAAATGTGGGTAAACATAAAGAATCTGTTTTATAATAGTGGAATTGAAGGATTTAATGAAATCTATCACCTGGATTAAATCTGTAAAGATTCCTTTGTGTTTTGTTAATAATTGAAACTATTTTTAAAAAATTTATATGCTAAATAGAATAGTGTAAATATTGTAGAGAAACTTTCATAAATTTAATAGTGTTGGGTAGATAATACTATTATAATGCTTTATATGGTTGAAAAATCTTATTGTAGTACATGTTGCTATTAACCCTATTTGCTGATACTAGAATTTCATATTGTCCGCATTAAGAGTGTTATAAAGAATATTTAAGATTTAATGCATCCATAATGGGTATTCATCTTTTTTTGTACTTAATATCTGGGAATGTAATAAGAACTGCATATCACATAACTAACAATATATATGCCAATATTAGCTTTGCTATCTTGGAGATTATTACATTTTTAAAATGTAATAAAATAAATCATATAGTTGTGAAAATTGTATTTCAATCATTGATCAAGACATGCAATGTATGCAAAATATTAGTTAGCAATTGGGATCTTCAGGATGTTATATAGATTATATAATGTTGTGTGTATGTGGGTATTGATTTTGGAATCAGTCTATTTTTAATGATGGTCATTATGGTTTGTATATGTTTATACCCCATTTGTTAATATTTCTTGTTAAATTAATTTTGAGTATATTTTAATAATTTAAGATAATTATAAGTGTTTGAGTTATTTGTTATAGGGATTAATATAGCAGTTGTCAGTTGTTTTCTGATTATTCTCATAAGTGTTTCTTGATTAATAATGATAACTTTTGATTAGAAAAAAATCCAAAAAAGGTGACATGCTTTTGATATATTATCTAAGGATATCTTTCTATAGGAAGGTATTTTGAAAGTAATTTCTGATATAGCAGTTAATTCTAGAAGTTGATGTGAATTTTTGGATTTTGACATATTGAGCTGGAATCTTATTTTTCATAGCAACATTCTGCATAATGGCTTATTAAAGACCATTCTAGGGGATTGTTGTAAACATTCTTATTAAGACATTTTATTTCTTAGTCGAAGTAAAGAAAGGGATTCTCTCTTTTCTTCATAGCGTAAGCATGTGTTTTAAAGACCTACAGAGGTCCCTAGTGACGATTTTTTCAGACGCTCATTGCTAAGGTTTACAGCCTTGTTAAAACTATTACTGAAATAATAGTGAGCGTTTAATAAAATTTATAATTACAACTTTAAATTATCGTAATATATTTCTTACTATAAGATCTTTTCATTAACTCGTAGTAAATCGTAAGATTTCGCGAGTATTAATGTATTATAAGAATTGTGGACTTAATTAGTGAAGTATTTAATAGCTTCACACTCTTAGATCAAAACACTTCTGCTTCACCTATTTATATATAAAAGTAGGTCGAAGTAAAGAAAGGGATTCTCTCTTTTCTTCATAGCGTAAGCATGTGTTTTAAAGACCTACAGAGGTCCCTAGTGACGATTTTTTCAGACGCTCATTGCTAAGGTTTACAGCCTTGTTAAAACTATTACTTAAACTAATTTAGAAAAAGGTAAGGATGAGGTATGAATTCATCATTGTAGAAATATGATATTTTTTCTATCAGTAGTAAAACCTACATTATATTAGAATTAGTTATACTTTTTATATTTTTGCATATTAATACATTGGCAGTCATCTGACCAATTGAGCTTAGCCTGTCTAATTAGTAGCCTATCCACTTATTGACCAATACTACTTAGGCTATGGGCTAATTACATAAATAAAGAATCTAAGCTTGACTATGATTTTTAAAAATTTCCAAATCTCAGATGGTCTGGACTTAATAAGTGGATATGCAAAACAATTTTCCATAAGGCAGTGGTAGAGTGGTGAATTTTAGATCTCAAGATCCATTAATTATGGATCTGCTCTATAATTTTGAGTAATCAAACTTTTTATGAACTCCCAATCAAAGTATTTGATTATTGGACTTTAGATCACAAAATCCACAGCCCAGCTCTACCATTTCTGGTGTTCACACTTAAGGCACAAGCAATAAATCATACGATTATTTTATGTTTTTATTTTAATATTATTTGTATATAAAATACTTTTAGAAAACTATTTCCATTTCTACCACGCATTTATAACAACAACAGCTATGAGTATGAGAGCAAGTAGTCTCTTGAAAGTTCCAAGTTCATTAATTTAATAGTTTTTATATTTTAGTAAATTAAAATTTCACTTTTAAATATATACATTCTAGCTTCACTATCTGTGCAAACAGTGCATATATATATAATTTTTAAAATTTTGTTCAGTTGTTAGTGAAGTGGCAGGTATCAAATAAATATCGAATTTTGTTCATTGTATTATGCAAATAGTTGTATGTTGATACTTTGTTATTTTACTTTTTCGCTTGTTTTCTCATCCCTGGTGTTCGCCTCGAGATGTTGCTATTTCTAGGTCAATTCCTAGAAATATACTATTTCACCAGCATTCACCCAACAAAAGAGGAAATTTTCTACATTATAAATGCAGAAAAGAATCCTCACGTTATGTTGGATGGAGGCGGTGGTGGCGACAGAAGCCAACACAAAGAGACTTCTTTCTATGATAAAACACAGAAAGAGTTCCTGACGGCTGCCGGTTATGGCTTTTTTCTACGCTAAAAGCAAAGAGAAAGAAATGCTTTGATTGGCTGCCATAGTAGTTGATTTTGTTCATCATTTTCTCATAATAGTAGAATATCTATTTTCTCTGTAGTTTCGTGTGAGAGGGTGTGTATTTGAAGCAGTCGTAGTTTTTTAAAATTTGATAAAACATCTATTTTTTTTAATGTGTTGTAACTTACTTTACTGTTGTAAGTTTAGTAATAATGTCCTGAAGATTCCATTACAAATGGGTAACCCTCAAAAATTGCTTTTAAGGGTGCGGAATGGAAAAAATTTCAAGGATCATGCGAAAAGTACCATTTTCGCGAGAATTTGTCCGTGACCAGTTACTTTTGCTATATATATATACGCACAAACAAAAACAACTCAGGGTCTAATTATTAGTAATTACTTTTCCAAAAAAAAAAATTAGTCGGCTATTATTTTTTTTACATTTATTATTTCAAAATAAGATTAGTTTTTATATCTACACACTAACAAAAACAATCCAGTTCCTGATTAATTACTGTCTTAAAAAAAAAAAAGCAAATTCAACGGGGCTTGATTTTTTCAATGGAGTATTTGAATTACGGTTTATATATATATACACAAGATTTACCAAAAAAAAAAAAAAAGAAACACACTTTCTGATTAATTACTGTCAAAAGAAATGCAAATTAGTCAGCTATCATTTTTAAATTTAGTATTTCAATAACGGTACCCTTTTTATATAAACAGACTTAAAAAAAACAACCCACTTTCGTACCCTTTTTATATAAACAGACTTAAAAAAAAAAACCCACTTTCGGATTCATTACTGTCCCCCCAAAAAAAGAAAGCAAATTATTCAGGTATCATTTTTCAATTGAATCTTTCAATGACAGTACGTTACTTTTGATAGATTTAGAATTACGTATTGCTTTTTTAATAAAATGATTGATTTACTCTTGACTAAATATACGATAACTTTAAAAAAAAGACACACATAAAGTCCAAAAAAAATGAGAAAAAGCCCCATAATTTTAAAGACACACACACAAACTAAAAAACAAACCAAGATTAATAAACATTGACTTATTATGTCTTGCTTTTGAATCAAATTATTGATTTACTCTTGCAAAAAAAAGACCGTAACTTTAAAAAGACACACATAAAGTCCAAAAAAAATTAGAAAAACACTGTAACTTTAAAGACACACACAAACTAAAAAAACAATATAAGATTAATAAACATTTACAAAAATGAAAAAACTAACATCATATAATAGTATTAGTTAGTAGAATATTTTATTACAAATCTAAGAAATCAGATCTTTTTAGATCAAATCGATCATTTAGGTCCGGCCCGGAATCGTTATATGTATATGTTTTTGATTGCATCAACACCATCCCAGGGTGAATACCAGGGATGAGAAAACAACCACTTTTTCTTACTAAATCACTAAATTAAGATATGTTATATACTAATAAACTAATTGAAACCAGTCCCATGAGACCTGTACTGTTATAATTTATAATCCATTATTTGGCTAAATAATAAGCTAATAGAAGACATTTAAAAGCTGTTACTCATAATTATTATTATGTATATACTTTATTTTTAGTTAAGAAATTGAATATCTATCAAGTTTTGGCTCCAAATACTTTTTCACCATTGAAAAAATTTGTTCCCGTCATTAATAAATCAGTAACTTCCCATGTTTTAAAGGTAATGCAAAGATTATTTTAATCAAGAGTTTATAGAAGTAACTTTTTTTTTCAATTATTTAGAAAACATTTATTAATTGTAATGTTGTATATTTTAATTTTGTTTAGGAAGCCATGGTTCCTTTTTCTTGGTTTGATGGTTCACTTAAAAATGTTCATGTGGATATTACAAGAATGTATGAGTATCAGAAACATTTGGGAGCTTGTGTACATCTTTATGAGAAAAGAATTGATTGGTTGACTCAGGGATCCTATAAGATATTTGGAACATTAATAGAAAAAAAGTAATTAATGCATAAAATTTAATGTCTTAAATAAAAAAAATGTGTCTGTTATATTTTGTTTATTAAATAATTTTTTTTTAACATTTTAGTATCTAAATTTATATTGATATAGTAAATGATATCTATTTTATATATACAAAATATTTCAATTTTTTAATGCTTTTATTTAACTTAAAAATTCTATTTGTTTGTTTGTTTATTTGCTTGTTTAGGATATATTTTGTAATTGAATTTTAACATCTATCAAATAGATTCTTTAAAATTTTGAAAATTTGTTGGAAATTGATGTCAATATAATATGGTAATAAAATATTTCAGAATTGTCAAAGTTCATGTAATCTAAAGATATTAGTGGACCAAATTTGAAACATGTTATTGGTCCGGTAAATTTTCAGTGACGTGCATGAATGGGCAGTATATTTTTTTAAATGATTTTATTTTTTTAAAAAGGTTACACTAAAAAGTGTAACAATCAATTAAAATAGAAATAAAAATAAATATATTTCAATTGATTGTAAAAGTTATTTCTTTTAAAATGGATGAAACTATATTTTCTCTTGTTTATAAAAGTTTCTTTTTTTTAATTCTTCTTTCATAAGCAACATAACATTAGAATTGATTTTAATATGCTATGAGCTTCTTTTAAAATGTTACAGTCTGCAGCATAGTTTCACTTTCCATTTTAAATAGGAATAATTACAAAAAATATCTGAATACTAAAAAATTTAAAATAGTATACACCTGGGTCTCATTTTACATGATAGATAGGTTCCTCAAAAAAACATGCGCAAATGAAATCGCACAAAAATAGATGTAACTTACCTTGAAAAAGGGGGGATATGGACTGTGATTTTTCAAAAATTGCGTAAAAGCAAAGCACCAACATAAAATTACTTTAAAATTCGCGCAAAAAAAAAATAAGTACATAAAATATGACTAATAAAAAATTTCAAATTTGAAAAAAATTGATACAAGACAAACTTTTTTTAACTATAATATTTAATTTTATTCAAAACAATATATTTTTATGCATAATTTACATTTTTTTATATACATTTTAATTATTAATGCTATTTGTTGATAAACAGGTTCGTTTGCAAACTGGTAAAAAATCAGATTCGTCACAAGAGGAAATACAACTAACGCCAACATCACTCTCATGTTGTGTTAATGGTTTTCTGGTGTCAACGTAATTAGTAATTAATCTAACAACTAAAAATTAAATTCTTATTTTTGTCTTTAATTTTTTAATTTTCAATTTTAATTGTGCCCACTGCTATTACTCACTTTTTAAAAATAAACTTGCGGACACTAATGATTAATAATTGATTACGTTCTTTTTTAAAAAGCAAAAACAGAATGTGATTTAAAATGCAAAATTAACACGCACAATGTTTGAACAAATTTACATTATAATCTTGTAAAATTTAATGTGTGTATACATAAAATGTGGAAATCATGATTTTAATTTCATTATTGCATAAAAATCTTACTATTATAAAGCACTGAAAATATTGAAATTATTAAGACAAAAGTCGAATTCCAATATTGTGCTATTACTTTCAATATGACATAAGTGCGCGAAATTTATTATTTAAAGTAATAGCACATTATCGGAGTTCGACTTCAGAGAAATGTGAATCGTGTAACTTCAAAATTGCGTTAAATAAATCCGCGTAAAAAGAGACGCAGGTGTATATAAATATTTTATAATAAACATTTACTATGTACTAAACCAAAAAATAATTATCTTCTTCAATCATAATTGGGGTTTTATATACCGATTTTGTGTGTGTGTGTACTTTTTTAAAATTTATGTATTACTTCACTTGATTTTTTTTTAGGCGAACTGATTTGTTTTACTTGATTTTTTACTTACTTTTGATGTTTTTGCCTTAGGCATTCTCAGGAATTTGTTTAATGTCTTGCCTTAAGTATTTTAATTTGAATTTTCCATCGATTTCAGCCATTTTTGAATAGAAAATTATCACTTGCAGGCTTCTTGGTAGTGCTGCAGCATCACCTAGTGGCCACAGTATGTGTGACCGAAAACTACCTAATTTTATTAAGTTGCTTTTAATTAATATATGCTAAATTGGAAGGGTTTAAACTAAGAAAAAGATACTACTATGGAACATAGTAGGTGAAACGTTATGATAAGTAAAGAATACCATTTTAATATTAAAAGTTGCAAAATGAAATGTGATGTAATAAACATCTCACATTAAAAAATATAATCGCTAGCTGATATATATAGTTAAAGCACACATAAATAATTACCAATTTAAAGTTATAAATTTAAATAATAGATTTAAACATTAACTGGTATGTGAGTTTTCACACATACATATATGCAAAGGGAGTGGCACGGTTATAGATTTTTAAGCTTTGCTATTTTTTTTAATTATTTAATTCTAAGTTATCCGAAATTTGCTTTTCTTTGCATAAGAATGACAATTTTGAGGTAACCGATTCACATATATAGAGAAATGGGGGGAGGGGCAATTTCTGTTTTTGCAATTTGTATTTTACTTATTTTGAGCGATTTTTTAATTTGTATTTTACTTATTTTGAGCCATTTCAACTTACCGCTTGGGGGGGGGGGGTTGTATTTTATGCATTTCCCTGATTTCTGTTTTTGTAATTTGTATTTTATTTTTGAGCCATTTCAATTTATTGCTTGGGGGAGGGGGTGTATTTTATGTATTTCAATGATTTACATGATTTTTTAATTTGTATTTTACTTATTTTTGAGCCATTTCAATTTATAGCTGGGGGAAGTATTTTATTTATTTTTACCGATTTTGTGTTTGTGTGCATTTTTTAAAATTTACGTATTATTTCTCTTGATTTTTTTAGACATTTTTTTACTTGATTGTTTACTTACTTTTGATGTCTTGCCTTAGGTATTTTAATTTTAATTTTCCATTGATTTCAGTCATTTTTGGATAGAAATTTATCACTTGCAGGCTTCTTGGTGGTGCTGCATGAAGATCTGCAACTATTTGTCACTAGCATCTTTCAACTCTAAATTTAAGCATGAATGACTGCATTCTAGCAAATAATGAACAATGTGCATTACTATTAGAGTAATTCAAGTCCATAAGTTGTTCTAAACATGACTCAGTAATCTAATCTTATTGTCTGATTTTTTCTCAAATGGACTTCCATTTATAGTCAACTCTTTCACCTTACTGTGAATAATCAAATTTAGTGGTTTACTTATATTATTGGCTTGTTTATGTCATTGACTATTTGTTTACATTATTTACTGGTACTGAATCAGAACTAGAGTGCTCTATAATTTGGCAAGTTCATTTAATGAGAGTAAATTTAAATGTGTCCACAACAATAAATTAGTATAGAGAACTTAATTAAAAAACCTATAAACATTCTCACCAAGCGATGATTCCATATCAATTAGTAATGTTTTTAGCTATTTTAGTTAAGAAGAAAAAGACAATTCACTGAAATTTTCATCCACAAAATTATATAAGATGTTTATCAAGCTATCTATAATATATAAATGTATTAAAATGAAGAAATTCATTGGTATAAGAAATAATGTAATCCACAGTAGTTTCTACAAATGAATGTGTTGAACATTTGCTCTTAACTGTAAAAAGATATTATTACATTGTTACTATGATGACATAGAAAATGGGGGGAAAAAAACTAATTTATATCTGTAAAAGGAAGTAGAACATATAATATTATAACCAAAATCTAGAATCAGTTAAATATTATACTATTTTTGTCTAATAAAGTGAAATCATATCTAATGCAATAAAGATTAAATAATAGAATTTTAATTTAATTAATGATTTCAATGATTTCTATTAACTTCTGTAAAAAGAACTCTTTGATATAAATGAAAATTTGATCATTTCATGATCATCTTTTCAATGAAAAAGTGTATGTGTATGTTGAAATTTGAAGTTAATTTATATAATGCATTCTTAAACTGCAAATCTTTGTTGTTGTTATTGTTAAATAAAAATAAGTGATAAAAGTTTTAGAGCATTAATAGAAAGAAATATTTAAACAGAATAAGTTTTCACATTTAATAATAGCTAGTGGAGAACAAAATTGTAAAATTAAAAATAAGTTTTAAGAGATTTAATTAGCAATTAAATCAGTGTGAAAAAAGATTAGTAATATTTGATGATTTGTAAAGTATGTTTTGTTTTTATACCAGAGAATGACTATTAAATGCTTTTTATAATAATATTGAAGGGTCTCCTGGATTTAATTTTGTCTAAAACAACTTGAATTTGAAGAAAACTGATATTTTTTATGTAACTAAATATTTTTAAGTATATTTTGGATTTCCTCCCTGAAAACTCATTTATAGCTAATCTAGCTAGCTATCTTAAATTTTTATTGAGGTTATCTAGCTACTTTATCTGGAGAGGAAAAAATTACTGAAATGTCTTTTTTTTCATAGATTTTTTTATGGAGACATGCTAAAAAACTTTTGTTGGATTAGCTGTTTTACGTTTTGCTTTCTAAATAACTCTGATAATGATTGCTTTGGCAATCAAAAACCATTAACATATTTAGTATTTGCAATGTTTTATCTGAATATACAATATTAGATTTGGCTTTATTATATTTATTAACATTCTAATGATTTAATAATTATTTTAATTTTTGAATTATTATCTTCTCTTAATCGTTCAATTTCATATAATGTAATACAAATGTATCGCTCTTCTCTCCACTTTTTAAAGCAATTTTAATTTTTTAACTTTTTCATATGACTTTTAGCCTTCACCAGAGATCTATAAATGTTATACAATTTTATCATATTTCATTATCAACCATAATATATTTAAATTTTTTATTATTATATGTTTAAAATAATCATAAATGTAAATAAATATATGTTCCAGCATATAATCCAAAATAAATACAAATCTTAAACCTACATGTAAAAATTTTAAAAAGATTTAAATATGTTTTGGTTGATATGAAATGTCATACAATAAAATGTAAAATATTTATATATCTCTGATAAAGGCTACAAGTCATCTGAAACATTTTAAAAATTACAATAAAATAAAAATTGTTTTAAATCATTCAATAAAACATTTTAATAATTTTTAATTATTTATTTAGAAACATAATAACACAACATGTTTATTTTAATCATTTTTTGTAATGAAGCTTATTTAGCTTTTTTTAATGTTTGATAGTGTAGTAATTTTACTTGATACATCTCATACAAATGCTGATTATCTTCCCAACATTCAAAATGCCTTTCAACAATTAATAGAAGAACAATTAATGAGTCGAGAATCAGTTAATATAATGCGGTAAATATAAATAATCTTTGTTTTTTTATTTGAATATTTAAAAGTATTGTTTGGTTTGGGATGCTTATAATTTATTTCTCTATTATTTATTTAGATTTGGAGGAAGAGTTGAGGGATGGAAAGAATATTCCTCTAAACCAACAGAGTATAATTTACAAAATATGTGGAGGTATTTTATTTTATAATCTATTAATATAAAATTTAATTGGAAGGTAAATAAAACATAATAGCAATTAAAGTTTTAGCATCATTTACATATTGTTTACATAATTTTAAATTTTCAAATTAAAATTGTTTTGCACACACACACACACATATATAAAACAATAAATTACAAATTATTATAGCTACTGAAACCAACACTAGAAAACTTATCATGAAATAAGATATTAGATTTTATTTAATAGCTAAATTCTTAATTGTAAAGTATACTAATATCAAGTTGTATTTTTATATTGGACTATTTCCATCATCTAATATATGTATCGAATGTCTTTAGAAAAATTTAACTTTATGTAAATATTCCAAATACATTCAACTGTTAATAATAGCACATCAAACAGGTTAGTATATGCACAATGTTTTAAGAGGTATTATCCTCCCCACTTCTTCAGGTGTTGCTGGCTTGACCAGTGACAGTACTAGCATGGGATTCAAACCTGGGTCCTTAGATTCTTGAGTATTGAATTTTAAGGTAATGCTCTAACCAACTGAGCCATCCTGCCAAAGGCAACAGTCTGTAGTAATTTCATAGACTTATCTATGAGGTTCCTCCTGATTTCTCCACTTCTTCAATACTCAAGAATCTAAGGACCCAGGTTCAAATCCCATGCTAGTACTGTCACTGGTCAGGTCAGCAACACCTGAAGAAGAGGGGAGAAAAATACCTCTCAAAACATTGTGCATATACTAACCTGTTTGATGTGATATTACTAACAGTTGAATGTATTTGGAATATTTAAATAAAGTTAAATTTTTCTAAAGACATTCAATACACATATTAGATGATGGAAATAGTCCAATATAAAAATACAACTAAAACACCATCATCACAAACCTTCAGAATATACTGATACCAACTTTAGGAAAACTTTTTGTTAATTGCGCTAAGCTTTTAAACGTCACTAGCCACAAATCAGGATTATATAGAATATTATTTGTGTAAAGTTAGATTTTGTTTGATTTATTTGAAAGTATTAAAGATGTAAGTATTCTTATTAATCATGCTAGTTTTTATAGTCAGTAAGCAAATGTATTCTAACTGTTATAGTCCTCCCTTCTCTCAGAAGTAGACTATTCCAGATGCCTCCTTATCTGATCGGATTAAGCATTGTTTGCCATAGGCCAATAGGCTAATGTATAGATAAAAACATAGCCAATGATTATTACAGGCCAATAAGCAATGATGCTTGCTGTATCTGAAGGTTTTCAGTAAGGTCAGGGATCTGGGTATAAATAGTCAGCCTTTTGTGAGAATCGGAAGAACGTGTCTAACCTGAAAAGACTCTTTGCGTTCTCCCAGGGAAGCTCTGCTAACCTAAACAGCAGCAAGTATTCTCATTGATAGCATTACACTATTTGGTGTACACAGCTAGGCAAGTCCCACAGAGACTGGACGCTGCTAAGACCACTCTCGGCTTGAGGCAAGCTATCTTGTATAGCTGGAAGAGTCATAGACCCTACCTGTGAGGCAAGCCATTAGGTGTGGCTGGAAGCGGTAGGCAGAACACAGAGTTTACGTTAAACTCCAATATTCAACTTGTAAATATTCACTTGTATATATTGTATTGTATATATTTGGACATAATAATAAATATATTAATTGTAATACTTGTTTCAGTATTATTTTACATTATTTTCTGTTGGTTGGGTCTGTAATCCAGACCAAACACAACACTAACATTAATATTTTATCAGGCTATGAATTAAATTCCATTTTTATTTACTTTAATATGAGAATACTTAGATTACATATAAATGTGTGTGTGTTGAACTCTTTGTCTTTAAGTAAACAAAATGATATAGTAGATTAGAGATCCCTTGATTATGATTTACAGATGACATCTGATTTGCTTATAAATTTTAATTGCTATGTATCATATATTTATAGAGTATATCAATGAAATTCAGGATTATAATATATTTGTCATATAATTTTGCAATACTGCACATGACTTTCATTTGAAAGATGTTCTTTCTTGTGAGAGTGCATCTGTTTTGTTATTGCAAGGATGGATTGTTGTTATCACTAAACTGAATATTATTCAAGTAAGTATTAGTCAAAGAATTGGAATGTAGTTAGTTATTTGCAATTTGCAATCCAAAGTCAAATAAAGTCAAATTTATGTTATACACACAGTATTACCAATAACAACAGGTAAATAACCCTAACCCTAATCCTAACTCTTTTTTTACATACAATTTTATTGGAATATTTGCAATTTTTATTTGAGTTATGCCTTATCATATATATAATTGATGTGCAACATTCTATATATATTATTTTTTATAAAAATTTATAAAATGCCATTCTTAATTTTAGCCAACTAATCATCAAAAATAAAAGTTGACTCAGAATATAGGTGTCTTCAATAAACTTTGATTTTTTTAACTCATTTTTTCATAAACAATTATGATCTGTAACTGCTTCCTATTTAAAGAAATGGTTTTCAGTATTAAAGGAATATAACAAGATATCAAAACATGCTTCTACTTATTAAGCTTTTCAAGGAGAGTTTTAAAATAAAAAATTACAACCCTGAATTTCAAAAAACAACAATAACCAATGAAATGTTTCACAAATCATAATTATATAATTA
Organism: Epiperipatus broadwayi; assembly: GCA_028023455.1. Classification (NCBI taxonomy): domain Eukaryota; kingdom Metazoa; phylum Onychophora; class Udeonychophora; order Euonychophora; family Peripatidae; genus Epiperipatus; species Epiperipatus broadwayi. The sequence continues at coordinate 57,771 of JAQFVV010013200.1, forward strand.
GATCTAGTTTATGAGAATCTCAAATTACTGCTGAAGAAGGAAGTGAATTTATTGCTGGCAAATTTTTGAGATGGTTATATGTTTACCAATTGCAGAAGAAATAGGTTCTGATTAAGTCAAGAATCTTGTGGCTAAATTTATCAACCTCAAGTATAACTTGAATAATTAAAGACTAGTTAGAGATCAGCTGAAAAAAAAAAGTTACAGATTTTACAACTTTTTTTTATTATAATTGATGGACATAGGGAGGCATAATTTCTTATTTTCATGCAAAGTATCAATCCAAATTTTGAACTTACAGAATCATTTGTGAGAGATAAATCTCTGGAAAATTTTTTTTGGTTTTTAGTGAATTAGGAAGTGTTTGAATATTAGAAACTTGATTGAAAATTATTGATAGCAGTCAGAATTGATGATATCAAGATTATGTCTAGAAAAAATATTGGTTTCATTAAACATGTTAATAAATATTTTGATCCTAAAAAGATAGAAAGACTTTATGCCACTTCATTGCATCATTCATCAGCAATCATTGTGTATTAAATTTTTATCTTCAGATACAGTTATATCCACAATATTTAGTATTATTAATTTTATACACAAAAATAGCTTGAACTATTGCCAATTTATGAAGAAAAATAAAAAGCATTTCTGTAACTATCAGGCCCCAACTAGTTATGGGAAATTGCATTTGTAACATATATTTGTATATACAAATAAAAAATATGATGTGATCAACTTGTTAATGACGAGAATATTAAGGCTTTTCAAAGATAATTAAAATTATTTAAAAATCAACCATCATGATTTTTCCATTTTTTAGCTTATGAAAGTTTATGTAATATAAATATGTCAAATTGTGATTTTTTTCTATTTTTAAATTTTCTCAAAGTATTGACTTATTGATTGATTTCAATGATAGGGTAAAATTATTTTCATTATTTCAGAATCCATTAGTGTAAATGTTTTAGAAATAGATAAAGATTTACAATTACACATAATAAATCTACAAAGCAAAGATATTTTGAGAACAATGTTTTTAATTATTTTTTTCAAAACATTGGAATAAAATGAATTTATAAAATTAAAAAATTCAACAAGAAGAACAATTTCTATTTCAGAGAAAGAAGGCTTTTATATCTAACGGAATAATATCAACACAAATAAAAGATAGAAACTTTGGCTTTAAAACGTTAATACAAATTAGTAAAAACATTACACTACTATGTTCCAACTAGTATTTCTGGATGACTATCAAATAGTACTAGGTAACCCAAAATAAAAACACATAACTGAATTGCAAACTTAGATTTAATTCAATTTAATATTGTACCACATGGTAACTAATATACATGCAATATATATATATATATTAATATAACATACATATGTCTTATACATAGATGACCTTGGTTTAAAACATATATTTATATTCACCAGACACTTAAGAGCTGTTTTATAATTTTCAACAATTTGAAATGGTGTACTTTACTCTACTAAAGTTTTGCTCTTAAAATCTTGACAAGCCCTTGAGGCATTCACAAAATAATAAGATCAAGGTGATCTATTTAGTTTCTAGTCGGTTATCTTCAGGAGCCAAGATGCTGGGAATGATGTCCACCAATGATCTTCTACTGCTTCAGGAGCATGATGAGGGAAGAAAGTGAGAAAAAAAAGCATACTATTTGTTTCTCTCTAGTTTTTATATCTTTTTTTGTGTGTTTTTTTTTTCTTTTCTTTTTCTGGAGTAACTACTTTTGTGAATCCAAGTGGAAAGTATTTTTTAATTTATTAACTTTAATTAGTTTCTCCCTGAACCAATTAAACTCTATTATCAAGTTTTCCTCTACTTCAGTTAATACAATAGATTCATTAGATATTTTAATCTACTAGAAAATCACTTGTACAAACTAAATTTATTTCCTAATAAATTTAATTAAGATTTTTTAACTTTTATCTCTAGGAACTTATTGTTAAATATTAGTTAAAGATAATTCTACCTATAGGAATTTATTTCCTGTACAACAAGCTAAATTTATTCTAGAATCAGTTTAATTAAAGATATTTTTTCTATGGGGACTTACTTGAATCCTGTACATGCTAAATTTATTTTTAATAAATTTAACCAAACTGAATATTTTCCACTACTCTCCTTACTCCAGAAAATTTACTTTGCTTTATGCTTATTTTTGGAATTTAATCAGCCTCTGAATCTGCCATCATTGCCTGGGTTATCTATTTTTTTCCTCATATTGTACTACAACTAATTTTGGAGTTGATTTCTTTAGGGTCCCAGATTCTGGTTCAATCTCACTAATTCTCAGTTGCATCTTTTGTTTGTCTTGGATCAATACTTCATAGGGTATTGAGTCAACTATCTCTTGGCTTTACTGAGTTTTATTTTTTGATATTGAAACTGAAAACTATATGGCTTCCCAGGCTTGATGGCGGACATGATTCATATGTCTCCTGTATTTAATCCTGTTCTGAACCTGGATGATTAGTATTTATTTGAATACTCCCTCAGTGATTACCTCCTCTAACCATTTTTTCATGATCAAATCTCACATCCAGACTCTATTGCCTATTTCATATGCATTTTCATCTCTGTCATTTTGTACTTGTTTGACATTATTTGGCAATGTCAGTGATAGCTTAATACATAATTTTCTGCCCATCAACAACCCTGCTGGAGATTTTCTGGTAATCACTGATGTTAGTAGAGTGTTAACAAAGCATGATATCATATAATACCTGCTGCATGTTTATGTTATTTGTTTTTTATGATTCTGTTTAATCTGTTGAACAACCTTTTCTGCCAAGTCATTCAACTCCAGATGATAAAGAGGTGTGCATATGTGTTTTAAACCATTATCAGAAAAATAGTTTTCCAATTTCTGCATGGTGAATCTGGTGCCATTGTCAGACACAATTGCTTTGGATAATCAATCGGTGACAAGAAAAAACATTTAAAGTTTTAATAGTTTCCTTAGCACTCATATCATTCACTAAGCAATAGTCCACCTGTTTTGAGTATGTGTCTACTAGTATAAGCAGTATTTTCCCATTAATTGGTTTTGGGGGATGGATTATATTCTTTGGTTTTCATTTTATTTCTAACAGGCAGTGCATTTTTTAAATATATTGCTTGATATCCACCAGATATAGCTATGGATTAATACTTTGGCACACACCACACCTGGATCACTATGTAAAGCTTTAAAATGTCATATTTACCTTCTATTGGTATAACTATCTGATTGTGCATTTCCATTGTTTAATTTCTGAAGAATTGTACTTTATTTTATTGTCTTGAACACTTTCATATTAATGTTTTTTTAGTTTTAGTTTTAAAAGTGTGGGCCTGTTTAAGTATTAACTTGTAAGCTAAGCCTTAGCAATTGTTGTCTTAGCCTATAGTCAGACATACCCCAGAATAATTGGTCTATGAGTATTTTTTCAATGAATTTCCCATATCCACAATCTTTTGCTAACTCCCTCAGAGTTGAATTATAATCATTTATTTCCCTCCCTTAAACTGCTTTCTATTTTTTAACATTAAGTGAGCTATATGCCAGGATTGATGAGGACTAATGCCCCAGGCATATCTCCAAATGATCGAGAATCTTCTACAGAATAGAGAAATCTTTCTCTCACTGGATGGCCGAATGGCTCCAGGATTTCAGCCCTCTGTTTCAATACCACAGGGCTCACCACTGAGTGCACTCCTCTTCACGGCTTACCTCAACCCATTGCTGTTACGCATTGAGGCATCCGTTGAGGGAATTGCCATCCCTTTGCTGAGAGAGAGGGTCTGCCATGTATCTTACATGGATGATGTGACTGTGTTCCTCTCGTCACAGGATGAGGTTGGTAGGCTGGAGGAACTCTTGGATCAATTTGTTTCTGAATCTGGTCTAAGAGTTAATGAGGCGAAATCGGCCATGTGGTCGATCAGAACTGGAAAACAGATCCAGGGGAGATTCCGAGCACCCCCCCCAGAAGTTTCTCGGCTTTAGCCTGGCCTTCCCTCCTAGTGTCATGAGAAGGGAGCTGGAGGAAAATATTCTCACAAAGGTTAAGAACACAGTGACATCCCTAACCAAGGTCCCACTCTCCCTGTTGGGGAAGGTCGCACTATTAAATGCAGCTGTGCTACCCAAAATCACTTATTTTCTGGCCGGTTTTTCCCCTACTAAGACCTTTATAAAAAAGGTGGAGACTCAATGTAGGAGGCTTTGCTGGGGCATGAGAACAGCAGTAATTGGCCTCAGCTCCCTTCAAAGGCCTAAATCACAAAATGGACTCGGACTCCATTCAATCAACACCTTCTTAATCCAGAAAGCCCACAATATTTTAACCAAACTATTTCAGGATAATCCAAAAATGGAAAGCCCCCTACCAATAAATGAGGTTGAACCCACTGACCGCCCCCCCAAGAAAGGGTAACATTTGGTTACAGCAACAGGTCACACTCATGACTAAAATGTAACAATGTCCAATTCCCTTTTCAATGGCAAGCTTTCCTGTTGGGACACCCATGCTCTAATCAATGGTAGCAGTCCCATCACTAAGACCAGACTTCGGCTAGGGATCAAGAGGCTTGCAGGGTTAACAAAGTTCTGGAAGCTGGAGGTGAAATTAGTAGACTTTATAATTAAAGTTAACCTTGAGGCCCTACCAACGGCTGCATTCCTCCACCACAAGCGGAGGTATAAAATGGATCCGATATGCCCTCTGTGCAAGAAAACTGATGAAACAATTTTCCACATTCTTCAGGAATGTGAGACCTGGAATAAACTATGCTACCTGACATTGCAAAAGACCACAGATAAAGACTGGGCCTGGGTGGATATGGTGAAAGCTTTTAAAAAGGGCTCCTTTGGCAGTGTTAGATTGGCAACTTATGTTAACTTTGTCATCTGGTTGGCATGAAATAAGGTAACTTTTGAAAAGAGTATTGATTACAATATTGAGGTATTATACTTCAAATTGTTAAATGACACCAAGGACCATGACAAGAGGACATGCCAGCTATGGCTAACCGATCAGACTTGGAACCAGATCAAACTAGGGCCATGCCTTGCCTAGTGTAGTGCTTACCTTACATAATAAATAAATCGATATATTAGTAATTAGAAATTATAATAGCCCAAAGAGCACTAGCATATCATGATGATAAATCCTAGGAAATGAAGGTAGTTAAGCCTGAACAAATTAATAAAAGATTAGGAATAGATAGAAGGGAAAGTGACTGCTCTACAAGTGGTATGCCATGCAAACCAAGAAATAAGCATATATACCTATAAAGCCATTTATAACAGAACTGGGAGTGCTTTAATGGTGAAATAGACTTGTACAATTGGACAATCCAAACACCTTTTCATTTAAAACAGTACTGGGAATGCTCAAATGGTGAAATATACTTGTACAAGTAGACAATCCAAGGAAAATATTCCCACTGCAACTGAAGCGGTTGCCTTGTTTCTTTCAAGCTATGGCCCCAAATAATAATGAGACATGAATAGGTGTTCTGGAAGTGTAACATTGCTGTTAATATAACAACATTTTTGTCTCTAAATAACTAATGGAGAAATGGACATGTATAATTGGACAGTTTTGTGAACAATAATTTCAGCATAAGAAGTTGGGTTTATGTGTGTAAGTCTGGAAGGGCAGGTGAATTTTGTGTCACTGCACTTCTGGAACTATTAATATCCCACTCACCTATCCATACATTTATACTTGAATGTTCAAAATCATATGCATTGAATCAAGGGTATGGGTGCTGATGCGCTTGACACGCACCAACACTCCCTAAATTTCTTTGTAATGATTCTTGTTGATTGCATTGTAAAACTTATGCCTCTTGAATCGTCTTGAGGCACAAATAAAGGCATTTGAAAGTAAAGTAATCGCTTAATTTTTTTATTATTTGTTCTACATTATATTCTCAGTTATGGATATTTCAAAAAATCTATTTATATTCTCGATTACTTTTTTGCCAGCAAAACATAATAGTGTAACTACTTTTCACTTATTATCTTCAAATCCATTTAATGTGAAAAAAAATCTCTATTTACATTATATATAATGGTCACTCTGCCACTGTTACTGACATTGAATTCAGCTATACTAGTTTGAACAAATGAATACATTTTCTTATCTCTAGGGCTGAACTGTAACAAGTGCTATTTTACAGTTATAGCTAGATTCAAGCTCTATAACTGTGCTAATGACTTGGTATGTCCTGATTAATATTGCTGAATGACTAGAAAATAGTAATAGGTAACTCAAAATAAAAATGCACAACCGAATTGGATAACATAGATTTAAGACAATTTAATATTGTACCACACAGTAATAAATAATGAAAAAATAATAATAATATACTATACATTAATATAAACACATTATTTATACTTGGATGACCTTGGTTTAATATATATATTATATTCACCAACTACTTAAGATAAATCCTTTACTTATGCAGTTCTATAATGTTCAACAATTTGAAAAGGTGTACTTTAACTCTACCAAAGTCTTGCTCTTAAACCCTAGATAATCCCTTGAGGCATTCACAATACAATAAGATCGAGGTGATCTACTTAGTATCTAGTTAGCTTGTTTATCTACAGGAGCTGAGATTCTGTGGTTTAATGATCGGGGGAGAAGGAGACTTAACGTAATCTGCACTACAGGGCGCCACTAGGCATTTGAACCTAGAAAATTTATATAGTAGGCAGGTACGTTAAGTTTAAAAAAAAAAATTTATTTTAATTTATATATTTGGATTCCGATCGTTTGCCCAAGGTCACTAGCTCATAGAGTCGCAGAGATTTTAAAACATTTATAAGTTTCAATAGACTTCTATTCTCAAAGTATATATTAAATATTTAGAACAATAAAATAAAAGAAGCCACTGCCAGTAATTAACACACAAATAGATTTTTATTAACGCACATTTAAAATTGAGGAATAAATTTATTTTTAGATTTTAACATTAATATTTTTTTTTTTTAAATTTAAATTACTATTTTAAATAGATCGCACAGATGGATATTTAAATTATATTTTACTTTAGCATGTCGAGCATAGATAGTCTACATAGATTTTTTCTCACTTAAAAACTTATCAAAACATTCATTCAATCTCAGACTAAAAGTTCATAGTCAACCCAATGCCTGCTTCCAGATATATAGTCGCAATCAATGCAATATGAAGATGCTAGCATAAAACCACGCAGACAGGAATGTGCATCTGACAGCGTGATATTATTTGAAGGAAATGATCCATGTCTAGAACAGGAAAGTGCATCTGTCAGACTAAGGAATCATGTATATATATATATTTTTAAAGAGTGCTACGTATGGGGGGAGAGCGGTCTTTCTGCCGACTTATAAATCCCTGTCCATAGAGCTAGAAGGGGTTAATGGTGCAGGAAATACATCTGCAACCATTGCAATGGTATGACTGCCTCTTTGGGGTCATGCATTCAGGTGGGCACGTTGCCCTGTATGCTAAACACGCTTCACATTACATTAATATAAACGTCTATATATCTCTCCACTAGCACTGACACAACCACGAAACAAATAGCCTGAAATTAAAATCCCTTAAATTAAACATAAACGAATTTAAACATAGTTATTAATCTTTATCCATGCAGCTATCTACACCCAACTTTAAATTTAATACATTTTAGTTAAAACATAATACACACAAAAAAAAATGAAATGGAAATGATTGCTTAAACATCTACATAAAAAATATCAATAATTGAATTTGCATTCTTTAAGTCAGATAAGAGTTCTTATTTTCAGTTATTAATTACTTGCAATTTTAGGAAAGTTCTTATTAGATAGACACAATAGTTCATACTTTACGGTTTTAATAGATTGAGAAGTCCATCTTCGTGATCACTTTCATAGATTTTGTCCTTCTTTGAAATGAAACTGCGACTTGCCATGCATTTGGTCAGGAACTGTCATCCAGAGGCCTCAACTGGTTGTCCGGAAAATTAAATTTATTGCAGACTTCCACATCGTGAAAATCTGCAATATAGCTAGTTATAACGATCTATTCATAGTCAGCTCTAAGATAACAATTATAATAATAATTTGGCTTTTATATTTTTATTAGTCTCTTATCATTAGATCTTGAGATTCAACGAGCAAGACGTCACTAATCCTCTGGTGTTTCAATCACGGTCCGTGCTGACATTTCTGGTGTTTGCATTGGTCATTTAATTTCTTTGTATTCTCTTATCTGACCATTTAATTTATTTTAAATGCCTCACGGGCTGGTTTGCTTTTGAACAATCATTTAATTAATAAGACAATCATTTCCATTTTCTAAGATTATAGAAATCAACATTATTTCTATTTTCAAAAATATCAAATCTTTATATCTTTACTTTTCTACAAAAAAATTACTTTCAAATATTTTTATTTTTTAAAAGTTTTTAAAGTTGTCCATCATGCGATCTATATATATGTTAAACAGTTTTTAAATTTCAGTTTTTAAGTTAAGTTTTTTTCTTTTTAATAAATCAATTTTTATTTATGATCTTTTATTTTAATTTTAAAATAATGTGACGGGATATTATATTCCGTTACATATCAGTAAACTTCGTCAAAAAACAAAAACATTAAAAAAAAAAAAAGAATTTACTTAGTGTTAGTAATGACGTTACACAAATTGATTATACTAAATTTTTTTTAAAAGGACAAAACTTTGGTTATTAATGAAAAGACATAACTTTGTTAGTAATTACAAAAAAAAAATGCTGACTATTCTTTCCTTTTCACCCCAGCTGAGATTACACCTCCTCCCTCAATAGTTCCCTTTTCCCTACATTTCATTTTTAACTTAGGCAAGTCAAAGAAGTTACGTGATTTTAGACTTTTTTTTTTTAAATTATGATTTATATTAATTATTACGTTTTATTCCTCGCATTTATTTCTACATATGCGCAATTTTCTTTCTGGCAGTACTTTTTACACAAAATTCAAACTATAACTTTACGTTAATACAAAACATATATCTATACTCATTTCAGAAAAATTATTACGGGCTTCATTTTCAAGATACTCGTGGTTTATTAAATATCGGACTATAACTATACGTTAATACAAAAAATATATACTTATTTCAAAAAAAATATTACTGGCTTCTTAGGTACTCATGGTTTATTAATATCGAACTATAACATTACGTTAATACACAAATATATATACTCATGTTTAAAGAAAAATCTTACTGGCATGATTTATTTTTTAAAATTCTCAGGGCACTCGTGGTTTATTAAAAGATTGTGCCACGTTGGGAGACCATTTTACCGATCGGGGGAGAAGGAGACTTAATGTAATCTGCACTACAGGGCGCCACTAGGCATTTGAACCTAGAAAATTTATATAGTAGGCAGGTACGTTAAGTTTAAAAAAAAAAAAAAATTTTAAATTTATATATTTGGATTCCGATCGTTTGCCCAAGGTCACTAACTCATAGAGTCGCAGAGATTTCAAAACATTTATAAGTTTCAATAGACTTCTATTCTCAAAGTATATATTAAATATTTAGAACAATAAAATAAAAGAAGCCACTGCCAGTAATTAACACACAAATAGATTTTTATTAACGCACATTTAAAATTGAGGAATAAATTTATTTTTAGATTTTAACATTAATATTTTTTTTTTAAATTTAAATTACTATTTTAAATAGATCGCACAGATGGATATTTAAATTATATTTTACTTTAGCATGTCGAGCATAGATAGTCTACATAGATTTTTTTCTCACTTAAAAACTTATCAAAACATTCATTCAATCTCAGACTAAAAGTTCGTAGTCAACCCAATGCCTTCTTCCAGATATATAGTCACAATCAATGCAATATGAAGATGCTAGCATAAAACCATGCAGACAGGAATGTGCATCTGACAGCGTGATATTATTTGAAGGAAATGATCCATGTCTAGAACAGGAAAGTGCATCTGTCAGACTAAGGAATCATGTATATATATATTTTTAAAGAGTGCTACGTATGGGGGGAGAGCGGTCTTTCTGCCAACTTATAAATCCCTGTCCATAGAGCTAGAAGGGGTTAATGGTGCAGGAAATACATCTGCAACCATTGCAACGGTATGACTGCCTCTTTGGGGTCATGCATTCAGGTGGGCACATTGCCCTGTATGCTAAACACGCTTCACATTACATTAATATAAACGTCTATATATCTCTCCACTAGCACTGACACAACCACGAAACAAATAGCCTGAAATTAAAATCCCTTAAATTAAACATAAACGAATTTAAACATAGTTATTAATCTTTATCCATGCAGCTATCTACACCCAACTTTAAATTTAATACATTTTAGTTAAAACATAATACACACACAAAAAAATGAAATGGAAATGATTGCTTAAACATCTACATAAAAAAATATCAATAATTGAATTTGCATTCTTTAAGTCAGATAAGAGTTCTTATTTTCAGTTATTAATTACTTGCAATTTTAGGAAAGTTCTTATTAGATAGACACAATAGTTCATACTTTACAGTTTTAATAGATTGAGAAGTCCATCTTCATGATCACTTTCCTAGATTTTGTCCTTTGAAATGAAACTGCGACTTGCCATGCATTTGGTCAGGAACTGTCATCCAGAGGCCTCAACTGGTTGTCCGGAAAATTAAATTTATTGCAGACTTCCACATCGTGAAAATCTGCAATATAGCTAGTTATAACGATCTATTCATAGTCAGCTCTAAGATAACAATTATAATAATAATTTGGCTTTTATATTTTTATTAGTCTCTTATCATTAGATCTTGAGATTCAATGAGCAAGACGTCACTAATCCTCTGGTGTTTTAATCACGGTCCGTGCTGACATTTCTGGTGTTTGCATTGGTCATTTAATTTCTTTGTATTCTCTTATCTGACCATTTAATTTATTTTAAATGCCTCACAGGCTGGTTTGCTTTTGAACAATCATTTAATTAATAAGACAATCATTTCCATTTTCTAAGATTATAGAAATCAACATTATTTCTATTTTCAAAAATATCAAATCTTTATATCTTTACTTTTCTACAAAAAAATTACTTTCAAATATTTTTATTTTTTAAAAGTTTTTAAAGTCGTCCATCATGCGATCTATATATACGTTAAACAGTTTTTAAATTTCAGTTTTTAAGTTAAGCTTTTTTCTTTTTAATAAATCAATTTTTATTTATGATCTTTTATTTTAATTTTAAAATAATGTGATGGGATATTATATTCCGTTACAGTGGATTACATCCAACGATGATCTTTCGCTGCTTCAGGAGCACAATGAAGGAAGGCAAGATAGGAAAAAAACATACTATTTGTTTCCAATTTTTATACCTCCTTTTGTGTGTGTGTGTTTTGTTTTTGTTTTTCACTTTTTTTTTCTTTTTCTGGAGTAACTATTTTTATTGCGAATCAGAGTAGAGGGTATTTTTTAATTTGTTAGTTTTATTAGGTTCTACCTGAACTAATTCAACTCTGTTAGCAAGTTTTCCTTTACTTCAGTTAATTCTATAGATTCATTAGATATTTTAATCAACTAGAAAATCACTTAAACTTGTACAGATTAAATTTATTTTCTAATAAATTTAATTAAGATTTTTATCCTTTTATCTCTAGGAATTTGTTTCATATATAATCTAAATTAATTTCTAAAATCAGTTTAATTAAAAATAATTCTATCTATAGGAATTTATTTCCTATACAGGCTAAATTTATTCTAGAATCAATTTAATTAAAGAATTTTTCCCAATGGGAATTTACTTGATCCCATACATGCTAAATTTATTTTTAATAAATTTAACCAAACAGTATTTTACAAAACTATGATCCCAACTTAGTAGGCAAAATTAGCTATTTTAATTTATATTGGTTGTTGAATTTTTTGTACATTTCAAGAATTGACTATTTTTGAAATTCAAAATGGCGGAGATCACATACTAAAAGAGCACCTTATTTATCTTATAGATATATTTATATAATATATGAATTTTTTATTCAGCTTAACTATTAATAAAATATTATAAAGAAACTTGTAGAGATTCCAGCCAATCACTAGTGACTTTATTAAGCGCTTCAATTCTGATTAATGTAACCATAGATTTGAGAGTCATTAATCATGTAGTTCATGCTTTGCATTGTCCACATCTGTTTTGGTCAGTGACTGTTAAATTTTACTTATGAAGAAGAAGAGCACAATGACTATGGATTGTTCTGAATCTGTTGATGTTTATAGTTACCAAACATATTAATAAGAAATTTTATTTATGATCACTCTTTTAAAACAATTGCTATTTATATCAAGTTTGTCAACTATTAAACAGAAAAATTGTTAATTGAATTTTCAGACTTGACATGTTACAGTCTCTTATAATTTTCTTAAGATGTGCTGTGAATACAAATAAATCTCTATTTTAGATTCACCAAAAAAATCTCACCAGTTTTATGATAATGAATACATTAGTGCAGGTTTGAATATAAAAAAAAAAAATGTGCATTATTTTCTACCTGATAAACAATATATAGATTTAATGAAAGAAATTCAATGTTGATAAAGAAACTTAAGACTGGTTAAAACTGAAAAAGAAGGCACAGTCATTTAGTAATTATAATCATTTAATTTTTTTATGAATTGTTAAAAGTAACATATTGACCACAGAAATATCATAATCTTGTTAAGCGATTGGATTGACTTCTTCGATATAATAATGATGATATAATATTTTGAACAGAATGGAGAATCTTTTGAATAATGAGACTAATTCAGATAATTTCATTTAATGATGTATTAATTTTATTGATACAATATATTGATAGCTCTTTGTAATTTAGTAATTGAAAGATATCTAATGAATTCTTCTATTGACTCATTACTTCTGCAGAAAGCAAATAAAAAATACTTCTTTGATTAGTTCTTTTAATAAATCAGACTTTTTTTTTTTTTACAGATTTGAGGCTGTTTCTATTCTGTAGCTATTACTGAAGATTATTCAGATTTCAACGATCTGAAAATGTATGTCTAAAAATATTGTTGATTTATTCTGAGTTTAAAATTTTGGCTTTGGAGTTTAATGATAGATATATAACGTTTTTGTCTATATCCTACATGAGTTAGAAACATGAGTAACAAAGAAAAGCTGGAAGGAATTTTGTATTATAGTAATAGACTGAGAGGATTTATCCATTTGATTCTGAAGTGATGGTAAATTGCTATAAGGATGGATTACTTAGTATTTTTGATAACTTTAAGCAATTTTGATTTTTCAACTAAATAAATGAAAAAAATTTATAGCAGAAAAGTTAGAATCTTGTTGACTTTTTTAAATTTTTATTTTATTTAAACAGTAGGAATTTTTATCCTAACGCATGCAATGTACTATTTATTTATAATATCTCAATGATGCCTTGTTGAGTATTGAGAAACTCTTGAACTAAGATGCAAGATAGAGACTTTTGAAAAGATAAGAGTGGCTGTCTTATCTTTAAACCTACTTTCTAATTATATAGGCCAATCTATAGCATCTCAGTTTAATAGCATGGAGAAGTTTCTCTCTTCACTTCCATTATTTTCTTCTTCATATTAATTCTCATGAAATGTTGAAATTTACTATGTGTAAATACTCAGAAATATTAGAAATTATGTAACATTTGATGTTATTTGCTAGCACAGAGATAATATCCTAATTTAAACAGTAGGTTTTTTCATCCTAACACATGCACTGCAATGTTTATTTATAATATCTCAATGGTGAAAGTAAAGTAAATAGAGAAACATCTTCATGCTCTTAAACTAATAGTTTCTTATCTTTTCAAAAGTCTCTATGTTGTGTCTTAGTTCAAGAATATTCTCAATACTCAACATGACATTGCTGAGACATTACAAATAAAAAGTACTAATATGTATTAGAGTGAAAAATACTATTGTTAAAATTATATACTATCTCTGTGCTAGCAAATAAAATGTTAGATAATTTCTAATATTTCTGAGTGTTAACATGTAGTAAATTTAAAGATTTTATAAGAGTTAATACACAGAAAGAAAATAATAAAAGTAAACAGAAATATTTTCATGCTCTTAAACTGAGATGCTTTAGTTTGGCAGATGGCCGCTCTTATATTTTCAAAAATCTTTATCTTGTGTCTTAGTTTAAGAGTTCCTCAATACTCAAACAAGACATCATCGAGATATAAACAATACATCATATGTCTAAGGATGAAAAATACTATTGTTTAAATTCGTACAATCTCTGTGCTAGCAAATAAAATCAAATGTTACATAATTTCTAATATTTCCAAATACTAACACATAGTAAATTTAAAGATTTTATGGCAGTTAATATGAAAAAAGAAAAAGTGGAAGTAAAATAAACAGAGAAACATCTTCATGCTCTTAAAGTGAGATGCTTTAGATCGGCCTATATAAATAAAAAGTAGATTTAAAGATAAGGTGGTCATTCTTTTCAAAAGTCTCTTATCTTGTGTCTTAGTTTGAGGGTTTCCTCAATACTCAATAAGACAATGTCAAGATATTATAAATAAACAGTTCAGTGCATATGTTAGGATGAAAAATATTACTGTTTAAATTACATACTATCTCTTCACTAGCAAATAAAATCAAATGTTAGATAATTTCCAATTATTAACACATAGTAAATTTAAAGATTTTTGCAAGAGTTAATATGCAGAGAGCTAATAATGGTAATACTACAAGTGAAAAGAGAAACATCTTTATGCTTTTAAAATAAGATGGTTTAGATGAGCACTTTTAATGGATACGTGTATGGGAAAATATGGATAAACCATCCCAACATGCTGGCCTGTGCTATTATTTTCAGAGATATGTTCTTGGCCATTGTAAAGACATACTCTCACCTTTGTACAAATATGACAAAGCCACCCAAAGTGTCTTAAGTAACCTCATTCATACATACTAATGTAAATTATAACATAATACCACCTTTATTTGTTAATTTATTTATACACTTGCAGTGCTCTCTGTCAGCCATAATCACATATTGTTTACCATCCATTCTATTTAATTCTCTGGGTCATATTATGTAATTACAGCTTATTTTAGGTGTAATCATCTTACTCCCACCCATTTGAGTGATCTCCCAAATTTAAGAGAAATGTGATTATGCACGCTCTTAAAATCGCACATCATAAATTCTTACTTATATGTATAATAATAATATTTACTAAGGCAGTAACCTTTAGGAATAAGCGTCTTAAAAATTCGAAAGTAGGGACCTCTACAGGTCTTAGTCACAAGCTTTTGCAATTTCCTCTTTTCTTCATAGCAAAAGCTTGTGACTAAGACCTGTAGAGGTCCCTACCTTCGAATTTTTAAGACGCTTATTCCTAAAGGTTTCTGCCTTAGTAAATATTACTTAATATAATAATGTGCGTTTAATAAAATATATAATTATATGTATAATGTTATATAAAATGCATTAGTGTGAATTTGTAATATTTTAAATGAAGATTAAGCTACAATGTGTTGTTGGTTATCTAACTAATTTATTCCATAACTTTGGCATATTAATTACACCAACCAATTTTATATTTATATATTAACCACATCAACCAACTTTCTATATTAACCATACCAACCAATTTTACTTTTATATTGACTGCACCAACCAACTTTTAATCAAATATTTTATTTACCTACATAATTCCAAATGACCTATTTAATTAATCCACAGAAGTGCATAATTGCAAATTAAATCATCATCAAATTTGTAATAATAATTGTATAGACATTCTATGAACATATTTTTTTTTATTTATAATCATTAAATTACCATATCTAATCATTTATAAATTTCATCATCATCATCAACCATTATCAATCTACTGCAGGATGAAGGTCTCTCCAAGTTTAATCCATCTTCTCTGATCTTTAGCTTCTCTTCTCCACAACACCCCTGCACATTTTCTTATTTCATCATCCATCTCACATGTGGTCTCTTTCTGGGTCTTTTACAATCTCTTGGAATCCAGTTTAAAATTTCAATTGTCCATCTATTATCATCTCTTCTAGCAATATGTCCAGCCCAACTCCATAATCTTTTAATTTTTTCAATAAGGTCAGTAACACCTGTTTGTTGTCTTACCCATACATTGCGTTTTCGATCTCTTCTTGTTACTCCCAACATACATCTCTCCATACTTCTTTGAGTAGTCTGAAGTCTCTGTATTGCTCTTCTATTAAGTGTCCAAGTCTCAGATCCATATGTAAGAACTGGTAAAACACATTTGTTAAAAACCATCCTTTTCAAACACATAGGCATATTTCCTTTTAGTATCAAGTTATTTCTACCAAAAGCACTCCAACCAAGTTTAATTCTATGATTAATTTCCTCCAGTATGTTTCCATCTGTATTAATAATCTGACCAAGGTATTTGTAACTGTTAACTTCTTCTAATTCTTCATAATCAATCTTTATTTTCATATTTTGAGCAAATCGATTAAACATTACTTTAGTCTTTTTAACATTTATCTTTAGTCCTACTTTTCTACTTTCATCTGCTAACTCCTGCAACATTTCCTGCAGCTCTGAAGCATTATTTGCAAAAACAACTACATCATCTGTGAAATCTAAATGACTTAAATACTCTCCATTTACTTTCACTCCTTTAGTTTCCCATTTTAATCCATAAAATACTTCTTGCAGCACTGCTGTAAAAAGTTTTGGAGATATGGAGTCACCTTGTCTTACACCTTTGTCAATGTTGACTTTTCCGGTATCATTATGTAATCTAATTGTTGCTGTTGCATTTTTATAAATATTCTTTAAAATATGACAATATCATGGATCTATACCTTGATGATCCAGTGCTTTAATCACTGAAGAAATGTGTATAGAATCAAATGCTTTTTCATAATCTATAAATCCAAAACATAATGACAACTCATATTCATTTGTTCTTTCTATGACTTCTCTCAATACCTGGATATGATCTATTGTACTAAAACCACTTTTAAATCCAGCTTGTTCTCTTGGTTGGTGGAAATCCAAAGTTCTCTGTAGACGAGTTGTAATTATCTTGGTAAAAATTTTATATAAAACTGATAAAAGGCTGATAGGTCTGTAATTTCTAATATCTTCTTTATCACCTTTTTTAAATATTAATATTATTACTGCATTCTTCCAATCTTCCGGTACATCTTTATCATTTAGACATTTGGTATATATTTTTGCTAAAATTGTTTCTATTTCTTCACCTGCTTCTTTTAATATATCAATTATAATTCCATCATTTCCTGGAGCCTTTCCTTTCTTCATACATTTAATTGCATGTCTCACTTCTTCATTTAAAATTCTGGGCAATTCGGAAGATATAATAGATATAGGAGGCACTTGTTCTTTATTACTATATAATTCTTGATAAAAATCTTCTACCAATTTCATGATGTCATCTCTCTTTTTAGTAATAGGTCCATCTTTTTTTCTAATTGCAGATATAAATTTCCTACCAATACCAAAATGTTGTTCAACATTCTTGAGATTTTTATTTTCTTCTACAGCTTTCCTTGCTATTTCACAGTTATACTTTCTTATATCATTTTCAACTCTTTTCCGTACCATTTTACAAAATTCGAGATATTCAATTCTTTTTAAAACATCACTTTTATATATCTTCATATTCCTTCTTTTCTTCATAAATTCTCTAGTCTCAGTAGAAATTTTATTAGTCAATTGCTGCTTTTTTCTACCAGCTATCTTTATTGCAGTTTTTAAAAGTGTATCAGTTATTTTCATATTAATTTCATTTAAATCTGAATCATGTTCAAAATCTCCTAACACTTGAAACCTATTGGTAAGTTCTAATTTAAATTCATTAGAATATTTCTGAAGATTAGGGATATCAACTGTAAATATTGTTTTTCTTAATAATTTTTTATCTCTCTAGTTTTACATTAACACATAACTTACACCTTACTAATCGATGATCACTTCCTGTGTTAAATTTATTAAGAACATTACAATCTTGAAATATGTATTTCCTGTTAGTCAAAATATAATCCAATACTGCTGTACCTTCATTTGGATGCTTCCATGTCCATTTCTTTTTAATATTTTTCTCAAAAAAAGAATTCATAATATAAAGTTTTTCTTTTTCTGCAAACTCCACGTCCTCTCTCATTTCTATTACCAAAACCAAAATTACCTACAGCAATTTCGTCTTTCATTTGTCTACCAATTCTAGCATTAAAGTCTCCCATAACAATTTTAAAATGTTGTTTACTCTGATCAAAAGCCTTTTGTACATCCATATAAAAATCTTCTACTATTTCATCACTGTGAGAACTTGTTGGGGCATAAACCTGAATTATCTGCATTTGATATCTGCTATTAAGTTGTATAACTAATCTTGCCACTCTGTCTGATACACCATCAATCTCCACAATATTGTTCTTCCACTTTTTATTTATAATGAATCCTACTCCACTTGTATTTCCAATATTTGTGCCTTTATAATAAAGCATATATCCACTTTTTAAATCAATTGTCTCTTCACCTTTTCTTCTAACTTCACAAAGTCCAATAATATCCCATTTAATATAAGAGAGTTCTTCTTCTAATTCTTGCAATCTTCCTTCACTTGAAAGTGATCTGCAGTTGTAAGTACCTAAATAAAAAGTCGTCATCAAATGGCAGCCTGGGTCCACAATCAGGGGATTCTTAGCACACTCCACCTTCGGCCACCAACCACTGCCTTGGTTGGTGACTTTACAGCCTCCTGGGAATAAGGGCCATGCTTTATTTTTGTCTGTCATAATTGTATATATGTATTGGAAAAATACACAAACATTCATTCTGCCTTATCAGGCACTGAGAAGAAAGACCATGGTGTTTCTTGATCTGAAACTCAGAGGTAAAAAGCCAATAAACTCACCACGCTGGCTAATGTGTGTTGGTGAGCAGCCCATCCATGTTTGTATACTATATAAATAATCATATAATAATAACAGCTGCAATGACAGGAATGTATGGAGTGGACATTAGGAATTTGCACTGCTCAGTTTCTTTAAGGCCTCCAAGAGGAATCAAAGTGTCTCCTCTCAGTTAATAGCAAACTCCTTTCTGCAGCCTTATAAATTTATATTCTATTATTTATCTGTATTTTCATATTTGTCATTCATTGCCCAAATCTCTAGTCTTAATTATTTGATTAAGTTGAATTGTTCACTAATTGAATGAAATTTTCTTTAGTCTAACTAATTGAATCTCTTCTATTCAATGTTGCCTTGAATATTATTATAGATCTGAATATTAATTAATATTAAGCAATAGTTTGCACCATTTTATATTCCTTAGAAATTATTAATTAATCATTTAAATGTGTTATTGATTTCCACATCTTTGTGCTCACTCTGTTCTAATTTCTGTGACTGAAATCAATGGAAAACTTGTAGTATTTTCAAAAGCATTGCTCATATGGAGCACAGGCAAATTGGTTAATGTTTATTATTGTTCATGACTTATTTATCTTGCATATGCTAGGTTGATGTACTTTTGCTTGGATTCTAGATCTTGTTGAATGAATATATGATTTTGACCAGTACAATACATGAGAAATTTCATTTCTCAAGTAGTGAATCCAATGCCATTGTCAGAAACAATTATTTTTGATAATCCATGGCATAAAAAAACTGCATTCAAGCTTTGTATAGTTTCACTAGCACTCGAATTTTCCACAATACAATACTCCAAACATTTAGAGTATGCATCTATAAGTGTGAGAAGCATTTTCCCATTGATTGGACCTGCATAGTCCATGCAAAGTCTCTGCCATTGTTTAATTACTTTAGGCCATGATGCATACTTTTTAAGTTTCATACTCATTTCAGACTACACGCTGTGTATTTCTTATTTGTGTTTTTCAATGTCTATAGCTATCTTTGGCAATCAGATATAGCCACACACTAATGCATTTGCATGCACAATTCCTGGATGTCCTTCATGCAATAGATTTAGAACTTTTCCTCTATCCTCTGATAGTATTACTATTCTATCACATATTAATACACAACACTTACTGACTGGTAACTTGATATGATTTATCCAAAAGGCAGGTGCAAAGCATTGTGGCTTTTAGGTGGCCAGCCATTTCTAATCTAGCCTATCAGAAGCTGATACACTTTATTGGTGTTTGTCCATTTTGCTGTTGTATTGTTGTTTAATATATCTGACTTTATGACATCTATATAATTAATTTCTATCTTGTTACTCTGTGGTTCATCTTTGTCTGAATTTTTAGACAGTGCACAGCATGTGGAATCTCTTTCCCTTCTTATATGATAGCTGGTGATTGTATGATGATAATATATTTTCCACCATAACATATGCCAACTCAAGTGATCAGTCACTAGCTTATTGTTCACTAATATTCCCAATAATGGCTTGTGATCAGTTACTATGTGAAAAAGTTTACCGAATATATATTGGTGAAATCTCTTTAAGCTGAATGTAATAGCCAAGGCCTCTTTGTCAATCTGTCTATAGTTTTTCTTATTTTAGAAAGAGTCTTTGATGTATATGCTATGGTTCATTCACTATTGTAACATGGATGACACAAAACTGCACCCACACCCCATTCTGAAGTGTCTGCCATTAAGTGCACTTTTTAAAATAAACCAGTAATTTGTCCAATGACAGCAGGATTTTAATTCATGTAAAAACTTCATCATGTATTTTTAACCACTGCCATTTTTTATTTTTTTAATAACTCATACAGAGATATTGCTATTTTAGCCTTTTTCTATAAAAAAGGGTCTGATATCTTTTATCAATCCAGAAAAACCTGAATCTCTTTTAACATTTCTTGGTTTAGTCACATTTTTCATGGCTCTTATTTTTCAGCTGATGGTCACTTACCCTTGTCCAAGATTATATGTGCTAAAAATACTAATTCCTTTGTTTTCCACACACTTTTCTGAGTATTTAATTTGACTCAAATCTCTGCAATTTTTTTATACCTTAAACAGTATGATAAAGCATCTCTTCTGAGCATGCTGTTTTAAGTATGTTGTCAAAGTAAGGTATCATGCCATCTAATCCCTGTAATAAAGCATTAATTGTTGCTTGAAATATATTCAGTGCTGCTGAAATACCGAATAGTGGTCAATTGCATTTACATAATCTCACAGGTTATTAGCATTAATATTTTCATTGACTTGTCGTCATTGGTATTAAAGTGAAATTGAGATTCAGTTTCATGAAATGTGATACATTTTGCAGACTGGCCAATACCTTTCTCACATTAGACACTGGATATGCCCCCTTATTTAAATACTTATTTATTGTTACCCTATAATCTCCACACAGTCATATTTGACTGTTGGTTTTTTTTATAACAACTATAGGTGTGGTCCAATCTGACATTTTTACTGGCATCAATGCATCCTTATTGTTCAATCCCAGAATTTTCTTTTTTACTTTTGTTTTTTGTGCAAATAGTATTTTTCATGTTTACATACAACTGGATGTGCCCTTTTAACTAACTCTATCTCTACTGAGCCCATTGCTATTATACCCAATTCTTTACTGAATAAATTTGTACTTTTACTTTGAATTTTTTATTTGAGGGAAACTTTTTTTGCAGTATTAACTAGGATTCCTATCATGTGAAACCATTCTCGTCTGATTATAGGGCTAATTTTTATTTTATTATATAGAGTAATAATTTAATTATTTTCTCATAATATCTAATTGGTGCTTTTACTCATCCAATAATTTTAGTGCATTCTCACTCACATCTTGAGCCTTAACATCTGTATTTTCTATTTTAATGTTAGCATCAGCAGCTAGTATGCTCCAATATACCTCTGACATTATAGCTATTCCTGAGCCACTATCTATCTCCATTGCAGCCTCTTTTCTGCAAATTTGCAATTTCATCATGAATTAATTGCTGTGATCTTTGAACTTCCATGTTTTTTATAGTTTGAAAGAGTTTACCTTTTCTATTCTTCTGCACCTGAGGTTTTTCTTGATTCTCCCTGTTCCCAAATTTTCTACATACATATATGCTAAATGCCCCTTACTACCACATTTAAAACATGTTTCCTGCTTCCACTTACAATCTTTTGCTCTATGGCCTATTTTTTCACAGTGTTAAGCATGTAACTTTATTTTCCTTTTTGTATTCAGATTTTTGCAGATAAATATATTTTTTATTAAATGTTCATATTAATATTATCTTCAGATTTAGATTTAAAAGCATGAGCTTGCTCTAAAATTAGCTCATAAGCCTTTTTTGATAGAAATTTCATAAATTAAATTAGTCTTTCCTTGACAAATTCCCCATACCTGCAATATTTTATTAGATTCTTCAGGGCTGAATTATATATACTCCTTTATTTTGATAGAAATTTCATAAAATAAATTAGTCTTTCCTTGACAAATCCCCCATACCTGCAATATTTTATTAGATTCTTCAGGGCTGAATTATATATACTCCTTTATTGTTTCACTTTTAAATTGTTTTTTATTCCTTAAATGTAAGCAAGCTATATGGCCAGTTGGTTGAGAGCTAAAATATTCATTTAATTTTTTTTATTAATCTATTATGAGAGAATCATAAAACATTAATTATCTCAATAACTTTTTTACTAGAAAAACATAAGAGTGGTGTGACTTTTTGCTTATGGTCCTGTATTCCATTTAGTGTGAAATTTTTTTGACTAGGGTTAAGTACAATGGCCATTCAGAAGCATTATGC
Organism: Epiperipatus broadwayi; assembly: GCA_028023455.1. NCBI lineage: Eukaryota > Metazoa > Onychophora > Udeonychophora > Euonychophora > Peripatidae > Epiperipatus > Epiperipatus broadwayi. The sequence continues at coordinate 80,562 of JAQFVV010013200.1, forward strand.
ACATCGAATTTATCAGTACAAGTTTTCCCAGATGATGACGTTTTTACCCTTCAAAACTAGTTTGAGCTTTTCAAACTGCTAATTACCTCTCTAAGCTAGATTCAAACTAAACAACTGTGCCAAGTTTTGTTATGTCTTAGCTCACTAATCCCATGAGCAAGAATAACAAGTTTAGATGAAATATTATTTTGAGGCCACAAAGAACACAGTGAGTAAGACTTCGATTTATAATATTTAATATATGTTAATATATACAAATATAATATATATAGATACATGAATCAAATGCTATTCTAATTTATATAATCCAATCACAGTTAATTAGGAATGTCATTTCCTTACTAAGTCTGTTTACTAATAATAAAATACTAAAAGCAGTACATTTATCTTTACCATCACCACTGTCCTTTAAGCCTGATGACCCTTAATTAAAATGTTTAAAATAATAATAAGGTCGAGATGATCTGTTATGATCCTAGTCAGCTTATTGATCTTCAGGAGGTGAGATCCTGGGAATAAGATGCTCCCCACTAGTTTCTTCTGCTACTTCATTCTTGTGTCACAGTTGCCTCAAATATGACAAAAAAGAGCACGTTTTGCTTTTTTTCACAGTTTTTATCTTTCAGTCCCTTTGTTTTCTGGAAAAATTAAACTGATTAGGGAAAATCTGAATGGTAGAAGTATTATCAGTTAATCTTGTTTCTGTAAATTTAATTAATATTTTAGCTCTCATTAATCAAATTTTCTCCATTATCTGATATTTATTTTTTCTTTCTGATAATAATTATTGTACACAATAAGTTTTAATTAAATATTCTATATTACAGCAGTTCAATTAATCTTATTCCAGCTATTTATTATTTAGATATTTAATTATTTCCTCTCTGTAAATTAATTTCATAACTTATTAAAATACATATATTTCATTTTCTGTTGTATTCCATCTGCATAAACAGTGATTTTGATTCAGAAAGCCTTTAGAGCTTGAAAGTTTATATGCCATTCAGATTTGAATTTGAAAGTATGTAGCACTTCTAATCTCTGTAGGATTAACAACCATTCTATAATAAATAAACTTTTCATTTTTGTTTATAATGGAGTCCAAAAATTTTAGATTTTTAGTAACATCCACATTTTATATAGTCCACTTTAAAGCTGATTTTTTTTTAAATTATAGAATGGTTGTTAAGCCTATGGAGACTAGAGGTACTACACATCTAAAATCCTGATGGCAAATAAATTTATAGGCTTTTAAAGGCTATCTCAATCGAAACCATCACTTATGCAGATGTGAGTACAAAAGAAAATTTAACATTGTGATGTATATGAAAGACTTAGTTAAGGATAAGATATAATAAAAAAAAATTCATCACAAGGGCGTTAAAAATTCCCATTTTAAAAAAATGGAATACTGCGAGTATGTCCTATATTCCCTGTATTAAAACTAAAATAAGAGAAATTTATAACCAGAATTTTAATGTAGGCTTTAGGATGCCAAATAGTCTTGATAAAAATTAAAAACAAAATCAACAAAATAGAATTCCACAAATTGTTTGATGTTTTGCTATATATTTTTATGAATTCTGAACTAACATAACAACTAAAATAGGACAGCATAAATATTTATACAAGAAAGCCAAGGAAAATCCAGAACATGCATCTATAAGACCATAAAAAAAGAACAAGGACACTCTTTTAACCTACAAAGCATTACATTGGTCTGTTTAGAGTAAAACAACCAGAAAAGGAAAGTAAAAAAGGATGGTATACTGCTAACAACAATAATGTAATTAACAAAAGATTGAATAGTATATAACTATCTAATTATTGGCATATGTAAATTAAGATGTTTTTGAATATTATTATCAGTTTTTAAAGTTAGTAAAACTAGCTATGATTACAATAGTTGGCATCAAAAATGGATTAAAACAGGGTGAATTTCTTATTTCATACCTTTGTAAAACATATCTATATAAGTATGTAATATATAATATATTTTATAATAAAAACATATTAAATATTTAAAAAAGCAAATAATAATCAATTCACAAAATGTGTTTGAAAATATATAAGCAATATTTAATATAGGCTCATCATAAACTCAACAGTAAGTGCAGATATCATAAATTCAAAAATAAATGTGATCATTTATTATAGACTTGCATTTCTGCATACATTTGATTTGCCAACAATGTATTTTTTTAAACCACTAAACATCACATGATAAACATTTCTTATGTTTATACATAACTTATTAATTCAGGCAAAACTCTTCATACAGTAGTGCCACTCAGTGCCAGCCAGAATAATCAATGGATGCCAGAAGGCTTGTGCATAAAATCCCCATATAAAAGGTAGCTGCTGGAGGGTTGCATTAGATCCTAAGATCTAGTTGCAGTGCTCTCAGATCCAAGGTTCCTCACTGACAAAGGCCACAAGCCAGAAACTAGTCTGGGGATATTGGATGACTAGGCACTAGATGGGGATTTTATGAACAAGCTTTCTGGCATCCATTGATTACCCTGGCTGGCACTGAGTGGCACTACTGTATGGAGAGTCATCATGCACCATTTCAGCATCAAGTAAATAGTATTATTTAATAATTTATTGTGATCAGAATAACTAAATATATTTAGGTGAAAATATATTTTAATTATCTTTTTTCTGCACATTTTTGATTCATATTATTTAGGTGGATCCTTAGTCTGAAGTGTGAAGGCAGCAGAAACTTTGTAGCTTGTCTTCAAAAAATAACGGATTGGAAAATCGATGGTAATTGTGTTTTGTTTGTTTTCCCTCTATATTTTGTTTTAAAATGTTATATGTAATGTCTAAAAAAATAAATTACCAATAATAATGTACAAAAGAAAAGAGAGCCAGAAGATAAAAACTCATGTTGTGGCTGATTCAACTAAAATAAATCAAAATCATTTTTGACATTTAAAACATTTTTTCTTACCTGCATTACAATATTAGTAATTTTTTGTGTAAAATAAAAGAATTCAAAGCTATCAAATTATATTCTCCATTATAAAATGCAGCTGTTATAATATGTATTCAGTTTTAATGTCAAATTTATCATCTTTTTTTTTTTTTTTGTCAAAACACTGTTTTGAATTTAAAGATAACTATTACATTAAAAAAGGTATAAAAGAAAATGTGCATCACTTTTACTTATACTTACTCTGTTTAATATATTTTCTTTAGTCTTCATTGTTCTGAATTAATTGACATAAACAGTTGTAATAAAAATAAAAGAAAAAAATATTGTTCTCATATGCTAAAAAGATGTTAGCGCACATTGGTCAATTATTGGGAAGTTTAATGCCAATCGACTTAGCAACCCACTACCCATTTATAAAATTAGCAGTTTATAAATTGATTATCCTAAGAAATAGAAAATATTTAATGGAAAATTTACAGCTGACTCAATATTAACAAACCCGTCAGTGAATTAATTGAAGCATTTGTTAAATAGGAGTCAACTGTAAATAGGTATTATATGAAAATAATCACTAGACATTAGCTCGAAAATAAATAATTAAGTGCAATTATTAAATACTTCAATTAATTTTCGTTAGGTTTCTCTGATATATTGGCTTGGATACACTGTACTTTTCCTATGTTAAAATTAATATCCTATCAGCAGACAGCAAAGGTTAGCAATAAAGCTAAAATATATAGGTAAATAAACCAAAGCAAAAGAGAAAATTTCCTAAAAAAAAAAAAAAAAGTGTAAGGGGCACAAAATAATAAAAAAAATTACAACTTAAAATAATAAAAATCGTATCAATTTACAAGATCATATATAAGTCTTAAATATATATATAGATTTTATTGGTCATAAAGTACACTGACAATTTTATTTATACCATGGAATTTTAATATACTTTGAACAACTTGCTTCCTATCAAATATTGTTGTTTTCAAGATGGCTTTCTACATTTTTCTCCATAGAGTAAAAAGAAGTTTTAACTATTGCTTATTTGGAAATAGACAAACACTAATAGTTCATATTCTTCAGAGATAATCTCAACTTTCCATAAGCCATTAAATTAAAAAGTGATTCCATATGTAAAAGGATGATGCAAAACTCAAGCAGGAGAACTAGCTAGACATCTTTAGAAAATTCTTAGCATATGGTATGAAAGTCAATTCAAACTTAGAAGTCAGTACTTGCACAAGCTTTTACCTAATCTTGATTTATCTCCTCATTTCTCTAGTCCAAATTGATATATTACCTCACTGCTGATTCTTTAATCTGACTAATATGAATTAGTTTAGCATTGATAAAATATTTTAATTCAGTGATAAAAATTGTTTAAGAAAGTTCTCCTTGAATATCTTTCCATAGATTAACGCCATTAATCTACTTATTTATTTATAGCACTTTAATGTCTTTTAAATAGATTATTGTTTGCTATTTTTTTAATAAGTAAAATTCTTCCTATCTTTTCAATTAGCTTACTTTTTTTTTCTGAAATTATATCATGGAATTTGCAATATTTAAATAATTGGCTTATTTATTAGATTTTCTGTTTCCAAAATACTAATGCATTGTTTTTTTTAAACATTTTAGTCAAAGTTTATAGTATAGCTATAAATTTTAGTAAGATAGAATTGTTAAAAGTTGGCAAACAATGACTAATTAATAGGAATGATGTTCAAGTGTTAAAACTTAGTTATATATGCTCTCTCTTCTACCTCTTTTGAGAGCAATATTCAACTAGAAAAACATTTAGTCATTTATATTCTCTTTGTAGTTATTTGCATCTGAAATGAATCATACTTTTACAGTAAATTTATAACTGAATTTTGAATAATTGCATGAAATCAAATATATCTTATCTAAAGTGATTCAAGTGTGAACAAAGTTAATAATAGCTAGAAAGAGAATGTGATGCTAATTTAGTATGTGCCCACAGCCGTTTTGAACTATAAGAACCACCCAAAACTCAGGTAGCATATTAATATGTAATTATGGATGATGGAGCAGATTTTTATAACTGTTCAAGCAGATTGGCTTAGTTAAAAATTTTACAGTGTTTTGAATTTTAGGTTTAAAATATTATTAAAGGTTCTAGATGCATAACTGCATTAATTCCAGCTTTGAATCTTAAATCAATAATAAAGGTAAAAGCTGAAAGTTTGGTTGATACAAGAATAAAGAGCTGTTCTTATTTTTTAACAAAATTGCAAATTTGAATATTTATTACTATTTAATTTTTATTCTTATTATTTTAAAATGAATTTTACAATGATGAATGAGCAGTCATTAATAAAACTTCATTATTTATCAATATCACTTAAGTTACCTTAAATGATTTAATCAAATAAACTTTTAATGTTTCTTCTAATTATAAAGTCATGGGACTAGCTAATAAAAATTAAATTATTCACATATTAAATAATATTTTATTTCAATGAAGTTGATTATTATTTTTTATTTAAAGGTGAGTTAGGTCTGTACTTATTTATAATGGGAATGCCTGATGACCCTAAAGATATGGTTTATTCCTATGTGAGAGAAATTTCTACTGCTTATGGAATTGTACTTCATGTTATTTATTTTAATATGGGTGAGTCTGATTTGATGGTCTCAGGTAATTATGCATCAACTTCAGAGACTGCAGACTTTCTCAGAGGAATTTCTGAAGCTGGAAATGGGAGATTTCATTGGATCAGAAATAAAGGTAAAATAGTTTTTAAAATTTATTTAAAAAAAAAAAATCAAATAAAAAATATTGCAACACCCACTTTTATGTTCAAGTCTTAGACCTATTAAAAATTTTGAATTTTAAAATAGTAACTTTTTTATACTTCCTAGGAATTGTGGAAAGTACTGATATTCAGCTAATTTTAAATGAAGTTAATAAAGCTTTGAATTTTTCAAAAAAGGTATATTATATATCTATCTTTTTAAAAAAATTTCTGATTGTATATAATTTAATATTTCATGTTCTTAAATAAATTATATATATATATATATGTAATAAATAAAATTTGATATGTGTATTCATTTCACAATATATGTAATATACAAATCAATATATATATATATCAAAATACAGTACAATTTACATAAATTATATTCTTTTAGAAGACTACAAAGTGTATAGTCGAAAGTACTTTTAAATGAATATAATTTATGTAAATTGTACTGTATTTTGATATATATATTGATTTGTATATTACATATATATATATATATATTGTGCCAAAGCCAATTTGGCACATGTGTATAAAATAATTTTGTCTAAAAAAATTATTAAAATAAAAAAAAATCTTCCGTAAAAGAGTTGAAATAAAAGTTGAAAAATAATGGATTAAAAGTAGGAAGGGTTTTTTTATTAAAGTTAAACTAAAGGTTTTATAAAAAGGAAGTAAAGAGTTTATTATTATTAGTTGAAATACAATTTAAAAGATTTAAAGAAAATATATAAATCTCTTCATTTAAATTAAAGAAGAAAAATAATTTTAAAACTATTTTTGATTTTAGAATAATAAAATATATATGTGCATGCGAATGTAAATAAATGTAAGCTGTTAAAAAGAGATATAATAAATGTGTGTTAAAATCGTATTGAAAAACACATGAAAATAAATATTGAAATGAAATATATTTAAAAACACAGCGGTGGGCTACTAAAGATAAAAAAAACAATACATTTATAAAAGCTACTACTAATTAAACAATCAATCAAAAACACGTTGTCATAGGATTAATTACCAATGGAATTCGACAACAGATATTTGCTGGAGGATATTATATGGACAACATGTTGCAGGTATAAATAGACTTTTTTTATTATCAGGAATTAATTGAGAGAGTTTTTTCAGTCTAGTTTCCAGTGACAGTCTTGTTCAGTTCAGATAACAGTGCAGATTCTATTATGTATCCAGAAATGGTTGAGCAGCTTTTGGAAATATACACTCGTGCTTCAGCCTTTTAGTCCATCAAGATCATCAAAACCTGCCTGTGAAATAATGTCTGCATAACAACTCAGAAATCCTCCGTCAAATGTTCAACTGTCTTCAAGAATAAAGCCAATGGATTTGCATAAAATCTATTCAAGAAATGTCCAAATCTTACTGTTAGATATAATCCATCAGAAGCAGCCAACAACAAGCAATATCCACATTCCAAAAATCCTAGGTAAACATTTATTTATTATCATTTATACATAGTAGCCACCGCTGTAATTCGTCAATCTTACAGAGTAAAGTAGTTTGAACTCTTAATCATGCATAAAATGAACTATTGATGTGCATGTGTGGGAATGTAAGATAATTTAATGATGTCACATATTATTTATGCTTTTCACCAGATATATGTTATAATGTGTTAATTTAAAAATGTGCGTGTATTAAATTAGATTATCAAGATGTTTAAATTTAGTAAATTAATGTTGGTTTATAAATTATCTTTAAAACTTAATTAATGTTGATTAAAATAAATTGTTTTCAAATTTAAACTTTATTTGTCGGTCAATTCTTTTTACCAACCTTTTTTATTAATTCTTTCCTCCAATAATTTTGTATAATTTTGTTATTGAATTAAAATTGGACTGAGCTAGTTTATGGGATGGTTTCGAGCGCTGGATTATGAGCCTACTGACCAAATACGTTGTTTATTCTTCTGAATAGATAGCTGGCGCCCAGAGTTTTCTTCGAAACAAATAAAGTGTTTGGATAGTATAGGCTTGAATCTAGCAGCCGAGATGGGCCATTGTTGATAGTTAAAGCTATCAATAAGATCTCCCATTTTGCTCGAATGTGCCTGTTCGTTCACGTAACATAAGATTATAAATATATTAGGAAGGAGTTTGAAACCGGCCAAAACTTATATATACATATAAGTAAGTGGTTTTGGCGGTTCAACCCGGTACAATATGTATATATATATACCCACATATAAAGATGGGTAGTTTATTGCATGACATCACTTTTCTACATATGTTCAACTTTTCATTCAAGTGCACATTTAGTATTAATAGAATATGAAAATATTTTTAACAAATGAGAATAATTACTATAATACATCACAAAAAATATTCACACAGAATGTGATATATGAGAACTAAAGGACTCATGCTTTTCAAACGTTTTATACTTTATATATATCAATAATTATTTTCATAAAGTCACATTTATATAAATCACACATATATTATAAGATTTTCATGAACTTTCTAAATGAAAATACATTGATAAATATATATATTATACTATACTATATTTATTATAATATATTTGAAAGTAAATCAATCTTTACACATGCACTGTTTTTAATATAATTAACCCATACTCACCTGTAAGATCTCAAAGAACAAATGAATTCACTTGTCGTTCAAGCTTATCTCTTTTGCTTAGCATGCATTGCTCATGGCTTGAGTCTATTACTTGCCAATTGTACAAATGTAATTCAAATATTACAGTAGAGAGAATTTATCTCATTTTTAATCACCTGCAATTAACACATAATAATCTAGAATCTAAATACTGCATTGTGTAAAAAAAAGTATCAATGTATTTAGATTCTAAATTATGATACATTAATTGCAGATGGTTAAAAATGAGATAAATTTGTTCTTCTATAATATTTAAATTACACTTGTACAATTCAAACCCCATTTAAAAAACAAAAACAACAGACATAGTATAGACTCAAGCTCTGAATAATGCAGAGTAAGCAAAGGTTGGCTTATATATAAATAATTTTGAAGGATTATTGAATTAAAAATATATTTGAAACAATAATATTGTTGAGTTTGCAAAAAATTTTTAGTCATTCTTCTGCACCTTTTCTGCATTATGTCCATAATAACCAACAGCACTTTAGAATTTTTTTCATTTCCAATTTTGTAAAACTTTTCAATTTTTTTTTTTTTTTTTTTTTGAGAATTGTTGGACTATATCATTGTATTATAATAGTACTGAATGATTATTCATGAATCAAAACAACAATTGACCATTCACAGGATTATATTCAATGTTGGTTCTACTTTTCTGACAATAAATATAATATTGACCTGAAAAATAATATATTCTTCTGATCTAAAATCCAGTCCAGTCCATCTCATTTCATCAATTTCTAAGATGACAATGTGTAAGTAATCCATTTTCATTTTGACTATGTCAAGTTTTTTTGATCACAACTTTCCCATTTGGGAACAATAGCAACTGAACATCAATGTAATTTTAATCTATTTGTTTTATAAAAATCCACAGTATTGAGGAAATATTTTTGGCTTTCCCAACCTGATAAATGTCTTCTATATAGTGTTGATCTGATTTGTTGTACTATTAATGATTTTCAATATAATATTTAGGAGCAGTTTATGGTTGCCACATAGTTTGAAATAGTTTAGCTGATTGACTACACCATCATTATTTTATATTACTTCTGTTCATTGGAAAATTTTCAGATTTAACCTATGGTCTTGCAGTTTCTAAATGCTTTATTTATAAATGTCCTGTTTGTTTGTTTCAGTAGTCAAAAATGATTGTATATTTTCATCAATGACAAAAGCAGTTTCTCTTGGACATAATTCTATAATTTAATTTTTTATTTTGAAGAGGACATTGTTCCATAGCTTATATAGATATTTTATAAGTTTAGAAACAATAGCAATTATTGTGTCTAGATATTATTCTGCTTATTTCATATCTTTTATTTTTTAACTTGTATATACACAGAAGCAAAACTTTCCATACAGTAGTACCACTCAGTATAATCCAAAGTAATCATTGGATGCTAGAAGGTTTGTGCTTGAAATCCCTATCTAGTGCCTACTCATCCAGTATCCCTTGACTAGCTTGGCTTTCATCAGTGAGAAACCTTGGATATGAGAATACTGCACCTAGATCTTAGGATTTGTGTATATTATATTTATATATATTGTACCATACAATGCCTACCTTGTAAATTCTTATAATGTGCACAAAATATAACATTATCTCAACATCATGCATCAGAATAAGGCAACGATATAAAACCAATATCAAACTCTAAAAAAGAATTAAAGTTATTTAAATTCAAGTTTAAATGAGAGAAATTAAACCAATGAAAGTTGTATATATTTCCTGATTTCTCCCTACCAAAATTCTGTTACCATGTTAATTACTACAATGAAGTTTTATGTGGTATATGTTTGAAAGGGCTGAACTTAAACCTTGCCTTTACACACCACTTTCAGGAAGAGCAAACCACTTCCAGAAAAGATATACCACTACCAATGAAACACACTCACACAAAAAAAATGAGCATGTCAATAAATTTTCAATAATCATGATAAAGTAAGTTCCCATGGACTTTGCTCAGTCAACTCGTAATTTTTGTTGGAGAGAGAAATGAGATGAAACAATTGCAAATTAATAATTTAAAAGAAAAACATTTATTTCCCCCAAATAAACCCATCATCAATTGAACATATAAATAAACAATATTTTAATAAGATAAACAAAACAATAAATACTTTAATGAGATAAATGAAACAATAAAAGAAAAATGAATAAATAAAACAATTTAATTACACACAAAACTCCAATACCCCTAAATAATGTGATGTGAGGTTTACCTACATAAAATTTTGACAAATAAACAAAAAAAAAATCTCATAAAGATTCAAACCAATGGTCATTAATTCTTTTATGCATTGTCTAAACACTTCCAATCTTTCCTCTTTTTTTTTTCTTTTAACACATTATAAATGTGCATTAATTTTACATACCAAAACTTATACATAGATTTAAAAAAAAATTAATCCAAAGAAATGTAACTTTAAAATAGACCAAATGCATATGCACTAGCAATAGCTTTATATACATTTATTTGGAGAACTGTTTTAAAGGAAGAAAACCAAATAACAATTTATATAAGAAACAAACAAATATATATATATTTCATACCGACAAACATACTATCAGTAAAGGATTATACCATCTAATTTTTCTTTAACTTTTTTCCATTGACCATCTATGGATGATGTAACTTCTTAGCATGCTGACGAGATGGCAAGAACTTCTTTTCTTTACAGAAAAACATAGGCATTAAAGTGTTCATCATCAGCAGTTGGTATCTGTGGCTGCATAGTGATGGTGCAGAGGAAAGCGGACCAGTGTACAGTGATGGGGTGTTTATTTAATTTGAAATTTTAATGACCAATTTAGGCATTTTATTCAGCTTTCTATAAATATCCATTTTTTATTATTGCTGCCACAGCAAACTACAGACTAATAACGTAACTCATCAAATGACTTTAATTTGTAGCTAGGTTCAGCTCTGCATCCCTTTTCACAAATTTCTTCACTGTTTAATGAGACCAGAATATTTTTTTTAATTCTGCAGACAGATTCTCAAATACAGCCTAATAAAACAGTCTTGGTAATCTACCATGAACAGATAACATCAATAAGAGGATCTTCATATACCCATAGTTCAACAGCCAGGTACTTCACAGCAGGGACATGTAGCTAACCAACAAAAAAAAATGAAGATGACATAGAGGCCTGAGATGATCTGCTGAACACTTTTTATAGCACACCCATAACAATACAAATTGAATACCCCTCTTTCATTATTACATCCATTACGTCTTAGATAATTGATCATAACCTAATTGATATGGCTTTTTATCGCTCACTTCTTTCATCCCTCCCCCAGACCCTTTTAATTCATTAAGGAATTCAATTTACATATAATTTCTGATTTCAATACAATGGAAATAACTTTTTTTTTTCTTATTCTTTTCCATCTATTTCAAAAGATTCAAAACAAAAACAATTTTGAAATGGAACAAATCTTTGGAATTTCTCCGTGGATATTTGCATTAGATTACTCTATTTTTTAAATATATATATAACAAACAGGATGACTATTTTTATACATTTGTAAAATTTAAAATTGATCATACAATAATAACCTGCATTTTTTTTTTAACTTGTTAACAGAAAAACAAACGATAACCAATCAAAACATGCAGAATATTTACAATTATTCTGACTATCTTTTTCATATTCTTGCACATAACTTAAAAACACAAATTAGGAAAATTTGCAATAAAAAATAATAATAATAAATTATAAATCATACTTCTACTAATCATTATTTTTCTACTGTCATATTTATTCAATCGCGTGCATAGGCAAAAATATCTGTACAGACTACTGTTATTTAGTTAATTTGTTCTTCAGAATATTGATGTACTCTATATAACACAATATAATTATATACTTATAAGTAAGGGTAGCTTTAAACAGTGCCATCTTGTGCATGACCACTCTAACAGTTCTGTCACAATATATATTGTAATACAATCAGCCATTGATCCTTGACATGGTTTTTTATAAGATTAATATTGTGTAATACAGATGGTATAGGTGCAACATCAAATTATTTTACTTTAATAATTTGTTAATGATCAAACTGAAGCTTCTTAAAGATAAATTAATAAACCATAATTATATCATTCAATATCGAAATAACAGTTATGTTTCTTGATCATCATTGACCTATATTTAGCAATTCATTTCAAATAGCTTTTATTATTTCTTACTTTGTTGAATGGACACTATCCCTGTTAATCTGGAGAACTATTCATTTTCTGGGTTTAAATTTCTCTAGAAATAATCACTTATCCCATTTTTTGTTAATGCTAATTAATTATACATGAGATCTTTACTTTACAATGAATAAATTATAAAATATAATATTAAACTTTACTGTGCAAGAAAAGAAAGAAATGAGTCATAATATTTTAATAGTTGTTTAATAAAAAATATCAAAATTATTTCTCCATGATCAGAATAGTCATTATAACTTACCTATAAAACCACAATAACTCTAAATATCGGCCAGGCAGCTGTTATTATAATACAATGGGAATAATAAATGAAATGAATTTTACATGATCAATATTTTTTTATCATTTTTTTTTTAAAAGTTGTCTCCTGTAAATGTAATAAAATAGCCAAGAAAATTAGGATAAGTAGTTAATACACAGGAATGTACTTACAATTGTTAAAGATATTTATATATAAAAAATTATATAATAAAAAATAATTCTTTTTTCTTTTAAAGGCATCCATTAATATGAATTAAAAATGGATTCTTATTTTGTTTATGTTCATATGAGCATTTAGGTTTGAAGATACCTTTTTACAATTATTGTTTTTTATTTTTTTGATGCATTTATTAGTCCTGGATCAGTATTTTTAGATGATTCTTTTTGGTGGATTCTTTAGTTACAGTTTTCAGATACCTTTTTTCTGATAACTTTCTGAAGACATTTAGATGGCTGGATAAACTTCTATTCATTTATATATTTTTTTTATTTTGCAGTAGACTTGGGTATAACCAGATTAGGTAGATATGCACACAAAACATCAAATGATGACAGATATGCTTGAAGATGTTTAACCCTTCATATTTAAAACCTTTCAATTAGACACTGTTTTTTTTTATATTTTTAGAAGTTGAATGTGACTTTTTAATACACAGGCATACTTGTTTATGGAATTGTCACTTTTAGAGTAATTACAAACTATTGTTTTCTAGTTCATGTTTTTTATGCATGCTGTCTAGATTGGTGATTAGCTTTCAAAACTCACCAGGGTGAGTCAGAGAGTAGATGAATGAATAAAATTTGTCCAAACCAAGTTATATTTTTTCTTATTTCCTGTTTTATTAAATTAGAAAAAATGTATATTTTTCTTTGATTTTAAATTTTTTTTAATTTACAAATTTAATCTTTTTTTAGTCCGTCCTTATAATATCTTTAAATAACCATCTATTATATTCATTAATTAGTGTTTTTCATTGCGGAAGGATTAATTAAATAACATTCCAAAATGAACCTTCCTTGTTGACTTATTATAATTTATCTTTTCTTTATCAACAAATATTTTTATCATAAAATATAATTATGTATTTGCAAAGTCTTGCTCCTTGTTTTAAAAATAATAATAGTAAAAACAATTGTTTTAGGAAAAGACATATAATAAACTTTTTTTCTCTTTCTTTTTAATCATTTAAGACATATTTATACAAAAATCTATGAATTTTTATTTAATTGTGTTTGATCATAAGGAGAGAGAATATTAATAAATCCATTATTTATAATTCCTCTTTACAAAATTTTATGCCAACCCCTTTTCTTCTTACTTTAAAACATGGGCTGTGCAACTTAGTAGTATAAGATATATACATTACTCATGTGAATTACCTAATGTTTAAATTTAACCAGCAACATAAGTAGATTACAATTAGAAATGAACTTTGCAATCTACATTGCACTACTGAGTAAATTTAAATAATATATTGTTTTGATATTTGTTATATTATTTCAACGTAGCTTTATGCTTATTTAAATGTTATATGTATTTATTATAAAACATTACTAATATTTTTATTTTATTTTAGTGTGCACATTTAATTGAGTCTGTTAAACAAAAATATAAACAAAATTATAAAAACCCAAGAGAGGTAAGTTATCATGTTTATCCATTAGAGACGTTTTTATTAACATCATAATTTTTTATACTTGTACAATTGATTATAATAACATAAATCCAAATGTGTATACACAGTAAATATGAATGTTATGTATTGTATATCTGTTACATTATATATATATATATAACTAACACTTGTTTCTAATAATGATATATAATTTATACAGTTTCTATAATATGATAGATTCTTAGATCGATATTATATTTAGTTTGTTGAGAAAATATTGATTAGCTACAACACAAAGCCTCACTTTGATGTTCTACAGTCAGACAAATATTATTCAGTTTTATATTGCGAATATAAAGATTGAAGGGAAGAGGATTAAAAAGCTAGTAAATTGTCTGCTTTTATTGATCAGCACTTTTTTTTCTTTTTTTCATGCTTCATATTTAAATCTTTGATTAAATTCTTTGTTAAGAACAAGCATATGTTTTCTTCGAATAGTAATCCATTTTTGACATCCAGATGAAGATTAGACATTATTTATGTGTTCATATTGATAAAGAATGCTTTGTTGATATATGTGATAATAATATATTCAATATAGTAAGTATAAAAATCCTTTCCTCTAACTATTCAAAATACTTGTATTAAATCTCTTGATCTGTTTATTATTCAGTGATTTCAATTTTCAGAAAGTTTCTTTTTGTGCATCTATGTGTTTTGTCACAATAGTATTTTGAAATCAGCAATTGATGTTAAGATTGATAATTTTATATCTGCTAGTTATAGAGACTACTTTTTTTTTTCATATTTATGATTGGTTTAGTAATACATTATATTAAGTGTTATTTTATCAGACTATTACTCAAACTTTTGGCAATTATCAGCATGCAATCTTGTGAAGTTTCTGGAGCAAAGAAATGCAAGATGGAATTACACACACAGCGTTACAAGAAATATATCTCATGGTGGCAGATAAAACCTATACTCATTTATTCTGTAAACAGATCTCTTATAGTCTTTCTCCTATTTAAAGCCCAGATTATATGCATCATATACCACAACATGCCACCTAATATTCAACAGATCAAGCTGAGCAATAACAGGAACTCTATTTAAAAAATGGCCAAGCTATTAACAGCCATAAATTTTGGCAAAAGTGTCTTTGATGAATTCTTCATCTGTGATAAAGGAAATATCATACTCTTGTGGCTCATGAGATTTCTTCCAAACTCAGGAAATTTAATCAGTTTAAATAATTTCATTGCTTAAGGAAGCCACTGAAAATATGTTTAAATTAACTTTTTTAAAAAAAAAAAAAAGCCCTAGCATTAGTTGTATAACTTAGATCAGAAAACTGATTGTCTTTTCAAATAATAGCAAAATAAGATAATGTTAATATCATATATTCAGAGAAAACATTGAAAATATTAAAAATAACTTATGTACATTTTCAATGCTAAGTAACAATTATGTTTATATATATTATAAGAAATTTGAACTATCCATTTCATCTCATATAACTGATGCAAATGATTACACACATGTGTAAAAAATAAATGATCTCCAATATACATACTGAACCAACACTCATCAGTTGGTCCAGATCATCATCTTCCACATATATATAATCAGTATTAAGATAGCAAATCTTCAAACTTTAATATATGAGATGGAGTGGGTAGCTGAAGGAGCTTGAAAGTCTATGTTAAAATCCCTTATATAATTTCATAACTCCAGATATACAAATTATACTTGTGTAATCAAATATATATATATTCAGAATATAAAAAATTGAAATACAAAATTGTACTTTTTTTATTTTTATTTTTTTTAAGTGTCATAGCATCAGCCAGGACACGAACCTGCAACCCGGGCAACTGCCTGCAAGTGCAAGGCAGTCGCACTGACCTCTCGACCATCAATACAAGACAAAAAATTTAAATCAATTTCTTTCCAAAATACACTCAACTAAACACTGATAGATTTTCTGTTCATCATTGAATTTATATTATTAATACATTAGGCCTCTTTAATTTTGTGTTTCCTGTCATTATGTTCAGTGCAAACCATCTGTATTTTTTTAATAGTAGTAAAAATTTGATCAAATACTTTTATATATATCAACTCTAAATCATTTATATCCAACATGTAAATATGAAGCTTTCAAAGGTTTTGTACACAAGAATCATAATTTGTGCAAGTTTGAATCTAATAAAAGGATAATATTGATAAGTATATTGCTGATTTAGTGGATAAGTATTACAGTAAATATCATTGTTTAAACATATAAAATGAATTACATAAGTTAAAATATAATAGAAATAAAATTACTGATAATAATAAAATTACTGATAATAATAAAAATGAGGAAAATATGTTAAAAAGTTTGTAATATAAATTTTCATTCATCAACTGTATTAAATCAATTAATCAATAATAGTAAAGATAAAACTGATCTCAGAGAATATTCCCACATTGTTTTTGTAATTAAATAAGAGAGACCAAATTATTTTTATGTCTATTAAAATAAATTTAGAGCAGATATTAATATGATTAAATCATGTACACACACACACACACTTTTAAATAAAATACAACTAAAATAGATTCTGGATATCATTAGTATTTTTAGAACATGAAAGAATATTTAGTTATATGTGTAATCGTAAAGAAATGCAAATGGTTTACACTGAATTTACTGATAGGAAACAGGCCTGATGTATCAATAACATAGATTCAAAGTTAAACAAAAATATAGCAGTATTCAATTGAGTACATTTTGGAACATATGCACTTAAATGTACAATTTTATATTTCCAATTACTATTGATTTGAATATATTGTTTTGTTTTTTTAAAAAAGAAATGTAAATGTTGCCTGTGATAAAAGTTCTCAGCATGAAAAATGCATTTAAGTTAAATTCTTAATATCTTCTACAAATATATTATATTAGTGTTAATTTACTATATTTCTTTAATTGAAATATCAGAATTATTAGTATAAGTAATGCATGCAGTTAAGTACCTAGCAAGCTGCTAATTTGAAGTTTTCTGATGCAAATTAGAAATTATCTCCCAGACTTGCACTTCTGAAATAGATATACTTGGATTTGACATAAGTGTATGTAATGCAGTACCAATCAGGTGGAAAACACAATCCTGTTCAAAATATATCTACATAATTGCTAATAATTTGAAGCTGCTATCATTTTATTATTTTTGTTTGAGGAAAACATTGCCATCTCTATAAAATATCACTAACATATTGAAACAGACACATTGTTTCGTATATATATATATATATCCCCCACTCCCATTTTAAAATAGTTTAAATTAAAATAAAAGCTGACATTTCAGTGAATGAAATTTAGAAACGATAAATAATTGGTGATTTGGAATCTTTTTTTTGCACCCACATTATAAAACAAGATATGTGAAGTCAAATACTTTAACAAAGAAATGAAAAAATCAATATTTAAAATCTACAGTTAAAAAATTAAACTACACATTTATTTAACAAATCTTTAAACATTGAAAAATTTGCAGTTTCAAATTAAAATGTGACCGATATAATGTGTTTATTTGTTAGAACTGAATGTTTTCCAAAGAAAAGCACCCAAATGTTGTAATTAATTCATCAATAATAATAGCATATTAATTTCTTACCCTAGACAAAGTAAGTAAACATATTTGTGTAAACATGTTGGTCAGCATGGGTGAGAGTAAAGAGGACATTGAAAAACACCATGGGAAGTTGGAGTATATAAAGTGAGCAATCGATCAATTCCAGGAGTTGCAGTTGATTGATTGTAACAGTTGCTTTGCAGTAAATCGCAGTTCAGTATTTAGTCATTTTACAGCAAAGAGTTTAAATAATCAGACTAAGTTTGGAGCCACTATGGTCAATAATTAAAGAAGTACTGCAGTTAAAGAAAAACCCAAGTTTACTATAAAACTGTAATATGAAGAAACAACTTATTTATATGGGAAATGCTAAAATTTTTGGCTAGTAAGGAATAGCTCACCCTCCTTCCCACATCATGGAAGAGGACATGAAGATGAATAAATATTTCTAAGTGACCATATGTAAACCATTCAGCTCTAAAAACCAATCTCCCTTTTAATGTTAAGACTGTACCATTCAGCTCTAACATCAACTTGAAGACCATCACAGAGATTTAAAAAGATAATAAAACTCTAGATAGTTATTAAAACATGTTTTATTATGATTGATGTGTGCTATGATGTAAGGATCTTACCAATATTTATTTACTTAATAATGGTACATATCTGTTATTATATGAAAGAGTTATTTTGACATTTGAAGTATTTAATAATATTTACACAAATGGGTAAGAAAATGTTTTGAAAAGGGTAAAGTGAAATGCAGTTATAAAGTTATTTAAAATAATTAATTAGATGAAATGATGAAATATTTGAATTAAAGTTAAAAAACATATAATTGATAAAACCCAGTGTTTATATGAAAACAGTTATAAACCAAATTAATTTCTTATTCGGAGAATAATGTAATTGCTACAAGTGGTATTAGAATGAAGAAGATAAAATAATATTCATAAAATTGTTAAATTGTAATTGCTAAAGGATTAATATTCTATATATATGAGGATTAATTTAAAAAAGACATACCCCAATATATGTACACATTGTAAATGCTTAATGTTTAACCGAGAAAGAATTAATATTTTATATATGTGAGGATTAATTTAAAATAGAAATACCCTAATAATAATATAAACATTGTAAATGTTTAACCGAGAAAGGATTAATAATATATATATATGTGAGTTCATGTACAAAAAAAGATGTACATCTATATACATGAATTGTACATATGAATATATTCGAATATAATTATTGACCACTAAATGATTGAATGAAAAGAATTGATTCAAATATAAATTTAATTGGGCTAGGAGTATACTGCCATAGGGAATTAACCCATATTTACGACCCATATATATGTGTGTGTGCATACGAGTAGAATGTAAACTCATAGAGTGATAATTTAAAATTATGATCTGTTAAGGGAAGTATCCATGATGTAACAAACGGATATGTAAGTCCCTGTTATTTAAATGCCAGTCAAAAGGTATTATTGACCAAGTGCTGCCTAAAATATGAACTTTTTGAAGAATTTATTATCTAAAGTACTGTTAGTTAAATGAATTGTTGTTACATAAAACTAATACATCTTCTCAGTTTCATTTTGCTTCAATCGGTGTACTTGTTCACAGGAATCTCATGTTTCCTGAGCTATCTGGGTGAGTAAGATTATAGTGAGCTGGAACTCTAGTGACATTGTTTGTGAAACCAAATAGATAAATTTCTACCTGCTGTCAGTATCTTTAATGCTATATCCTCTGATGAGCTAGAAATATTATTGTGGAAGGGGGGAGTAATGCCAATCATTAGTTCCTTCCTGCAATATGCTCATCAGGAAATAAATGACCACCAGAGTAGGTGGGAATTCCAATCTTGTTACAATATTTTATTATTAATTAATATATTAAACAGCATATTGCAATAATAATAACTGATGGTATATTTCGAATAGGGAATATTACAAATTTATATTCAAAATTATCTACATTTCCGTCTGGAATCTGCAAATTCGAATTCTCCTAAAAATTTCTGTTTAAATAAAAAAAAAAGTGTATTTTTATTATAACAATCAAAATCTGTTAGAAAATTGTTATGATTTAAATTAAAGCTAATAAAATATATATATATTAAATATTCATACACACATTTTAATATACTAAAAATTGAATGCAGATAAATTTATGTAAGCTAATATTTATATCAAATTATTTAAGTTAAATATAATTCAAGATAAAAATGATTTGAATGCCTTCTCTTGTAGTAGCATTTATCATAAAATAAAATAAAAAGCTTGTTTAGAGCTAATTAGCATGCTCTTAATTTTACATATTTGTATGTGCAAGCTATATATAAGTCATGTGACATCTGACTTTTTATTATTACTATTAAATATAATAAGTAGAATTAAAAGTTTTGATAACAAAAAAAGCATAATTCAAGAACATTTAATTAAAGTTATTATATTAAAAAATTCATCATAGAATTAACAGAAAAACTAAGTTACAAAACTAATTAGTTGTTTCTAGGATAGCAGTCTAAATTAGTAACTAAAGAATTTCTTGGGGTATAGAAATAACTTCAGAGATTGGGTTAGAGAACTGTTAAAAGGGGGATTAAACCACAAGATAGGCACCAAACAAGATGAAGCACCTCAGAAGAAGAAGGATTTGTACTAGCTCAATAACCATAGCCATCCCAGCTGAAAATTACAGTTAGGATTTATGAACATTTAGCAGTTATCCCAATCAAAATATTATTTTAGTAAGCTTTTGGGTAGATCTTGTAAATAATTTGTAAGTAATATTCTTTTAATATTTTTTCAAATCTTGAATCAAATTTGTATTGAGTGAATTATCATTATTTAATATTACTACATTAAATATTTATATTATCTTCTGTATTCTGATGGGTTTTTTTTTATTGATTTATGTTTTTTATTTGGATTCTTTATAAAACTATAATTGCAGTTTGAGGACTCCAGATATAACAAAATCAAAACTAAAGAAAACTGTATTTAAATCAATTTTGTTTGAATTCATGAATAATGAATGAAGACCATTATAATGCATTATAATGCCATTGTTTTACAAATGTCTTTTACCCATATAGGAACCTTCATTTTAGATAAAGCATATAAGATATATACATATACATTATAATACAGTGATTGTTTGGGGTCTTTCTAAATTAAATAAAATGTAATCTTTACAGTTTATGTTTAACCCATTTTCCTCTCTTAAGAATATTTTAGAAGAAATCTTCTTATAAATTTAATCCCTAGAAGAATAACAATAAATTTTACAAAGCTTTTATTATATCTTTTATTTTTCTTTTGCAGTACTTTCTAAACTTATATATGCTTCCTTATACATATATTGGAACATGAATTTTGTACTTGTGCAAAATCTCAGGAATTCATAAGTTTGAACATTGGAAGTGGACAATGATCAATGGATCCAGAATGTGCTTTTCTATCACTGAATGAAATTATTCCGAGCAATATTTCTATTACTTCATAATTTGAATGAAATTTAAAAATGTTTTAATTAACTTATGATTTGCAAGCAAATTTAGATATTTTATAGTTAAATAAAACACACAATATAATATAAAAATATGTTTATATAACAACAATAATATATATAGTAAAAATAATAAACCTATAAGCTCTTTTTGGAAAATATTAATTTTTGCCCTTTTCATTGTGTTGGGAATTTTACAATTACATGTGATACGATGCACTGTGGCTTTTTTTGTTTGGAGTCAGGAATCTCTCAGCCATAATGCCCAGAGAAACCTGTTAGTCTTCATTGCATACATAGTGCTATCTATCTCTTATATAAAATTAATTATAATCTATTATAACAATAATACAATATGTACAACAAATAAAAAAATCTTTATAAATATATAATTTTCTATTCATTTATCATTAGCCAATTATTAGTTAAATTAATTGATGTTTTATATATATTCATGCAATTATTTTTGTTGTAATTAATATAACTGGTTTCATATTAGGTTCTTTAATATAGTTTAAAGGTTTTTTTAGGTAGCAGATTTATAGCCATACAATTGTTAATTGGTAAAATGGACATCTAGCTATTTTAAATAATAGATAAAACAAAGAAGGAAAAGTTCTAAAAGCTTCGATTATAAAAATGTCCAGGTAATTATTTACTGATTTATAATTAGATAGCTATCTGGACCAATTGTGACTGGCTATATGAAATAAAATTCTAAGTTTGTTGTAAATCTGAAAAATAGTTCAAAAATTTTACCAGGATTTGAACATCAAAATATACATATATAATTTTTACAGGTAATCAAAAGTGACTCACATTTAAATAATAAGACACATTTAGTAAGAGCATGGACACCGTCTGGTAAAACTCAGTCAAATTTTCATATATCGGGTAAGAAAATTTATCAATTTAAATATAGTATTTTACTTAAGATGTAGAATTTATAAACTTTTTATGTTTTAACAAATTGTAGAGTTATATTCATCAAAAAAAAGGTAAAATGAATTTTAAATTTGACATTCAACTTAAGTTACTATTATCTGATAATTCATAAATTAATTTGGACTTGCACATAAAGCTTTTTTTTAATCTGGTCTTAAGTAATACAGTAATGAACTTTTTTTTTACGATTTTTAAAAAAAAAAAACTATATAGTTTTGACATATTAAGTTCTAAAGGTCAGGCGAAGCTATGACCAGAATTGGGCTTCCTCTATTAGTCCAGAAATATCCACAAGTTACTATTTTGCTAGGTATAAACTATTATTAGCTATAACTATTGCAGTTTTGAATTTCACAAAGATTTTATATAAACTCTCACTTATATATAATTTCTGCAATAAGAAAATTGTGTTCAAATTTTGAAAATAAATTTTTTTAATTCTGCAATTGTTTTATTCCATTTTATAGTTATTGTTGTTGCTGTTTTTTTTTTTTAGTATTTACCAAACCACAAAGAAGTAACTCCGCACTTCCTATGGCTTCTGAAAACGAACTAATTTTATCATCAAAAGAGGTACTTATACTGATTGTTGATCTGATAATTAATAGAAATAAATATTTTAGCCGAGAGGTATCGCAGCCGCCATGCAAGCAAGGAGTTGGGGTTGCAGACGGGTGTGGGTTCGCGTCCCGGCAGATGCTATGATAATTAAAAAAATAAATATTTTCAATATATGTGTTATGATTTATAATATCCCTTGAATTTCCACCTCTATTGGAATTACTAGACATGCAAATGACATATGTCTTTATACAGAATTTCATATACCAGCTGAATTCAATGTAGAAGGGAATAGGATTAATATTTTCTAGTCAATTATCAATTCTTTTTTAAAATTTGCACCATATAATAGTAAGATAAAAATGTTTTAATAACTCACAGCATAGAATATATCTCTCTAACAGTTTTCATTAGAGGAACAGTTAGAGAGAGATTATTATTCACTAGGTTTGCCAAACTGCATATTTATAATAAGTTGTTTTCTTGTTTGGCTTTCTATGCTAGATATATATTTAATTATCAATATTAGTTATAAACTAGTTTTGTAAAAAAAATCATAAATGTAATTTAACCTCAAGTTATGAGACTGTAGTCAATTGTACATACTAACCACTATATCACAAATTCTTTTTTTATACATCATACAGATACATATAACATTAGATTATTATATTGCCAAGTTTGTACTACAGATGAAATAACGAATTTTAAGCATTGTTATTACAAACAATTGACCCCCCCTCTACCATTACAATTCAACCATTGTTTTTTAATTAGAAAATGACTGATTCTTATTGTATCTTCAAGATTTTATATGGAAACCTTTCTTGAATCATAACAGTTAGAGGATTTAACATTCATTCTATTAATTGTTGTAATTTGTGAAAGCTTTCCATATAAAATTTTGGAGACACTGCAGATATGGCCATTTTCCTTACTATAAAAAATTGATTGAATTGCAGTGACTAGATACCAGGTCAAATGTTATAATAGTGCATGGAGTGCATCAGTTTCATATGTTGCTTAACATTCTTTCTGACAGAGTATTTCATTTATAAATGTATATATTTTAAAAGTAACCATATTAAATAAAATTAAATGTGGAATTACTCTTATTAAATAATCAATTATTATAGATAAAAACTATTTTTTAAACAAATCTAAATGAAAAAGAAAAATGATAACTTAGTAGTTTCCAATTGTAATATTAAATATCAATCAAAAATATTACTCAACTAATTGTTGATTTTATAAATAGGAAAATTACACATTAAATAAATGGGAGAAAGACTGAAAACAATAATAATAATAATAATTGAAAGATATTTTAAGTCTCTGGCTAAGCATTTATCACAAAGCTTGTTGAGGAATTGGCAATCCTCATTGTTTATAACTTACAAGCTCAAGAGATAGGGTCATGTGATCTATGACTCTTATTTTGCCTATTTAAAATATGTTTGCCATCTGCATTGTTGTAGTCTAAAATTTTCGACATTAAAAAAAATAAATGAATTTAATATATTTTAAAAAATTTAGTCATTAGAAAATTTTAAGGAAATAGTTAAGCAATTCTAATCAGGAAATTGGAAAAGGAAAGATCCATCACATTTCAAAACTGAACTGTCTAATATGATTTATTACCTAGAAATTATTTAAAGTTTCAGTAAATCTTTTTTTTAAAACTTACTACACAATCTAAAGTTTTTTAAATTTTTAACAAAATAAGAAAATATATTAATAAGTATTTCATTAGGAAGTTGCTTCAACTTTAGTAATATCAATATTATCTCAATCGTGCTCTAAATAATTTTTATGCGTCTGTAAATAAATCAGAACTATTAAATATGTAACATTGAGAATATACAGTCATTTACATGTAATATTCAAGTAGAAGTATAATTTATATACTTGGAGTTTAGATGTAATTTGAACACAGTCTTTCAAGCTCCCTTCAACTATCCACTCTAATTTATATAACTATAATTCACAATCATGTTAAATTAACTACTGCTATTTTTTTGTTGGGACATTGATGTTCATAGATATAATAATGAATGGTTGACCATAAAATCAAATTGTTGATCATTCATAAGATTATGTCCAATAACAGTTCTAGCAATGTTCTTCCTGACAATGAAAGCTGTACTACTCCTTTTATCATTTATGGTCTGAATAATGAACATAAAGTTGGTCTGATATAAAATCTCTTAGTTCAGTTCATTTCTGTAACTCCTAAAGTGATCCATCCTTATTATATCAAAGCTTCTTTTTTTGTTTCATATTTTTCATGTTCCAGGTTCCAATAATGATATTCTTTCCATCTTGGATTTTATTTTCTTGCATTTTATCTAATATGCTGCCACAATTACATACATTTATTTATGCTCACCTAGGGTGCAGCAATCATAAAATCACCTCAATATTTAAATATCTGCTACTGGAGCCCAAACTTTTGGATTATCTGATTAAGGTGAATATGGATTCCATGCCAACTAATACATTCTTATACTACAAACGGTTTCTAAAAAAAATAGACCCTATTTGTCATGCCTGTTCTAGAGGAGAGGAGTCCTTTAATCACCTGTTAAATGTATGTCCAGGCTATAACAGTATTCGAAGAATTATCTCTCAACACTGCATTATAGCAGTGGATAAAATCCTGGACATCAGGGGTTGTCTCTTCTCTGGAGACTTTACAGTAATCAGGTTATCAATCTTCCTGACATATGCTTTTTGGTACACAAGGTGCAGGACAAAGTTCACACAACCAACACCGGATCCCAATGCTGTATTTTGCGATAAGCTTAAAGCTCTTCAAGACAAGGATAAGATACTATCCTCTAGATTTTTGTTTAACAATACATGGAGCCTACTAGTATGGCCTACAGACTCTACATGAATTTTGGACCCGATATATCCACATTGTAGTGTATTGTAGAAGAAGTAGTCTGTGTTGCAACATGTCAGATTCTTCTAGAGGGGCATTGAATTCATACTACATCTATCCCAGCTGATAAGTTAGCATTATTGGGTCATTCTTTGCACTGGCAGGGGTGGGCAATGCCAACTAAATAGTACGTATCTGCTCATTTTATAACCTGGTAGTGCGGAGAATGGCTCTTGCATACTTTTTCCAGACCAACGCCAGCAATGGATGAGCCAACATTTACAAAGTGTTTTTATTATGCATCTGTACAATTTTATAAATATATTTTTAAATTACATACATAAGCTAAATTTTTAATATTAAATCATATATATATATGTAAATAATTGCTTTTTTTACATTAATAAATAAAGCAGCTTTAAGAAAAACAATTAACTTTAATAAAAATATGACCACTACAAATAATATCTTTATTATACTCTAGAACTATCTATGGCAAACTTCAATAATCAGTAATACCAGGTAGTTGAGCTATTGAATATATATGTCTAGTTCTATTTTATTCACAATCTTCACAGCTCCAGATACAACTGTCTATTATCTGAAGCTTATAATATATGGCTCTGTAATAAAGTGAAAAGCATAAGTGAATAATGGTCATGTAATATTTATTGGTGTTAATGGGATCACAAATGCAATTTATTTGGTTTAAATAATACATATTCATATTATAATATATGTTATTTGAAACTATAATAGTTGAATGCTTTGTATTTTTTTTAAATGATAAGATAAATAATTCTAATTTTCTTTTTAAAATCAACATACCATCTTCAGTAATTTAATATTCAAGTAATATTCACTTAAGCTTGAAATACTGTTTTAATTATAGTCGTTCAAATATGCAGTTAATTCAAACACCTAATTACTTCAAATGTTCAGAATTGGTCATATGATATTGATTTGACTTTCAAAACAGATGAGCATGATTTACATCAATGTATCTTAGGCATATTTGCTTCTCAGATATGCAATAACAACTTTAAATTCTGTACTAAAAATAATTCTACAGTTAGTGTTAAAAGGAAATCATGAATTTCAAGCACCCAAACAGAAGATTGAGTAGAATAGTTGCAATTTTTTTTATTTTACATCTGTGTTGTAGGTAATCTGTCATAGTTACATAGTTTCTATGTTTATATATGTATGTAAAAATATGTGTGTGTATGTTGAAATACATATACAATTAAAGTTTTTTAAAAAGTACATTAAATTTAAGTAAAAAGTAAAATTAAAACTGATTAAAGCAAGAGATAAAAGAATTAATAATATTAAAAGATTGGTAATTATAGATCTAGGAAACAATCTTAATTAAATTCCTAAAGAGCAAAAGAGATAATAGAATTCCATCAGAAAATATTCTAATTAACTAATGATAGTTAAAAAGAAATTACTAGTAACCATGCATTTTTAGATAAATAACATTGGACAATGTCAACAGGATCGAAATGATCCAACCAATTAGAACAGGAGTTTTAATTATTAATTAATAATGAATTATTGGTCTAAACATTGTTTGCATTTTATCATATATACTCCATTAATTATTTTTTTATTATCTTTTTTATATCCTATGTCTTTGTTATCCATTAAATTTAATAGGTTTTCACTTTTTTTGTTAATTAATTATTTTTTTACATTTTTATTAATCTTTTTTCTAATTTTTTAAACTTATTCACTATAATATTATTATTTGTTTTTATTCCTATATTTTTATTTTCACTTTTCTTCTTTCCTTTACTCTTTTCATTTTTATTTATCTTATAATCTATTTATTCGATATTGGTTTTAATTATGTACAGGGAAATCACTTTTGTTTAACTCATTGATTATTAAATCTTTTTGTTTAATATAGTCTTCTTTTTTTGAACAATACATTGCAGCCCTGTATATGCTTTAATATATACGACTAATTTGATGTTTCCTATCGATTTTGGAGAATGAACTTATGTTATTACCAATATTGTTTTTCTTATAAATATTTGTTTGACTATACCATTTTTTGTCTATCAATTTTATTTGAAACATTATATCCAGATATGCAATTTCATTATTTTCTTCCTTTTCAACTGTAAATTTTATATTCCCTTCTGCCTTATTAATATCATTAATAAACCAGTTTATTTGTCTTTGGCTTTTATTAAAAATCATCAAATAGTCATCTACATATCTGTTAAAAAACAAAGGAGCATTTTTATTTTCTGTTTTATTTTTATCAAACTCATTCATGTAAATATTGCTTTAAAATGCACTTAGAGCTTCTCCCATTAATAACTCTTCTTTTTGCTTATAAAATTCCTATTATATTTAAAAGTTACATCCTTACAACACAATTTCATTAAATCTATCAATATATGAATAGGTAATTTTATTTTTTATTTTTATCCTAAGAAGAATGACACTGACTTAAAAAATAAAAAAAATGTATACATTAATTAAACATATTTATAAAGAGGGTTTAATAAAAGGTGAATAAAGAGTGTAGAACAGCTAGAATATATGGTGCTCCAAAAATTAAAAAATATATACCAATATGGTCAATTATTGATTGTAAGGGATCTTACTTAGAAAAAGTTTCAAAATGGTTATCGAATGAAATTTTTTAAAAAAATTTGCTAAAGAGTATGAAAATTCCAAAATTAAAAATAATAACATTTTAATAAATTAAATTAATGACATATTTGAAAAATATGAATACAGAAATTTAACTTTTATAGTAGTTAGGTCATCTGACAATTTATATGCCAATAATTTTTCATTGAATTCAACTTTCAGGCAGTATAGTTTTGTTCAAGTAGCCATTTCATGTTCAACTCACTTAACCATCCAATATTTCTCAGTAAATATCTAGATATTTGTGAGAGTAGTATAAAAAAAAAGAAGAAAAAAACTAAAATTGCTATCCAGAATCCCTATGAAAAATGCCTTCTTCACTTTTCTCTAAAGAGGGCAGGAGTTGTTCTCTATTTATATAAATATGTGATCTACTGAGAAAGTATTTTCCTGCTAATATTATTTTAGAAAATCTTTTGTTTTGAAAATTTTATTCATTCAGGAAATTCTCCAAATAGTTGAATTGAAGATTGAATTTAATCTTCAGCTGCTATTCAGAAGAGAGCCTAATTTCAAGACCAATATTTTCTGAAATAATAATAGTAATAAGACATTTGTTTAATTTTTATATTCCACACTTTCTTAAGCTGGTAATGCATTTGTTGAGTTTATATATATTTTGGTAAGAAGCTTTGGATACATTTTATTGTGTTCAAATGTTCTTTACTTCTTATAATGGACTACCATTAATTTAATCATATCCAATTTATTTAGTATGTGTAAAAATGATTTTAAACACTTGAATTTATAAATATCAAACTTCTTGCATCTGTAACTTATTAATGATTATTTCTAATCATTTATTAAACTAGACATTATCTCTAGCTTAGATATACTTTGAATTTCTGTTAATAAATCCGTTTTTAGAACAAACATAAGAACATATAATTTTCATGTACAATATCTTTTTTACATATAAATAAAACATCCACTCCAACAAAAAATTTTAAAATATATGAATAAAGACATCTCCAAAAAAGTCAAATGATTTCTGAAATACATTTCACATTAAACAAACTCCTCAGCTGGTCCAGTCACGTTGCACAATTTTTTATCTTTTACATTTGGATTTACAAATGTCAAAATTTCTGCACTCACAACTTTGATAACAACCATTTCTGATAAATACATTAAATATATTTAAAACTAAAGAATTATTCTTATTCTGGATATAAAGTTTAAACTGAAGTTAAAGATTAATGTATCTTTTTTTTAAATAAATATAAATGCATGGAAATAACTTGATTTTATCTCTTGTTTTCCATGTGTAATATCTTTATTTGTTATAATTAGAACTATATAATTAAATACATCCATTTTCCCAACATTATTTGTAATTTCTGATTTTGATAAATTAACCAAATGCTGTTAATAAACTTTTCATCATTCCTGTATCTAGTAGATTGAAGTGCTAATGCAGCCCGGAACAACTAATGCAAATAGTCATTTTGTATTGGCATAGCAATCTAATAGTAACAAGACTACTGAAAAATTTATTAACAATGATTGATTGATCAATCGAAAATTAAAATTGAATATGTACACAGTTGAAAATTTTTAATTTTTTTTTCAGTGGTTACAAAAGTACAGCTTATCAAAGTTGAAGCTTGAATTCCAAGACTATTCTGACATAAAGTGCTGCAAACATCTTAAGAAAGTTCACACATTTTTAGGAAAAACTGCCCAGTAAGAATCTTTACTATAAAATAATTTTCAAGTCTCAATCAAAAAAAAATTATTTTGATAGAATAAATATCACTTTTAATAAAAAAAATAAGAACATTTTAATTAACAAACAATTAAAACATTTTTTTTTTTAAATTTTAATCTGTTTGGTCAAAATCTCACTTTTCAATAAGATATGAATTACAAGAAGCATGCATAATAAATAATTTTATAAAGTAATTACATTATAGACCCAGTACGATTGATATTCTAAGGTAACTAACTGCTTGTCTAAAAATACACAAAATAGAGCCACGAGTATGTTAAATTTCGATAACTTTCCATAGATGTTTTTTATACAGTTATTATATGAATTAATAAATGTTTCTGCTTGCACTTCAAGCAGATATTCTCCGTGGGTTTGGCATCACAGATTCACATAATACACACCAACCTTTTCAACTTTCAATGTATCAAAGAAAAAATTAGTATTTGTCAAATCAATCCAAATGTCAACCCTAGTTTTCTGATTTTGCATCTAGCTTAAAAGTATGGAAACAGAAAATGATATATTTCTGAAACTTGACTATGATATTTATAATCCAATGGAGTTTTTAATAATATAAATTTATTTATGATTAATTGTCTTTTTCTAGGACAGAACAATCTGCAAGGGAAATATATGATTTTTTTTTCATATGACAACCCAGGCCAGCTGCTTGGAAGACAGCTATGCTAGCCACTAGGCCACCAATGCTTGACAATGATTGATTGATTTTGTCACATTTTTATTATCATAAGTCAAGTCAGTATTTTTTAAAATAATAAAATACACATTAAAAGTTCTGAATTTAATTCAGCAGTTTTTAATTCCCTATAAAAGATACTATCTTTCATAACTAAAGTCGGCATTGAAAGTATTTCAAATTCAAATTTGATCTTTCAATACTTAAATAATATTGAAGTTACTTAGAGAATATTTAAGTTTCTATAAGTCTTATGGTTTATTAGGGGAAAAAATGGATATAAGTGATATCATTAAAATTAGCATTAATTGAATCAACAAATGTAAATAAGAGAGGCAAGATGGAAATTATTATTTTGTGATTTTTTAAATTTACTACAATATTTTACTATTTAAAAAATTATATTTAATTTTTTAATAATATTAAATGTAGACATATTTCATATGCATATATGAGAAAATAGCAAAAAATAACACAAATAACATGAGTAAGAAAATAGAGTTGAACAATATAATCAAACCTTTTTACAGCTACAAAAAAAATTAACCTAAAAAAACTCGATGAATTAATTGCATAAAGAAATGAATATTTATGATATCAATTGATAATTAAAATATAAGAGCAATTTTGTTAAATCAATGATATTTTATACATTTATTTAGCAAAATATTTGTTTACTGTTGCAAAATAGCTCTTCAAATTATTTATTCTTGATAATCAATCAACTTTTTCCTGGTGATTATTATTTGAAAACTTTTATGATTACCCATATCTTTATAAGAGCAGTTATATTAATCACTGAAGCCTAGGATTGAAAGATGAAATTCATGCATCAAACAGCCATCTTTTACTCCTTTCAACTATTCAAGCTAATAACCTTTCTATTGTTAAAAAAAATAGCCAAGCTAGGTGAAATCTGTGAAGCTTAAGCACTAGAAATTACCACTTTTTTTTTTCTTTTTTTTTTTCATGTCATAGCACCGGTCGGGACGCGAACCCACAACCGTCTGCAACCAACTTCTTGCTTGCAAGGCGGCCTCGATGACCTCTCGGCTAATAGCGCTTGACAGAAATTACCACTTTATCATTGCACTAAACTGCACAATTCACTTTCCATTGATTACTCAAGATTACAAATAGATGGCCTTAAATTATAACAAGGATAAAACTAGTCTTGGCTGTATATGAGTAATTATATGAAATCATGTGATGTTATTTGTATTCACTTTTCTAGCCAAAGGATAAAAGAGGCACTTATTGTAGAACTGGATTCTCAAAAATATATAGAAATTAACCTGGTGTCAGATCTATAAAGCTTTGAGTTAACCTGGCTTTGCATGAATATTAAAAAGGAATAAAAATATGCTTCTAGATGTGTAAGTATATTAATTCTAGCTTTGAACCTAGTATTTATTAACAAAGGCAAAAACAAGAAACTGGTTAATCTGGACATGGTGATTTTATAACAATATACATTCTGGGTTCATTGATTCATCAAGCTTATAGTAGAAAACTTTAGAATTAAGTGAAGATAACTAATCTTACTAAGACATTTTACTAAGGGTTGAGCAAAAAACACAACAGTTTTAGCATTTTTTAATTAAAGATTGACAATATTTAAAGTAAATGAATTACAAATGTTTTGATTTTGTCTAATCAAAATATTGCAATAAAAATGATTTATTTTTCATTAAGGGATATGCCACATTTGGAAATATTCACCTACTGCTGTGATCTAATTCAAAAATATTTTTACTTCCAAAACGCCATGGAAGAATTTAATAATTTCAAACTTAATAATAACCCATTTTTAGTAGCAAAAAGGATCAAAGATGCACACAAATATATTTTCTTATAAGTCAAGTTTTATTAAATAGAAGGATGTCATCTAATGAAATGTTTCTATTAAAGTTTTTAATTTTACTGTTGCTTCTAAATCAATTTATGTTGAGCCAATTATTTGCCATACGGAATCTTCTTTATGAAATTTAATAATCAGAATAGTCATGTAAGAATGATGATTTTATTCTATTTGAAACCAGAAATATATTTTTTTTTTAAAAAGGGAGGTCATCTAAGAGTAATTTAACAGTGAATTTCTTGCTTTTTTGTCTCTAAAAAAAAATTATCATCACAAAGAAATGTTTCTGTTTATTTGATTTCATAAATTATAACAGTAAAATTTTAAACTTTTTAAATGTGAAATGTTTAAGAAATTCAGATCTGGTCTTCTAGTTCTTATTAAAAAAAAACCTAAATTAATCAAATGTTCTACTCTAAATGATAATGTAACTTATCTTTGAAATGTACAGAGGCGATATTGACATTTACTAGCTGTATAGTCATCTAAAATGTTATTAGAAATAAACATATATTTCCAAAAGAAAACTTTACAACAAGAGATTATTAACTCTATATATGTATAACTAAAACATATATCTTTAGTAAAATGATTAGCTTCCTTGTTGGTTGTTAAAAATTCAAACTCGAAAGCAATTACAGATTAGAAATTTTCTTGCATTCCCAAATCTACCATATCTTTCTATGCGGCTTCAGCGCAGTGTGCACTAAAACAGTATCACTACCACTGCACGCACACACAGCTAATTCTACAGTTTTTATTGCTCTGCATAATTGTTTTTAATTTGTCTGATCTTAATTAATCGCAATATGCATAACTTACTTATTAACATACTTTTGTACAAACAGCATGTGTGCATTACTAATTTTCTAAAGTATAACTTTTAGAGATTTTTTTTCCCTTACTTTCCAAATATATATATATACACTTTTAAGTCAGATATTGCACAGTTATAACTCTAGAAAATAATCCAAAGTTTAATTGCATTCATAGTCTTTAAATTTCTCCAGACTTCCCTATTTTTTAGCTTGTCTATGAAGTGGTACCTAATCTTTTTCTCTTGACTGCATAAATCCAAAGTTATTTCAGAATTGTTTCTCCAAGAATATGTATTTTCAATTAATTCTGTGCTGGACATCTATTCTACTTGTACACCTAGTAATACTCCATCATAATCATTGCCCTTTACTGGATCTAGGACATTAGCTTTGGGAAAACTTGCACTTCCATCACGTGATCCAGCGGTTTACTTAAATGGCTTCTAGTATAGTTGATTATGTCATGTAACTTCATCTACCATCAATCAGTTGTATCATACATATTGGTTTTGACAACACATTTGATACTCAAGTTTATTATTGATAATACCAACTGAGTAGGCATCAATAAATTTGATTATAAGGAAAACTCAACATGAAATTTAAATCTTAACAACATAAGTTTATAAACTCAAGATAAAACAAATAAATACAAAGTTAAATACAATGTACTAATCTTCTTGGATAATGAACAGTGCAAATTCAAGTGCATATTTTGCTTATGTTAATTTTGTAAGAGCATTTACAACTTGTGTGATTTGATTTGCTTTCTATCTGACTGTAATTATAATAAATATGCAAACTTTATTTACACAACATAAAATATACATATATACATGCACACACAGTGCTAGGTTTAAGCAGTCAATAAACTCTTCCCCTTACTCTAGAAAATAGCTTGATTAATCACATATATAATCCTTTGATTTTTATGCTCTTCTGCAATCTCTTGTATGTCTAGGTGGTGGTACAGGTCTTTCTTCCCCCTGTCTTGTTACTCTCTCTTCTAGTTCAGACAATTTGAACTGTGTAAATCAATTTGTTTCCAGGCTTATACAATAGTTGGAAGTCATAGTAAGCTAATATATTTATCCTTTGGGTCATTCTTTGACTAGCATGATCCAAAGTCCTTTTAAGCTTTCCCAGTATTTCCAGTAGAGATCTATAGTCTATATAGATCTTGAATGTATATGCATGTACATATTGCAGGAATTGCCTCATAGCAAAAATTATTGCTAAAGCTTCTTTATCAGTTGCCTATAATAGTTTTCAGTCATTACTAAGGTTCTGGATGCATACACAATAAAAAATTTGTTTCCATAAACTCTTCTAGATATTTACAGTACTCCTGTAATGTGAAATCTGTGCTTGTGTTCTAATTTATCATTATATTTGTTTTTTGGTTTTTTTTACATCTGCTGTATTTTGAAATTATGTTGTATTTTCTAGAGTGGCTTCATGAATTATTTCTTTTCCTATTGCTTTGGCATAGATTAATATAGTTTTACTTAGAAGTATTTACTGGAGTTTATTGTCACTCATACCATCTTATAGTTCAGTCTTAAAATCACATTCCTTCATACACACCATAATTCTATTTCTGAAGCATAGATGTACTATATGTCTAGATGTTGTAGGCTTAAAGTGTGTGTTTAACTTCTCTATCAACTCTTCATATGGAATATTTTCAAGACCTTTCTGGTTTCACAATTAGTTTGCAATCCATAATATATTTTTACTAGCCATCCATATCAGTATCATAAGTTTCCCTTTATTATCTATTATATTGTTAATAATTTGTATCTCTCTGCATTGGCAACAAACAATTACCATTTTATTGCATTGTTAACTTCAAATTCAGTTGTGAGCTATTGTGCAGTGCCATGTTGATTTTCTATGTTAATTTCTTAGTATTATCATTGCCAGTCTGTTATACATATATAGGTTTTAGGAACTGTCAAGTTACACCATTGTGGAATATACTGGAACAATATTAACATTTATCAGCTGTATAACCATCTAAAATGTTATTGGGAATAAACACATAGCACCATAAGAAAACTTAACAACAAGAGTTTATTAACTTTATATATAATTTAATACACTGTACAGGCATACACACACCTGAACATATAATGTAATATATAAGGGATTCAAATTCAGACTTTCACATGACCCTCAACTCTTCATGCCATCTCATACTGCTGACCCACTGGTGACCTCAACTCTCCATGCCATCTCATACTGTTGACCCACCTCAAGTGGATCAGCAATATGAGATGGCATGGAGAGTTGAGGGTCATGTGAAAGTCTGAGTTCAAATCCCTTATACATAACTTTATATATGTATAACTAAAATATATTTTTTCAGTATAATGACCAGCATGCTTTCTGGTTGTTCAAAGTTTATACTCAAAAGCAATTACAAATTAGAAATCTTCTTGCATTCTCTAATCTATCATATCATTTCATATGGCTTCTCAGTGTGCAAGAAAATTGTTCCACTTTACTGCACTCACACACATGGCTAATTCTGTAGTTTTTATTGCTCTGCATAATTATTTTTAATTTGCATAATTTGTCTGATCTCTTAATTAGTTCCAATATGCATAATTTACTTATTAACATCCTTTTATATAATCAGCATATGTGCATTACTAATTTTTAGAGTTAAATTTATTCATAATTTTTCTTTATTTACTTCCTGTCTGAATATCATATAGAAAACATAAAGATTTTAATATATGAATTTATTCTACAGTACAGGCATTACATACCTGCACTCCAATATGTAATATATAGGGGATTTGAACTCAGACTTTCACACAACCCTTAACTATCGATGCTATCTCATACTGCTGACACCCTTAACACACACATGTCAAAAGATAAACAATCATTATATATATATATATATTGTGTCAAACCAGCATTAGTCAGTTGATTCAGAAACATCTCCACACATATATACAATCAGTGCTCAGCTTATATTAAGATAGCCAATTCAATGCACTCTTCCCAGGGACAGCTGAAGAGAGATGGCTGAAGATTTGTGAGGTGGAGTGGATTGAAGCCTTTCCATTAAAATATGAAGATTGGCTATCTTAATATAAGCTGAGCATTGATTGTATATATGTGTGGAGATGATAATCTGGACCAACTGGCAAGTGCTGGTTTAGCACAAAATATGTATATTGGTGATTGTTTATCTTTTTTGACATGTGTGTGATCAAGTGTGTCAGCAGTATGAGATAGTGTGGATAATTGAGGGTTGTGTGAAAGTCTGAGTTCAAACCTCCTATAAAGATTTTATTCACATTGCAATTTTCAGATTGTTTTTTTTTTGTTATGTGTCTAGGGCCTATTAAAGATAACCTACACGACTCTCAATTCAACACAATGAATTTATTTAGATTTTTTGGCTGATAATTTGCATATTATAGCTAATAAAATTTAATCAAGAATTAAAATTTTGGCTCACTTATTTAACTATTACTGCTTTTTATATCAATTCTTTCTTTGATCTTATTACATTCTAACTATTGGTTTCTTTGTTATAGCCATTAATAAGACATAACTTTGTCTTAGAGAATATTATTACGTTTGTTTTATATGGTCCAAGAAATTCGATATTTTATATTCTTTTTTTGGGTTTCTTTAATAACCATCACTCTTTATAATTTTAACTATGTACATCTGCTATCTTTCCATCATTATATTTATTTACTCTCTTTGTACATAATTATAGTTTGCAGATAATTGACTTTATATCAGGATAGGTTAAAAAGTGAAAATAGGGGGAAAAAATGGAAGTTTAACATTAATATATTTTTTGTTTAAGCTAAAGAAAAGATCCTGTGATTTTTTTCCTAAAAACTAAAAACAAGAAATATCTGAATCATAAAAAATATTTATGAAATTTCTATCTTATTTTACTTTTAATATATCGGATAAATAGTCACAAAAGAATTGATACAGTCAAAGGACAATCATATCTGCTCCCAAGTCACATTTTTAACTAATTATCATGCTTAATTTATAGATTTTGAGAGAATCTGAAATTAAAGGTGAATCAATTTAAATAAAATAAAGAAATTCAGTGTGTTCTTGCATTATGAAGACTATTTAGTTTATTTTTTTCATCTATTAACAATAATTTAAACAAATTTGATTGGTTATAAAAGTCATTTATAAATTAATAACTTTCTTAATTATTTGTTAAAATAATGATTAAAAAAATGACTGAAGAAACTATAATCACCGTTGACATGCCTTTAGAAATCATTACTACAGTTCTCATGATCATATAGGTCTTAAGAAAATTGAGTATGATCTTATTGAAATATTGACTGATCTTATCTGTAGAGATTTTTTTAAGCCCTTGAATTTTAATATCTTAAAAACTTATAAGTTGATTTATTTTGTACAGAGTATGAAAAATTCTCTCCATCACAAGTTTACCATATAATATTTCTCAAAGCTTATTTTAAATCGATGTATATGCTGTGTTTGTATCAATAAATACTTTTATTATAATAGTGTAAAAAAATGTAATATTGTTCATGTATGGTTATGACGAAAACCAGTTCATCTAAATTCTATATTAGATTGCCAAATATATAATGGAAATAAAATCTTACATTGGATTTGTTAAAAATATAACTATAAAAGTCGAATATCACAATTGTCATGATGATGATCATATGTTTAATCAATCCCTTTTCTATTCTAACACTATTGCAGTAAAAATCAAAGTAGCATTATGATTAAACAATTTCTCATCAGATGTATATTCCCACAGAGAAAAATATTTATATTTAGAGTATCTTATATTCTCTCTAAACATACACATATTTCTATATATCTTGCAATCTCACTTATAAACTCAATCACTGAAAATAATAACTCCCTCAGCTTATGAAAGTATGAAGTCAATTAATATATATATATATATATAAATGGAATGGAGAATCAAGAGGAAGTATTTAAGACTATTGACTATTTCTAATAATAAAATATTTAATTAAGGATATTACGTATAACAATAATTCACATGAATTTACATATATATTTGTTCAAAATGATTATGTTAATCAGGATGTTGCTCCAAGTGCAATACTGTATTTCTAATGCTAGTTGATTATAATTAACCAAATTATTAAAATCAATTTCTGTTCATATTTAATTATTAAATTAATTGTAATTTAATATGAAATGGAAATATCAACTGTTTTAATCATTATTGCAGGATAAAGAGCTCTCAAAATTTAATTCACTTTCTCTTATTTCTAGTCTTTCTTCTTGACAACATGCAAGAAACCCTTATTTCATTTTTCCATCTCATATATGGTCTCTTTCTATGGTTTTTGCAATTATTTATTTATCATATCTCTTCTAGCAATATATCCAGCCCAGTTCCATTTTTGTTTTTTTCTTAATTCTTTAAATGATGTCAATGATATTAATTTGTTTTCTCACCCATGTAATTTCATTTTTAATCTTTTCTTTTTACTTTGAGCATTCACCATACTTTGAATATTTATTTCTGAACTTTTTTATTATTGTTGCTAGGAAGAGTCAGGTGGTATCTTGACATAATTATGTCATGCTTAATGTACATTTAATATTTAAATATTGCAAGTTATCCAATGGACCTTAAATAGAAGGAAATTACACCCTAACACATGTGTTGTAATGTTGTTATAATAGCTCAACAATGTCTTGTTGAGTACTGAGGATACTCTCAAACCAAATAGAGACTTTTGAAAAGATAAGAACAGTCATCTTTTGAACCTAAATTTAGTTATATAGGCCAATCTAAAGGGTATTAATTTGAGAGCTTGAAGATATAAAGTGAATAAAGAAATATCTTTATGCTCTCAAACTATGGTGCTTTAGATTGGCCTACATAATTAAATTTAGGTGCAAAAGATAAGATGGTCACTCTTATCTTTTCAAAAGTCTATATTATGCTTTGGTTTGAGAGTATCTTCATGAGCTATTATAACGACATTACTGCACATGTGTTGGGGTGTAAATCCCTTCTGTTTAAATTACATTTGAGCTCTGTATTAGTAAATAAAATTGAATAATAATCATTTTTTTAAAAATGCATATTTTTTCACTGATTCTTCTTACTCATAGTTGATTGTTGCACATAAATGCCATCATTTAAATTTTTAAAACAGATACTTTATGCTACTCTAATTCATATAAATCTATGTGGGAAACCTTTTTTGAGTAGTGGATCTTATGATATATTCCTCTATCATAAAATAGGCCTTACTACTGAAAGAAAAAGAATAACAGAAAACCAATATATGCTAATTTAGAAACTATCTTCTCAAACATATCTCAATTTGAAATATGAATTTTTTCTACAGTACAGGCTTTTTCATACCTGCACTTCTATATGTAATATATAGGGGTTTGAACTCAGACTTTCACATGACTCTCAACTATCCACACTATCTCATACTGCTGATAAACTTGATCATACACATGTTGGGGGTTTGAACTCAGATTTTCACACGACCCTCAACTATCCATGCTTATTTCATACTGCTGATAAACTTGATCACATACATGTTGTGTGTGACCAAGTTTATCAGCAGTATGTGATAGTGTGGATAGTTGAGGTTTGTGTGAAGATCTGAGTTCAAACCCTATATATTACATATCTCAGTTTGTAACTCTTGGAGGAATGTAATGGCAGCATGTGAATGACTTCATTATCCTCCTCCATACTTCTTAATTTCAGGCTATCTGCAAATTGTGTTAAAAATGTAATTAAATTTCATTATGACAGCCATTCTGAATAGAGTTCGAAGTATTCATTTAAACATTTATATGTCTTTTTAAACGATTATTTGTCATGTGGATAGAAATTGTTAGGATCTCTTCATTTATTTTGGATTTTAAACAACTTAAAGCACATGTTAAATCAATCAGTATACATTGATGACTATTCTTGATTGCCCAAATCAAAATCTTTAAATATGGCATAATGATTTATTTTTTATTTCTTCAGTGATTTATAGACTAAATAGAATCCTTATGACTGCATGCATGCATTAGTATATATGAAAAGAATGCAGAATAGCTAGGATTAATAAAATTACTGAAGATTAACAACTAGAATTAAATGAGAATCTTTGAAAGATAAATAAAGTTATTTCAGTTGTAATTGTAAGACTATTTTTATTGTCTAATTTAATTTTTAAATGTTTTTTGAAAAGCTCAAACTTTTATTTATACTTTTCTAAATGCATTCAGTTGTTAATAATAACACTTAGGTTAGTTAGTTCGTAACACAACGTTTTGTGTATTATTATTGTCTCTTTTTCAAAATTACTTGTCTGATTAATTACAGTTGATGTGTCTGTGTATGCATTTATATATAGTTAATGAATTAAATAATGAGATACATATGATAAACTTATGTATTGAGATTCTAAAAGAAAATATATGTATATAGCACACCAGAAAATCAGTAATTTTAGAACAGATTGCCAATTAAATAGTTGATCGTAATTAAATCATTAGCAGATTATACATTCCTTTAATATGTAAAGACAACTTAAGTAAATTATAGAACTGCTACCTGGAATCTATAGAAGAAAAAATGCATAACTGGAAAAGTGTTAAAACATTCAGTGTTCATCATCGAAGATGCTTAAATTCATTGAACAACAAAGCAACAATTTAGAAATTGAACCAATGATCTTTGTCAAACATTAACAATCGATAGAAATTAAATTATATAGTGGACTGTCACAAACTTTCAAGAAAAAAATATTTCATATATGTAAACAATAAATTATTTCTTTCACCTGTCTAACAATTTTGCTATAAGCAGTTATTCGGATGAGAGAGAGAGATGCACTTGCTATTACAGCCCAAATGAGTATGATTATGGTTTATCTTTAATTTTCACTGCATTTTGATACCTTAATGATATATTTAAAATTGAAGGCATTTGTTTAGTATTTTATTGCTTCAAATTGTTAATCATTAATAGTCTTGCTAGTGTTGAAAGATATAATATAAACAAATACAAAAAAAACTAAATAGAATTTTTTAATCACATGTATTAGAATATGTAAATATCAGTTTCTGTATAATTTTTATTAATTTAAGATTAGTGTTAAAATTTTGAGATCAGTATAACTGCTAAGTAACACTAGTACTTAAATTTCTTTTGGGGTATTCATTGACTCTAAAAATTTTATTTAAATTTATAGAAGAATTAAAACTCAACTTCAGGTTGAAAACCACAGCAGATAGACAATTAGGTGTGTTATGATCAGAATACATTGGTTTATATTAATTAATAGGCTTTTAACAATATTCTTCCATTCTACTAAAATTGTTGTTTTATTTCAGTTTGATTGTTTCCTATCATAGTCTTTACATTATAGACTAATATATCTTTCTTGCACAGTTAATAAGAGAGTTGACACTTTTTTATGATAACGTGATAAATTTAACTTTTATCTGCTTTTCTTTCATTTAACGTCATTGTTTTGCAGTAGTTTTAATGATTCATTTCAGTTCTGTTTTTTTTTCTTTAATGTTATTCACTTTTTTTAAAAAAAATTTAAGATTTATTTTTGTTTTAAGAATGCAAATAATTACAATAGTATTTAAAATAGTTCTTTTTATTGAAATGTTAAGAAGACATTTAATATTAAATTAACAAAACATTTTAAATGCCCACAATCAAAAAGGGTTTTATTTTCTTTGTATGAATTAGTTTCTTTTCCTTAGACATAACGAATGCGCTTTCAGTGTGGTACACCAGAATCATAGAATCTTTCTTTAATCAGGCCTATTTTAATAGCAAATCATATAAAATGCTATTAGAGGGAAACAAGACATAGTATTGAAAGTATATACAGTATATATTACAAAATCATACATAATAAAAATTTAACTATAAATGTCAGGTGAATTTACAAGTTCAATTGGAAACCATTAGTAAAGGGGGTGTGATCAAGTATTAAGAAAATTTGATCATCATCATTCATAAATTACCATCACTTTTTAATTACTCCATAAAAAAGTATCAAATGCATTACTTCATTTTAACTCATGAAATTGGACCACAACAAAGATAAAGTATATTAGAATTTTTTCTTATATGATAGATATATAGATATCCTAAGTACAATTCTTGTTATGTAAATTAACACAAGAAATCATTTACATAGTTTTTGCAGTATTTATCCTAGCATTAACATTCGTGGTGCAGTGAAACATTTATCCCTACAAGCGCATGAATTTAAAGATATTGAGAAAAAACTAAAAAAAGTTTTTAATCAATATTTGCAGAGGCTTCGTTGGTTATTGACAGGTAAGAGTCCTATTTTAATGATTTTTGTTTATACATGATTTTTTATTAATTTTTAAATAAATATATTTTTTAAGGTAGCCGACAAGTATTTGGAGTTATTCATCACAAAAAAGTGGTTTTTGTACTTGATAATTCAAGGCATATGCTCTATCACCTAGAAGAATTAAAAAATTTTATAAATATTTTAATAAAAGAACAGTTATATCACCTAAAGGCAAGGTGAGTTATTTTTTAAACCTTAAATATTGCAATTGTATTTTAAAACTTTGAAAATTATTTATAAATTTGTTTATAGAAGTAATAGTCTTTAATAATGTCTTAATTACAATCTTCATGAAAACTTTGCGATTGTGTTATTTTATATCTAGATTATGTGTTGATTAGTGTATCTAACTTCTTTCTAGTTGATTTTATCTTTTATTAATTTCAATTTTTGTAGATATGGTAAATTTCTGTAATGAATTTGTAATCATTTTGCAATATAAAAATTAAATACAGTAATTCTAATCTTGACATTTGTGAACACTTGATTTGTTGAAATTTCCCCTTGTTTGTTTTTCTTACTGACCATATTTTTAACAATTTTTGTCAGTGTCACAATTCAGAGGTGATAACATTTTTCTAATCATGCTTTTTCATTGTACAATTTTCATATCCATTAGGAATCACATAAATTGAATAGATTAAAAAAACTCTTATTTTGTTTTAAAAATTAACTTTTTAACATATGAAGATTTTTTTTAGATTTCTATCTTTATTCTATCAAATTTTTCTACATACTTCAGATTTCAAATAGTGAACTTTTTTGAAGTTTCAATTTTTCTTTTTCCAGATGGGTTCTTCAGAAATTGGATGTTAAATGACTTCAACAATCAGCAGCATCATGCATGTTAATGGTACTAAAAAATATGATTTGCTTTTTCTCAGCAAAATTTAGAGTAAAAAATGAACTATTACTTTATCTACTTTAATAATCTATAACTCAAGTGATAACGATTCATGTATGAAATGAAAAGATTTTTAGTGTGGATACTCCATAATCATACCAGCTTATGGTACACAGCATTGAAAATGCATCTGATTAAAATAATAAAACCTACATTTGGGGTTTTTTTTTTAAATCAATGCACATCGTACTTGAACATGATTTATTATATAGGTTTTTTTTTTAATCAGTGCATTTTTACTTCAATTCCACCATATCCAAACATTCTCCAATGCAGAAAATCAGACCAACTTAATTTCACTATGCATTTTACAAACAACTTTCACTCTTTAAGCAAATTAGAGGTATGAAATATCTTAATCTCCATATTTGATATATTTCATTACATCATCTTTTGCAATGTAGAGATTGATTTGATTACTTTTCATTGCAGAATAGAATTCAAAATAAATTAATAAATTGATACAGAAATGACCATGAAAAAAAAACAGTTTTGTTTTTATATGATCGTTATCTGTGGATATGAGGACAGGTTCTTTAGTGATAAATTGTATTTGGTGATAGTTAGCTTTAAATCAGAAGTGTTTTTTTTTTTTATCAACAGCAATTAAATATCATCAGGAATACACGAGAAAATTACGTATAACAGGTGTATAAATTAATAATAAATTTCATGTTTAATTATGATTTTGCAGCATATCCAGAATAAATGATCGTTATCTGTGGATATGAGGACAGGTTCTTTAGTGATAAATTGTATTTGGTGATAGTTAGCTTTAAATCAGAAGTGTTTTTTTTTTTTATCAACAGCAATTAAATATCATCAGGAATACACGAGAAAATTACGTATAACAGGTGTATAAATTAA
Source organism: Epiperipatus broadwayi (assembly GCA_028023455.1). Lineage (NCBI taxonomy): Eukaryota > Metazoa > Onychophora > Udeonychophora > Euonychophora > Peripatidae > Epiperipatus > Epiperipatus broadwayi. The sequence continues at coordinate 125,495 of JAQFVV010013200.1, forward strand.
TAATAAATTTCATGTTTAATTATACATTGAATAGATACTTTTAATATCTTATCATAAAAAGTGAAGTGCAACAAAACTGATTTTGCAGCATATCCAGAATAATCTTTATTAACTTAATGCAATAAACGTAAAAATGATAAATCTCAGTTTAGATCAAATTATTTTTATATATTAAGATCTTTTCCTGGATAAAATTATTTAGATGTGAAATTATAGCTTATTAAATAATTAATGATAATATCATAAAGCAGAAATATGCATTAAAATTATTAATGGACAATGCTCACATAGTACCATGGCTTGCGAAAAACGATTATCAGATGTGAAGTGACATCGCTAATATAATCTTTTTTATTTATCAATACCAACACATCACCAAACTTCCCTGCTTAAACAACATTATACAAAAGAAACATTCCTATACTTTAGTGTCATCTAGCATAAGCTTGAGTGATCAGTGATTACTAGATACATCTGGTAAGGATAGAGATTTTATGTGTATCGGGTAATCACTGATTACTTAAGCATACAACTTGATAACACAAGAGTGAATAACTGCTTTTGTTTATTTGTCTTTTCAGTTATTGAATATATTTCTCATTTATATTGAAACTGTATTGATTTTCATCTTAACTCTTTTAATAACTTTCATAATTTGATGGTCTATATTTCTGCTTTATCTTGCATTATTTTTTATTTATTTTAAATATTTCATTATACAGAAAGCAAAATAGAATGGCAAGTGATCACTGTCATATCAATTGTTGAGTATCATTCTGTATGTTAATAGTAAGCAAATAATTTGAGAATTGTGGGTATTAATTAATTGGATATGTAATAAAGTGTGAGGATTAAATAATGGATGAACAAAAAGCATGAATTAATTAGTGTCAGTTGGAAACTGAAAGAGACAATTAGCCTAAAGACAAATATGTATATAGACATACTGAACCAGCAGACGGAAGTCTTCACACTCTCAAAATTATATGTATGTTAATAATCAGATGCTGAGAATGGACTAGAACTAAATGGTACAATCCATCATTGTGGGAAGTCAAGAGTGGTGGAAGCAATAATCATAATACATTAGAGGTCATTATGATCTTTATTATTATTTAATAAGCCCTTTAGAGAGAGAGAGAGAGAGAGAGAGAGAGAGAGAGAGAGAGAGAGATAGATAGATAGATAGATAGATAGATAGATAGATAGATAGATAGATAGATAGATAGATAGATAGATAGATAGATAGATAGATAGATAGATAGATAGATAGATAGATAGATAGATAGATAGATAGATAGATAGATAGATAGATAGATAGATAGATAGATAGATAGATAGATAGATAGATAGATAGATAGATAGATAGATAGATAGATAGATAGATAGATAGATAGATAGATAGATAGATAGATAGATAGATAGATAGATAGATAGATAGATAGATAGATAGATAGATAGATAGATAGATACAGGGCCGGCGGAAGCGGGCATGCAACGCATGCTAGGCATGCGGGCGCTGTCAGAAGGAGGTGCCATCACTAAGAGATTAGCATCTGAAAAAGAAGGCGTCATCCCTGACAGGGGCACCAAAATCAAATTTGCATGCGGGCGCCTAGTACCCAGCGCCGGCTAGATAGATAGATAGATAGATAGATAGATAGATAGATAGATGGTAGATGGATGGATGGATAGATATGTAGGTAGGTAGGTATGTGGGTAGGTATTAATTACTTATGTATAATTGTAATAATAAGATTATTAAATCATTGTAATTAATTCTAACTTATGCTAACTTGAAGAGCTTTTGACATTACTTAATTGTATTGTTTGAATTAAGATATAACAAAATTCATGAATAGTGTGATAAAAAAGAGTAATTTTTTTTAATATTTTAAGGCACTCAACATTTTACTGAAGAAGTGTCAATGATATTTTTCAGTACTATTGTTTTTATGTTGCTGCTAGATTAAAACCATTTCAATATCTAATTGACAATATCATCTGGGAATAAAAAATTTGAGACTGCAAGAGGTTCATTATTTAACCACTACAATGTGTCAAAAAACTATGTGATAAAGATAGAAACCAATTACTTGCACATTGATATCTTAGAAATTGTAAGAATGGATTGGATTTAGAGTCTTTAAATCAGATCATACTATCTGGTGCTTGTCTTATAGATAAAGATGTCATTGGATGGCGCTGTTTTCACGCTAAAACTATAAAATATGACCATTCCCAGGCCGTTGATTATAATAATTTTGCTGTGCTTTTTTGTAATGCGAAAATAAAAACAAAATAAAATCGTCTTTTATAAATATTATTTTTTATTAACGTATACAATTTAAATGATAATAATAAATGTAAAATAAAATCAACAAATTACAATTTGATTCGTGTTTTTTCTATCGTATATTTTTTTAATTGTGTTACGGCTTTTTTTTATCAATTTTCTATCGGATATTTTTTTACTTGTGTTACGGCTTTTTTTTTTATCAATTTTCTATCGGATATTTTTTTACTTGTGTTACGACTTTTTTTGTTGTTGTTGTTGTTTAACTAAAAAATAATAATCATAATAAAAAGTAAAATTTCTTAGTCTATTTTTTATTTTTTTAGTCTTCGTTTTACTTTTTTTTTTTTTTACAGACAAAGAGATATTACGGCTATTTTTTACTTCAAATAGAATGACAATAAAAAGTAAAAGTTGTTATGGTTAGGTTTAGGGTTAGTTTTAGGGTTAGGTTTAGGGTTAGTTTTAGGGTTAGTTTTAGGGCTAGGGTTAGTTTTAGGTTTAGGGTTCTGTTGTTTGTAATGCTAAAATAAAATAATTCAAAATCGTAACCGTACTCGGAAAAAAGAAACTCAAATTTTTTTAAACAACAACAAACACATATAAATGTCTTCTTTACTTATTAAACATGTTTATAATATTTGCTTTTTATGAAATTTACAAAAAATCGTGTATATTTGTACTTTTCTTACTGGATATTTTTTTGGTACCGCTCTTTTTTAATTCAAAAATATACACATGGTAGAATCTTCTTTGTCTCATGGAATGTTATGAACAGTACGTTACTTGACGTGTTACCTAATTGCAACTCACTAAAAACATAGATATTTAACATTTTCCCAATTAAAACTTCAACAGAGTACGTTGTAAAAAGTCTTAGAATTATTACTTTAAAAATTCTGAACATTTCAATACTTTAAAAAAAAAAAATCCAATGAAAACAACATTTCCATCCAATTCAAATACAAACTCTCTCATCAAGCCGTAACTATTTTATAAACTATGCGAATTCTGAAAATGTATTTGCTGTGATGCGACATACATGCTATACTGCAACGCGACATAGCAGCCTGCATTCTGTAGCACAACAAAAAAGTTGTATTATAGAAAACACGGGTTCTAATGTGTCGGCTGCGGAAACAGCATTTTTATGTGTTTTTGCATGAAAACTGCACCATAGAGCAGCAGGACAATAAAGAATAAAAAGTGTGATTTATCAACGTAAACAGAGATAACTTTTAGGTTTTGATGTTGCCAAGAAAAATTACTACTAACTGAGGGCAAACAAATTTTAATCTTTAAATTATAATATATACATTGGAATACAACCATATTTATATGTACACAATGTACATTTTTACATTTATAATTTATTTTACTAAAATTATTACTATATAAGATTATTAATATGCATGTTTTTTTTTAATATTCATATTTAAATAATCCATATTTACATTTTTATAGTGTAATAATTAATTTTTAATGTATTTTTTAAAAACAATTATTTTCATGGAAATAGTACTTAGAAAATAACTAGTAGAGGATTCTGTATATCATAGTTTTTGAGGAAAATTGTTATTAAAGTAGAAAACTAATTTAAATCTTATTTAATTATTTCTTATTATTATGTCATTTAAAATGCATTTTTAATAATTTATATGAATAAACTTAATTTCTTATCATCTTCACATGCATTATCCTTCTTCAAATTATAAGTGCTTGATATATTTTACATTAATATAGAAACTGTACATTATCTAATGAAATAAACCAATCTCTCCTCAGACTATGAATAAATAACTCTGAGTTGACAAAATGTCAAAAATAGAATAAATCCAAGTCTTTTTAAACATCAAAAGCATAAAGATCAGGTGGATCTTTTCTTTACCCTTATCAACATTTATTAGCTGGAAGGGAGAATGGTTTACTTCATTAATTGTATATATATTGGCTATGTAATTTCACTGTTTCAGATATTTATTTAACATGATAAAATGAAAAAATACAGCTTTATTTTTTAAAAAAAAAATTTAATTACTTTTAATTTTTTCTAATTTTAATTTTTTAGTTTTAATTTAATTACATTTTCTGATGTTGTAAAGTCTTGGCAAGAAAAATTGGTTGGTGCTACTAAAGAAAATTGTGATGATGCTATTTCTTGGTGTAGTAATTTAACAGCAGAGGGTGATGGTGATGTAATTACAGCTTTAGAGGTATTTTAATTTAATAATTTTGTTTGAACTCACACACAAAATCATATATAGCTATAAAAAAAGTCAGATTGGTAAAATGCATTCTGCTTCAAAACCACAAATTATTATATACATGGGTATACTTACAATATATTTGTTATAGTGTTTTAACACAGATTGTTGCTACTTTATCAAAAATTTATAGGATTTAGTTTAATAAAAAATTACAAGAGTTGGTGTATTATTTTAAAGAAATTATGAAAATTATCTTTTTTTTTAGTTTTATTTTAAATTATAAAATATTCAGAAAATTTATGACAAATCTCAAGGACTTTGACATATTAGGTTTCATTTTACTTTGTTATTTTATAGCATATTTTTAAACTCATCATCACAACTTCATTATTATGAAAGAAATTTATAAATAAATTAATTGATAATTTAATGTAAATAATACTTTTATTTCACTGAAAAAAGTAACTGCCATTGAATGTTAATAATTGATCTGTCACAATTGAACTTGATATTAAACTTGAATCCAACTTTTATTATTTTCATTTTAATTCTGATGTCTGATTTTTAAACTAATTTTTATATTATCATTCAAAAGCTTATCAAAATATTTTTTTTACTTAAAATATTATTATCATCATAAAAGAGAGTGCCACTGGTGGATTTAATAGGATTATAATAGCATTTTCAGTCCATGGATTACATTCATTGCATTAAAAAATAAGATTTGAAATGTTAATGATAAGTGATTGTCTATATTACCTTTGTAATTTTAATCCAGCCAGCATTTTTAAGTTTTCTTGTCAATCATTTTAGGTCCCTTCTTTAAATCTCCATATTGATTAGAAACTTCCATGTTCAATTTATTATTTTGTCAAGAAGAAAATGATGTTTCCTTTTGAATAGGTCACTTATAGTAGGATATTATTCTTAGAAATCCAGTCATGATTATTTTCTTAGTGAATTCAAGAATAGATCTGTTTGTGTTCATAATACAATGCTTAAGAGAATTCCATACCTTAATAACATGAGAATTCTGAAAGTCCAAATTAATGATTTTTTGTTTAATAATTGTTTAGATTTAGCATGAAAATATATTTTTCTAAAGAATAAAAATCAAGATTGTTGTGAATATGATTGGAATAAAACTTTATTTTTTAATTCAGCTATTATTTGAACTTCAGATCATACTAGTTTATGATCTCACCACTGTTCTGCACTTACAACTGCTAATGCAATATGAAATTATTTTTCTGATTATTAATTATTATGTAATTTATTAAATACCATTTGTTTTAAACATGAATGCATTCTTGTTCCTTTATATGACTTTTCTACCAAAGAGTTTATGATAGTTAATTTATATAATGTACAAAACTTCAATGTAACGATCATTTGAGTTTACAGTTTTAATATTATTTCCAAATACTTTTGGTCAAAGTTTGCTGTTTGTATCAACAAGTGTATTAATATTTCCAAGAAACAAAATTTGATTTTTTTACTAGTATTGGTGTAATAATGCTGAGTAAGGAATAAAAGCTTTTTTCTTTTTGAATCGAATATTGGAGCATAAGCACTAATAAAATGAGCAGATATTCTATTATGCAAATCAAATTTTAATGTCATTGGCCTTTCATTGATACATTAATATTATATAGTCTCCTTTCACTGTTTTGAACTTTATGACTAATTTGCATTCACATTTTGTAAATAAATACTTTTTTTCCCAAACTAAATTTGAATATTTTTTCTTTTAGCTTGCCCTTAAAGATCCAGATGTTGAAGCTATATATTTGTTAATGAATAATGTATGTTTGACTGATGTCCACAAGATCTCTATACAACCTGTTGTTTTAAATACAATTGCTTTTAAATCTTCTGAAAGGTATAGAATTATTACTTATTTAATTATTCATTCATTCATTTAATTATTTATCTACTATCACTTCATACATCTCTTTTAATGTTTAAATCATTTGCTTATTTTTTTAAAGAAATTTCTTATTTCAACTTCAACATTTGGCCCATCATAACAATGGATATTACCACAGTTACAGCATCTGTAATGATATGTTATATGCAATTCAGAATCTAATGATTATGGGCTTTAATGAATCTCATGTAAGTTCTTTAAATATATGTTACACATCCACACATACATACATATATAATGTCAATCAAAACAAGGTATAATAAAGCAAAAACTGAAATTAACTCTGCAATTTTTTACATAACAATATATAATAGTCATAAGTGAATCACCCTGACACATGAGCTGTATGAATTTATACAACTGAAGAATACTCTCACTGTTTAAATCCAAGATAGTCTTTAAAATATAAGAATGAATCCATTTTATTTTTTTTATTTAAATTTATATATATAGGTCAATCTTGTGTTTAGAGAGTGGAAGTGTTGCTCACCTTTATAAATTTATACAGTGTATGTGGCAAAATGATTCCTTTATGAATATTACAAATTAAAAACATGGCTAGATAAATAAATAATTAATTATAATAATACATAAATAAATAAAAACCAGACCTATCAGAACATTAATATTATGTATACTTATATAACATTTTGATTTTTAAAATTTTAATTGCAATGCTATTCACAATATCTCTAGTTTTATTTTTTTATTTTCTTATTAGTATATTTTAGAGCTAATCCCAGTATCTTGTTCAACACAGAAATTACTTCACATGGAAAGAATGAGACAAAACTTATCAGATACATGAGTAATGTAGTATTTAATTTTCAATACAGTGCATTAAGAAATAGATGAGAAGATAAAATTATATAGTAGTGTGCCATGTAAGTACTATTATTCAGCATGGCATTGTAAACTATTCAAAGATATTCTTGAAAGACAAATGTTATAAAAATATCTAAGTCTTTTGTAGACACTATTGAGAGATATTGGCACTGGGTGTTTGTCTTTCAGAAAATGCTTTAGGATTATTAATATAAAAAGACAACTAGCTAATATAAAAACAAGCTGATTCTTGTGAATAACATCTGTCATCTTTGTGGCAACATTATTACAAGATGTAAATTTAATGTTTATCAATGTCCTCATTGATAAACATAGAATAATATCATTATTGTTACTATGTATATATCTTGTAGTCAGTGTTAGTTGTCCCAAAGACTATAAGAAATTCAAGCATGCCTCTGCATCAAGCATGGTAGAGGTGTCCATTGCCATTACTATTATATGCCAAATGCTGTTTATAATAACTTGTAAATCCATTGCTTAGTGAATTTTCCCGTCTATGTGAATTGATGATAAAGATAATTTTTATTGGATGATTGCAAGCACAGTTTTTAAACATCTAATTGTTAACACATTAATATGCACATAATTGTCATGTAATGTGTGAATCAGGTATTTGTATTTAGGTCAATAAAACATACCTAATTGCTAATAGGTTTAGGAAAGAGGTCTCAATAACATCTTTTATTTTTGAAAATATAGTTATTTGCTGACACTATCACTTTTTTTTTTTGTATAGAACAGTTTCTTCGTCAAAGAATGAACACACACACACACATATATATATATATGGTTTGTGATAATGTGTCATGCATGTGTGCTTTTATTTTTAAAAAATGTTAATATTAAAAAGGATATTTAAAAGCTAAATTTTTTAAAAAAATCCAATTTATATTTAAAGTTATAGATACTATATTTATTTAAATATGCTTAAAACAATTTTCAATTTTTTTTACATAAAATGTTTTCCGTGAAAGGTTAATTAATTACTCTATATGGTTTGTGCAATAGTAATGTGGTAGATGCTGGAGCTCAAGGTCTTTGTATTGCATTGACTTCTGTCATTTCTGATGCTTAAACTTTTTATGGACTTCTGAGAAATAAGTTATTTAATTATTTTTACTAGCCTGTATAATTTACTGCAGTGATGTCTATGGCAGTCTGTGAAGCTCAAGATGTATGGATCTCAGCCCAGCATTGTCAGTTTCAGTGCTCAAACTTCTTATGAACTCTTGAACAACAATTTTTTTTTTTTAAATTCATTTTTGAAGAAAGGTATTTGACAAAACTATTCTATACATATATTGATAGTTATTTCTTCATCTCCTGTACAAAATAGCATACCCTAAGTCTAATATCATCAAGGCAGTTTACAATTTAATTATCATAATTAAGTTTTGATAGGATTGTTAAGTAATTAGTAAAAGCATAAATGATAGTTAATGGTCCATTTGCACCAAGATAGACAATAAATGATGTTAAAGAAAATTTAAATAATCTGTTTCTATAGAAAGATTAACGCATCATACTGATTTTAATGTTAATCTTATTAGCCAAAATGTTTAAAGGAGATAATAATCTATATCATAGTTTCCCAACTTTTTCACACTTATGTACTCCTTTTAATCCAATTTCTATAAATTGTACTCCTTGCTTTTAAAATAATAGTTGTTTTTTTAAATATTGATACTTTTGATCAGTGCCTATTTTAATGTAAGATAGTAGAAATGAACTAATGAATTAAAAAAGAAAAATTACAACACTAAAAGCACAAACCACGGATTTAATTTTACAATATTCATAATACATACATAAGTAACTTTGCTTCTGAAATGTTGAATATCTCTTTTCTTATTTTGTTCTGCAGTAACTTCATTTTTTTCCACCATTACTATACCCCTATTGGTCCAGCGCATACTCCCAGTAATATATATACCATCATTTGGGAAACAATGATCTATATAAATGGAAATGTTGAATATATCTTTTCTTATTTTGTTCTGCAGTAACTTCATTTTTTTCCACCATTACTGATTCATAAAACGATTAAACCTTGGCTCCCTCTAAATACTTTCTTTTCTCACTTTCCATCCTATACTTACATCTTTTTTAATAGCTGTGCCAGGGGATATTGATTTGTTTTTCTGTTAGGAGATTATTAATATTAGTTCCATTTCTGGTCTGATGAATAATTTGTCCTATTGGGACTAGTGTCACTATCTGTTGACCTTTTTCACATAGTTATCCATGAAAGTTGACCTTCAGATCTTCCTCCATATCATGGATTTTGTACCTAATAGGATTTATCTGGAAGTTCAGATCCCCTTTTAAATGGCTTTGTATTGGGGTTTAAATCCCTGCTCTCAATTGCCATCATTTTCAGATTAGCAGTTATCAAATGTTTATTCAGATACTTATTCTAGTTTTTTTTATCAGTGTCTAGTAACATCTGTTCAATATGATCACAGAACTATGCCTAACTATGTGTACAATCTGGCTTTCAGATAAAGAATCAGCAGTCAAGATTCTTAATTTGGCTACTTACCACTAAAAAAATGGAGTAAATACCTCTCCAGATCTGCATTTCTCTTGAGTAATATGTTTGATCCCTTATTTACAATCCACACTCCAGTAGGAATTTAACAGAGCCTGTTAAACTGGTCAAAATTTACAGGTTTGTCAAATGGTGACTCTTACCATGCTTGAGGTATGCTTTGGAAATAGCTACAAGCAATCATGATTTTTCCTCTTCAGTCAATAATAACAGAAATGACAACTTATAGAGTGGATATTAAAAATTTGCTCTGCTCAACTTTTTTAAAGATTCAGAGAACAATCAAATAATTTATTTTCATTTAACACAAAATTATTTTTGTAATCATTATATATATATATATATATACACTTTATAATCTATAATCATTATATATATATATATATATACACTTTCTAATCTATTAGGGTTTTTTTATTTTAAAAAAATCTTAAGATACATCATATTTCAATATGCACCACTTTTAGACTTATCTTTTTGTAATTCCCACCTTCCTAAGTTTTTGCTCACCTCTAATTAGTTGCCTAATTGAATTTCAAAGGTGTATATGTCATTGTTGATCACTATTATTTAATCAATGATTACAAATAAGCAAAATTATCAAAGCAATCAAAAAATTATGTGAATAATATGATAATTATTTGCAGAGGCATAACATTGCTAGAAATTTACTAGCATCATTTTCAATTTTTACTTTAATTGCAAGAAAACAAAATTAAACATGTGATATCCTTGAAAAGAATAAGTGAAAAATCATATTTATTAAAGAATTTAATATGATAATTGCATTATATATAAATACCTAGAATGGAAGGAAGAATTATGAGGCATATTTTGGAAGATTCTATGGAAGTGAGAGGAAAAAGTAGATTGAGCAAGAAATTAATGTCATTTTGGGAACATGATCACAAATTTTATAAGCAGACATGGATTCCTGTCTTCCATATTTTTAAATTTGAGGCTTGTAAAATCACAGGAAGACAAGTATGTTTTAGAATTAGAGGCTGCTAAAACATTTTAGGCCTTTTTTAAGCAGTTTGTGCAGCTAAAATAAAATTCTTAGTAAATAATGATATCATTGAGTAACTTTAAAAGAAAGTTTTAATGTCCACAAAGCTTATTTTAAAACTAAAATAAAATCACCATAATCAATTCCTGATATGATCCACTTTATAATGTTTCCTCAATAGAGTTTCTCCTAAGTACTTCTAGGATATAAAATTCTACTTCAAAAAGTAAATCAGGATTGGATTTCTAGATGTCATAATCATTATATCATTCTTTAATAGTATTTTTCTTTTTTATTAAGAATACCACATATCCATTGCAACATTTCAAATAGGTGAAACCCTTGATGAAAAAAATTTAATTTTTAAAAAAATATTGACAATTCATCATCATCATCATCAACCATTATCAATCCACTGCAGGATGAAGGTCTCACAAAGTTCAATCCATCTTCTCCGATCTTTAGCTTCTCTTCTCCACACCACCCCTGCACACTTTCTCATCTCATCCATCCATCGCACATGTGGTCTCTTTCTGGGTCTTTTACAATCTCTTGGAATCCAGTTTAAGACTTCAATTGTCCATCTATTATCATCTCTTCTAGCAATATGTCCAGCCCAACTCCACTTCAATCTTTTAATTTTTTCAATGAAGTCAGTAACACCTGTTTGTTCTCTTACCCATGCATTGCATTTTCAATCTCTTCTTGTTACTCTCAGCATGCATCTATCCATACTTCTTTGAGTGGTCTGAAGTCTCTGTATTGCTCTTCTGTTAAGTGTCCATGTCTCAGATCCATAAGTAAGAACTGGCAAAACACATTTATTAAAAATCTTCCTTTTCAAACACATAGGCATATTTCCTTTTAGTATCAAGTTATTTCTACCAAAAGCACTCCAACCAAGTTTAATTCTAAGATTAATTTCATCCATTATGTTTTCATCTGTATTAATAATCTGATCAAGGTATTTGTAACTATTAACTTCTTCTAATTAATCGTAATCAATCTTTATTTTTATATTTTGAGCAAATCGATTAAACATTACTTTAGTCTTCTTAACATTTATCTTTAGTCCTACTTTCATCTGATAACTCCTGCAACATTTCCTACAGCTCTGAAGCATTATTCGCAAAAACAACTACATCATCTGCAAAATCTAAATGACTTAAATAATCTCAATTTACTTTCATTCCTTTAGTTTCCCATTTTAATCCATAAAATACTTCTTGCAGCATTGCTGTAAAAAGTTTTGGAGATATGGAATCACCTTGTCTTACACTCTTCTCAATGTTGACCTTCCCAGTATCATTATGTAATCTAATTGTTGCTGTTGCATTTTATAAATATTCTTTAAAATATGACAATATCCTGGATCTATACCTTGATGATGCAATGCTTTAATCAGTGAAGAAATGCTTATAGAATCAAATGCCTTTTCATAATCTACAATATCCAAAACATAATGGCAACTCATATTCATTTGTCCTTTCTATAACTTCTCTCAATACCTGGATATGATCTACTGTACTAAAACCATTTTTAAATCCAGCTTGTTCTCTTGGTTGGTAGAAATCCAATGTTCTCTGTAGAAGAGTTGTAATTATCTTTGTAAAAATTTTGTATAAAACTGATAAAATGCTGATAGGTCTGTAATTTTTAATATCTTCTTTATCACCTGTTTTAAATATTAATATTACGATAGAATGACAGCCTGTTAAGCTAATTGCGCAGACGCTGTGAGAATGTTATTAATAAATGAATACCTTCAAACAACCACGTGATATAGTATTTGTATAAGAGTAAAAAGGATTCCTTTTTACTCTTATACAATTACTATATCATGTGGTTGTTCGAAGGTATTCATTTATTAATAACATTCTCACAGCGTCTGCGCAATTAGCTTAACAGGCTGTCATTCTATCGTAATTATAATCGCACGCAAGACGTTATAAAATAAATGCTTATTCAAATATTAATATTATTACTGCCCAATCATCTGGTACATCTTTATCATTTAGACATTTGGTATATAACTTTGCTAAAAAAAAATTCTATTTCTTCACCTGCTTCTTTTAATATATCAATTATAATTCCATCATTACCTGGAGCCTTTCCTTTCTTCATACATTTAATTGCATATCTCACTTCTTCATTTAAAATTCTGGGCAATTCAGAAGATGTAATACATATAGGAGGTACTTGTTCTTTATTACTATATAATTCTTGATAAAAGTCTTCTACCCATTTTCATGATGTCATCTCTCTTTTTAGTAATAATTCAATCTTTTTTTCTTATTGCAGATATAAATATCCTACCAATATCAAAATGTTGTTTTACATTCTTGAGACTTTTATTTTCTTCTACAGCATTCCTTGCTAGTTCACAGTTATACTTTCTTATATCATTTTCAACTCTTTTCCGCACCATTTTACAAAATTTGAGATATTCAATCCTTTTTAATGCATCATTTTTGTATATCTTCATATTCATTCTTTTCTTCATAAATTCTCTAGTCTCAGTAGAAATTTTATTGGTCAATTTCTGCTTTTTTCTACCAGCTATCTTTGTTGCAGTTTTTAAAAGTGTATCAGTTATTTTCATATTAATTTCATTCAAATCTGAATCATGTTCAAAATCTACTAATACTTGAAACCGATTTGTAAGTTTTAATTTAAATTCATTAGAATGTTTCTGAAGATTAGGAATATCAACTTTTCTTAATAATTTTTGTCTCTCTAGTTTTGCATTAACACATATCTTACATCTTACTAATCGCTGATCACTTCCTGTGTTAAATTTATTAACATTACAATCTTGAAATATGTATTTTCTGTTAGTCAAAATATAATCCAGTTCTACTGTACCTTCATTTGGATGCTTCCATGTCCATTTCCTTTTAACATTTTTCGCAAAAAAAGAATTCATAATATAAAGTTTTTATTTTTCTGCAAACTCCACAAACTTATGTCCTTTCTCATTTCTATTACCATAACCAAAATTACCTATAGCACTTTCATCTTTCATTTGTTTACCAATTCTAGCATTAAAGTCTCCCATAACAATTTTAAAATGTTGTTTATTCTGAACAAAGGCCTTTTGTACATCCATATAAAAATCTTCTACTACTTCATCACTATGAGAACTTGTTAAGGCATAAACCTGAATTATCTGCATTTGGTATCTGCTATTAAGTTGTATAACTAATCTTGCCACTCTGTCCGATACACCATCAATCTCCACAATGTTGTTCTTCCACTTTTTATTTATAATGAATCCTACTCCACTTGTATTTCCAATATTTGTGCCTTTATAATAGAGTATATGTCCACTTTTTAAATCAATTGTTTCTTCATCTCTTCTTCTAACTTCACAAAGTCCAATAATGTCCCATTTAATATAAGATAGTTCTTCTAATTCTTGCAAGCTTCCTTCACTTAAAAGTGATCTGCAGTTGTAAATACCTAAATCAAAAATCATCATCAAATGGCAGCCTGGGTTCACAATCAGGGGATTCTTAGCACCCTCCACCTTCAGCCACCAACCGCTGCCTTGGTTGGTGACTTTACAGCCTCCTTGGAATAAGGGCCATGATTTATTTTTGTCTGTCATAATTGTATATATGTATTGGAAAAATATTTATCATTTACACAAATATTCATTCTGCCTTATCAGGCAACTGAGAAGAAAGACCATGGTGTTTCTTGATCTTAAACTCAGAAGCAAAAAGCCCATACATGTTCGTATACTATATGAATTATCACATAGTAATAACAGCTGCAATGACAAGAACATATGAATGGACATTAGGAATTTGCCCTGCTCAGTTTCTTTATGGCCTCCAAGAGGAATCAAAGGGTCTCCTTTCAGGTAATAGCTTATTTTGTTATTTAATTTAAAAATGGAAACATTTCTATCTTATATATATATAACCTCCTAGAGCCATATATATGGAGAGATTGAAATGGGAAAATGAAAAAAGTTTTATTTTTAAAAATAAATTTATTGACTATGAATACAAAGAGATAATAAAGCAAATACAAAGGGAAAAACCAACTAAATTGTCTTGAATCATGATGAGCATTCATACAGTTTGAGCAATATGCACTCTTTTCAAGACTTGATAAAACATGGGCAGGAAAACAAAACACCTTCCCCAACCTTATGACCATTATAGGAGAGCTCATTCTTTGGCTCTTAATCACCCAAAACAGGCACACTTAACCATGATTAGAGACATCTTAGTGGCTTATGTAGAGTGATTTTTGGACAAATCATTAAGGAAACCCTCCAGCGCTGGTGCAAAAACTATTCTGGCAACACCACAAGCTTCCATGTATCATTATAAATTCTTTCTGGTGAAATCATATGATACCTCTTTCTGACAACCTTGATCTTGCACAAAAGTTCATTATGTAAATTACCATTACTCTTCTCAAATATCAGATGGCATCTCATTGTCCAGACTACATAATTCATTATGATTGACAGTCTAATTATTCCAAAGATTTCAGTTTTCAGGCATAAGTTTTCTTATTTAAAAAATGATAAAGAACATTTTAGATGTATATATAGAGATAGAAGAAATATGAAAGGCATGTCAAAAGATTCTGTAGAGGATGAGAGAGGTATAAGTAACATAAGATAATGAAAATAAGAAAAATAGATTGAACAGGAAATTGAACTTACAGTATGCTGAAGATTAAAGCTATTTTTTTTTAACAATTTAAAAAATGATCTTCAGAGTATTTTGAAAATAACCTACAAAAACTTTTAGTAATTAATGGGCAAAAAACGTAACTATTGGTGTTTAAAAAGGTACACCTATTCTTAACTGGATGTTTAACAACTTTAGAATGTAAATGAACCCAAATAAAGTCTTTTTAAATAGAAAGATACAATACAGGTTTATGTTAGTATAAAGTAAGGTAATATTCTGCTTTTTTTTTTTAAATTAAAAGTTAATAATTGATATTTATATCAGTTAAGTTTATTACAGAATAAAGCAACTATTTTTTCTTCCATCCCTGATTTTTTTTTTTTTAATTATTGTACAGAAATATTTTAATGTACTACTAATGATGTCTAAATAGTGAGATCAAATCATTTCTTCATAGTAAAAAAATAATTGAATCACTTTATAGATTGGAAATTCATACATCTGGGAACTGGAAATAACAGATTAGGCATGATCTTTGTCTTGAGCTCCAGAGTCTATGGACTGCACCCCATCATCATCATCATTAGTATTATCCCATGGATAGGTCCAGAGAATAGTCACATCATCCATTTTTTCACTTTCTTCATTGCCCAGCTCTTCAATTCCACATAATTCTTCCCAACTCTTATATCATTCAATGTCAATCTTATCCATCCTTTCTTCTTGCTGTCACTCACCATTCTCTCCAAAACATCTTTCATTAAACTATACTTTCTTCCTAATTCAATATATGTCCAATTCAGTTTCTCTTTCTAATTTCCTCAATCAATCTTTTTTTCTCATTTACTCTTTTCAAGTCATATAGGATATAATAAGTAAAGCAAAGAATTTATTCAGTGATTATTTTGGTTAACAAAAAATTAAAAAGTGAAACTATTTTAAGTTCATTACCTGAAATAATTTTATCAAGCTCTAATACTTGTTTCTCATTGTTGGTAGTGTGGCATTGCTTATCATCCCCTTAATGCAATTCATTTAAGCATATTTTTAATTTCTGTGAGCCCTTACATCACTAAGAATCTCTACTCAGAATAAAACTGGAAATATTGCTTTACTTGAAAGTAAGTTAACCTTTTAACAAGGATGCTAACACTGAAAATACATTAAATGTTTTATTTAATATTAGCAATAAAATAATCTTAGTATTATTTTTATTATATTTTAGTGCTAGATACCATAGTTTTTATATACATGTACATAAAATCTGTATTATAACTTTATATTTCTAAAATTTCAGCAAATAAATACATATATTTTTTTAATTTGGAGCTTATGTGCACATATAAATATGAAAATATATATTCTTAGTTTTTAGGAATACCAACACCTGAGGGGGATGACTTAGAACTTTTATTCAATGAGACCAGTAAAGCTGCTTACAATCTTAGACTTTGTCAGTATTTTAAGTAAGAAATTTTCACTTTTTTATATTTTAAATGCTTTTCTCAGCCTTAGATATGCATTGCTTCATATTATTTAAACATTAACTGTGTTATTATGCTTTTTATTATTTCTTAACATATTAAATATTTTTTATTTTCAAAAATTATTTAATGAACATTCAAGCAGTATGTATTTTATATTTTCAATTTTTTCTCTGAGTGAATAAAAAAAGTGAAAGGCTTCTTTAAGGCTCTGGAACTCATAATTTGGGCTCTGGAAGTGACAAAGATGGTGCACAAACCATAAATCTTTAACTCCAGAGTTTGCTATTCTACCACTGCACCGATCCTTGTAGGGCATAAGTAAATTTTACTCTTTTATCATTCCATTTATTTTTGTATTTATGATTCCAGTTCAATTGCATATTTGATTATAAAAATGGATTAATAATACCATATAAACTTTTAAATGGAAATCATACTTGATGTATATTGATTGATGAAAATATCAGTTCTTTTGAGTAAAGTGTCCTGCAGAAGTCATAGTTAATAACATCTTGAAGAATGTACTGACATCAAGCAAATTAAATTGATTACATTGTTTTAAGAACTTATATAAATTTAATTCTTACTCTCACTTTGTAAACTGGAATTAATCATTACTACGAAAGACAAATAATCAAGTAGTTTATTATTCAGGAGTTCATAAAATGTTCAAGTACCAGAAGTGATAGTCTGGGCTGCAGTCCATAAACCTAGAGTTCCTGAATCTGCCACTCTACCATCACCAAACTATGCAGAGCAAAAGAAAGGAATTATAAACTCTTTTTTGCAATAATTTATGGATATTATGTAACTGTCTTCATTAATGACAATGTCTCAACATAGCAATTATTGAATTTAGTCTAATAAAAAATGGAAGCATATTTCACAAATTAATTAATATAGTTTTTCTCAAATTTTATCCAACATTTTGATGAATATAAGAAATAATTAATAGTCGAAATTTAACTTTTTATATAGATTGTGTTTGCATACATTTTTTGCTAAGTAATATGCAGCTTTCACATTACGACTTTATGAGTCTTTATTTTAATATTATTAAAGATCTGGGTTATGATTTTGCTCAAATAGGATCTCTTATGCTGGAAGGGTTTAACTGGAAGCTACATGGATCTTTTTTTTTATTCTTATAATCTGAAATTTAGGTTGTTATGGCTTTCTGAAATTGTTTACTTCAGTGTAATTTTGCATATATTATTTTATTTACAGTTTAAGATTTGGATTTTATTTATGAGAAAAAGAATCATATTTTGATTTACAATTAAATGGAACAGTTATGTTAGTTTTATGATTTAACTATAAATTATTTCTTTTCTGAACTAATATAATAAATGACCGGTTAAATGAAAACATATACAGAAAAGGTAGTTTTCGATATAATATGTATATTATATTTGTGGCTTATAGTAATAGGCAGTAATAAAGCTGAATATTTTTTAAAACTACATGTTCTATATATGTTTTCAATAGTAGTCGTTTGTTACTTTTATGAAAATATTTGTATATGTGACACTAAATGCCCGACACATTTTCAAATAATATAACTTTTGTTTTTAACATTTTGGTAAACTGTATTTTTAACAATATAGTGACAACCAAATGTGGTTAGAAAAATATTAGTTCATTTGAAACAGCACTTTCCTTGTGACATTATACCAAGAAAGTTGAAGTAATTCCAAATTTTTCTCTGCAGTGTAAATCGAAAACTTTAGCTGAATTGAAAACAAACATCCAACATGAAATCCCCCAATTATTGAAACTTTAAGAAAACTTATGGAAACTATGAGGGAAAAAAGGAATGTCGGTATCATTAAAAATATGGTGTTTTAATGATTTCATTAATGGATTAATTCTTTATGAATAAATTCGAATGTACAGTAATGTGATTTATACTGTAAAAAAAAAACAAATGTATGCAGGACTTTTGTGCCATCCTGTATTAGTTTTAATATTTTCTGCATAAAAATGATTACCACCATGATGAATGACCTTCATGTAGACATTTATCATCATCACATTTTAGATGCTTTTGCAGATTTTATATAATGAAAATTAATATTAAAAGATATAATATTGGAAGTAGAACTTTTAAGAATACACTATTAGTATTTATATGTGAATTTAATTATGAAAGCAAAGTATAATATTTCTAAAATTATTTTTAATTTCAAACTTCATGAATCATAAAAACAATTTAAAGTAAACTTTAAAAAAAGGTTATTCAGTAAGTTTTCTGATAAATTGATATAATAATGGTTTATTTTTTTGGAAAATGGTACAAAAAAAAGTATAGCACCTATTTTTTGACTGTTCGAATATGGGATGTTCGAAACACCGGTCTCTTAGGCAGAGAAGAACATACTCGGAAAGTATGTATGTCCAAATGATAGCTATAAAATATATAACTAGCGTTACATTTCCAGGACATAACTTCTTCTCGACTGTTGAGTTCAACACCAAGTTCAAAGCACTTTTTTGTTTTGTGTAAAAATGGGCGCCAGCTATTTATTCAGAAGAATAAACAATGCACTCTGAACAATGGCCACTAACTCAACACCTAAGTTATACCCATAGACTAGCTCAGTTACTTGTAATCACTAACAGATTATACATAATTAGTGGTGAAAAGAATTGATAAAAGATTTGTAAAAAGATTGGTAAAAAGAATTGGTAAAAGGAATTGTAAGAGAGACTGGTAAAAAGAATTGACCGACAAATAAAGTTTAAGTTTTAAAGACCATTTATTTTAATTAACATTTACTAATTTTAAACATTTTATAAATATAATATATCACAAGCACATTTTAAATTAACACACTATAATATATCTTATGAGAAAGCATAAATAATATTTGATGTTTATAAAATCATATAACATTCACAAACACGCACATTAATAGTTCATTTTATGCATGCTTATAGAGTTCAAATTGCTTGTCTCTGGAGGCTTTACGAATTAATGCGATGGCTATTATAGAAATAAGAATATGAAATATTATTACCTAGCATTTTAAATGCGGATGTAGAACTTCATTTTCTTTGGTTACTGCTTTAGGTGAGAATATTTCCAGCCGGCTGGGACGTTTCCTTGAGGAGTTTCATTATTATTTACTTCTATTATTATTGGAGACAATTAGATATTGACAGAGATTTCCAAGCTGTTACGCAGACATTATTTAAGATCGGATATATTGGCTGTTTTCATCGGACTTCAGGCTGGAGAGACGTATGTTTCCCGTGGGTTTTTAACACTGCATTTCTGACTGATACATAATAAACTGACCTCTGATACAATTAACCCAACTGATTGTCCTCACTCACTGTCCAATAAAATTTTACTATTTATACCTGCGAAGTGTTTTTTATTTTCATATCCGCTGGCAATATCTGTTGTCGAAATTCCATTGATAATCTCATGTTTTTGAAGTTTGTTTAATTAGTAATAGCCATGCAAACGTGTTGTTTTATATTTTTAATTAGTAGCTAATCCTTTGGAGACAAGCTTTTTAATCCTGTTGTTTTATATTTTAATTAATAGTCATCGCTGTGTTTTTTAATAACTTCAATTTATTTTTTTTAATATTTAATACACATACATTTATTTTTATTTACAATCGCACACATATAACTAGTTTTAAGATTACTTTTTCTTTAATTCGAATGAAGAGATTTATATTTTTAAACTTGAAAATCAACTTTCAACTAATGATAATAAACTCTACTTCCTTTTATAACTTTTAGTTTAACTTTTCTTACCAAAACTCCCCCCTTCCTTTTAATTAATTAATTAATTGTAACTTTTATTTCAAATTCTTTGACTTTTACTTTTTTCAAAAACAAACTAATAAAACTCTTAAACTTTTAAATACGTTTTCTTTTACGAAAGATTTTTATTTTAATAATTTTTTTAAATACAATTATTATGTGCCAATATTCAATATTGGTACATTACACCGTCCCCGTTTGAGAGTAAAATGCGTCATTTTTTGACCATTTTATCTCTGACAACTTTAATTCTTAATTCAGAACTATTTTTATTTTATTACGGACATGTTATTTATTTATTTAACTCGATCATTGTAATTAAATCTTTTATTTTATTCATTTATTTAATCCTACAAATGTTACTCTTAAATCATTCATTTGACCTACTTATTTAACTTGATTTTATTGATTTTTTTTAACTATTTAGCATTTCTTCTTAATTAATGTGTGTGGGGAAAAAAAATCTTTTATTCAATGAAGCCTCCTTGTCATTATTATTATTCCCAAACATTTCATTTAGTATTATTACCACCTGTCCGGTGGCTATTTTTCTCTTTTCAATAACCTCAATGACCAGGCATTATATGTTCCCTTTTCCTCCATCCCTGTGCTATCACAAATGCATTATTACCGTATTGCCGCTTGATGATATAGGGGCCATTGTATATTGGCTGAAATTTCTTGTATATATGTTTTTCAGGATGAATTACTGGATGAACTCTCACCATGACCTCATCTCCCCTCCTGAATATGGCCTTAGGTCTTCCCTACCTCTTCTGCCATAGCATGCCCATTTTTCTTAACCGGTTAAGTGCTTGCTTAGCATCTCTTTTCTGGTTGATTGGATTTATCCCCAATGGCAATTTAGTTTCAAACGGATACGGAATATTTCTTCCAAAATGTAGCCGAACAGGTTTGAATCCTGTAGACTCATTTCTTGACCAGTTTATCATGTTGACTATTCGTGAGGTTTCTTTCACCCATTTGCGATGATCATCCTGTATATAAACCTGAAATAAACACCCCAACTCCGTCATAAGCTGTTCACACGGATTAGACTGAGGGTTACAAATCGACATAAGTATATGTCTTATCCCATGCCTGTCCGTCCATTTCTTCCATTTGCTAGATATAAAGGGCGTTCCAGGATCCGACAGAATTTTGTCTGGAATTCCCACAGTCTTAAAGTGTTGTTGCTCCAAAACTCGAATAGTTTGTCTTGCGTTAGCTTGAGCTACTGGATATGCCGCTACCAACTTCAAAAACACATCATATGTTACCATGAAATACGTCATATTATTGAATGGAGGCAGAGGTCCATAGAAGTCTATCACTAGTAAGCTGTTCAGGCATTAAGCATATATAGGTTGCAGTTGCCCCACTCCTGATGTGATAGCAGGCTTGGTTGCTGAACATATGGTATATCTACCAATCATATCTGCAATATTGGCATTCATTCCTGGCCAGTAAAACCAATGACTCAGCCACCCTTTCACTTTATTTGTCCCATAAGGTCCGTAAGTATTATGCACATATTTAATTATTTGCTTTCTCATGGCAACCGGAATAATAATGTGTGGGTTTTTTTCATAATACACACTGTAAGAGTCCTCCCTTTAAACAAGTGATTTTGGTCCCTCCACAGTGGATTATTGGCCATTTTTGCTACAGGCTGGTTGCGTAAATACTCCATTATTTGTCTGCAATCATTATCTTCCTCTTGCTGTTCCTTTAATCTATGCAAATCATCTTCTATCCCATTTCTTTTATATATTTTGGCGGCAGCTATATATGCTCTGTCGCAACTCAAGTGTTGTTCTTGAGCTACCGGATATCGGCTTAAAGTGTCTGCCACAATATTCTCCTTGCCATGACAGTAAGCCACTTTGTAATTAAATTCTTGCAGGAACAAGCTCAACCTTATTAGCCTGCTATTATTCAAGAAGCTATGTGATTAATCAATTCGAGGCTCTTGTGGTCAGTGATTACTACCACTTCAGAGCCTACTAAATATTGCTGGAATTTCTTGAATGCCCACACAATATCCAGGGCTTCCTTCTCAGTTACAGTGTAGTTCACTTCTGGGCCCTTTAGTAAATGTCTAATAAAACAAAGAACTCTGTGCTGTCTCTTTTCCTGTATCTGAAATAGCATAGCCCCCGATCCAAACTTGCTGCTGTCCGTTTGTACAAAGAATGGTTTGTCGAAATCGGGATATGACAGCATAACTTTATTTAAAAATCCTGCCTTCACACTCTGAAAATTATGCTCATGCTGTTCATTCCACACCCACGATTTCCCTTTTCTTAATAACTGCAGTAATGGCTCCATGTCAAGTGAAAAATTTCTATAAAATCGATTATAGAAATTACATAGTCCGAGAAAAGATTTAATATGTTTTTTATTCCAGGGTGTGGGAAGTTCCTGTATTGGTCAGATTTTTTCTGGATTAGGTAATATTCCTCTTTCTGTATTATATGACCTAAAAACTTGACCTCGTCAGTCATTATCTTACTCTTGTTTAAATTAATTTAAATCCCCTTTCTCTCACACTCCCCCAGCAACATTTCTAAATGCACAAAGTGCTCATCTATGCTTTCCGATGCCACCACTATGTCGTCCACATACATTATAACTAAATTCTTAATATCATCTGACAATACCTGATCCAGACATTGCATGAGCTCTGCCCCACTATTTATTAGCCCGAAGGGAATCCGATTAAAATTATATGCAATCCCATTATATTTAAATGCTGTATATTTCCAATCTTATGGATGAAGTTTGATTTGCCAGTAGCTGCAGTTAAGTCGAACATTGAAAATATTTTATTTTGAAATTTCAATAACAATTCGCTCATAGGCAGTGGAGCATTAGTATCAGCTATTATCTTATTTAACTGCCATGCGTCCAAACACAACCGAATTGATCCATCTTTTTTTTACAGTTACGATGGGGTTATTGAAAGGAGATGAACATTTAGATATAATCCCCCATTTAAGCATTTTGTCTATCTGTTCTTCTACTTCACGTCTATATTGATGAGGTATAGGATATGCATGGGCTTGATATAGTTGGTCTTTCATAAGCCTTATCCTGTGTTCATACCCTTGGATTACCCCAGGAACCTCGGAAAATACGCTTTCATATTTATTGAATAGTTTCTTCAGTTGGTCTCTGATTATCATTTATGCATCTTGACTCATCCACCTTTTCCCCTATCTCTATTTCCATTACTGCGCTTTGTGCATCACTCTGTTTATTTACCTCATCCTTTTGGTGTTTTGTAAACGGAATTATTACGTTGTTTATTTCTGCCCAACTTCATTTATAATCCAATACACAGCCTGTTTTATACATAAAATCTGAGCCTAATATGACCTTGTGAATCAGACCCTCCAAAATCAACAGCACGTGCATATATTCTCCCTCTGCCATGTGTAATTTCACCCAGCCTGTTTGGATGCCAACTTCACCTTCTTACCATTAGCCAACAAAACATATACTGTTTTTAATGGCAATATTTTGATTTTCGGTCAATGTCACTTATTTTATTAAACATTTCCTGTGACATTACCGATACCTGACTCCCGAATCGAACAATGCACTAGTTGCAATCCCCCTACCTTTATCTCTATCTTTGGACAGCTCTGAGATGTCATTACGGCATGCTCTCTTCTCCACTACATACTAGATTCACTACTTGCATACAATCAACTTCTGCATTTCCATCCTCATCCTGACCATCCACCATCCCACTATTGTCCAATGCCATTAGTATTTCAGCCATCTACTCTACCGTTTGCTTGCCAATCATTATTTGTTCCACATTCCCAGGTAAACCACATCTAACTATATGCATAATATGCTGCTCCGATAATTTGTATGCTGTGATTGATCTCAATTTCGCGACTTCTCTATGAAAAAATGTAATAAATAACTCCCCCATCTGCCACCTGTCCTATTCTATTTGAAACTTAACCTTTTCCTGT
This sequence comes from Epiperipatus broadwayi, assembly GCA_028023455.1. Lineage (NCBI taxonomy): Eukaryota > Metazoa > Onychophora > Udeonychophora > Euonychophora > Peripatidae > Epiperipatus > Epiperipatus broadwayi. The sequence continues at coordinate 150,257 of JAQFVV010013200.1, forward strand.
AGCTCCTCCCCCCAATAGTTTGCCAACAATGAACACTTATATTCACCAAACATTGTCGGTTTTACACGTAATGAATTACACCAGAGCTGAGCTTCTCCCTGTATGTGACTGCAAGCTAAGGCAATTCTTGCTCCCTCGCTTAAACTATTCAAGATGCAATAACATTCCAAGCTCTAAGTGGTCACTTGGATTCTCTCCCCTGTTCCCTGAGAATGCTTTTATTTTTAACAGCTGATTTATTGCCTTCATTTTATGTATGTGCACCCATGTTTTTATATTCTCATGTTCCCTTTCTAATGCCTCTACTCTTTTTATTAATCCCTCCAGCTCTATATTTTTTCCCATTTTGAAACCATATATAATTTATTTATTTCAAACTAGCACTTACATTAAACTAAATTTACACACTAGTGTTTATTTATTTTTCTTACTAGGATGGAAACATATGCTGACTCCACCCCCTTTGTCCATTTCCTTTACCCGATCTTAACGCTTTAACTCCGCCCAAACATCTAATTGTCTGATTTAACAGAATGATTTATTTTAACTAATGTAAATAGCATAAATCTCTTTTCATTTAAAGAAAAAAATTTTTCAGTCAATTCTTTTTTTTTTTAAATTAAACCACTTTAACATACATAATTTAGCTTATGTGTAAAAAAATTTTTTAAACAAAAAACAAAGTATTTAGTTATCTGTCATTTATGATAGGTTCGGCTCACGTTGGTCACACCATTTGTACCGGGTTCGAATATGGGATTTTCAAAACACCGGTCTCTTAGGCAGAGAAGAACATACTCGGAAAGTATGTATGTCCAAATGATAGCTATAAAATATATAACTAGCATTACATTTCCAGGACATAACTTCTTCTCGACTGTTGAGTTCAACACCAAGTTCAAAGCACTTTTTTGTTTTGTGTAAAAATGGGTGCCAGCTATTTATTCAGAAGAATAAACAACGCACTCTGAACAATGGCCACTAACTCAACACCTAAGTTATACCCATAGACTAGCTCAGTTACTTGTAATCACTAACAGATTATACATAATTAGTGGTGAAAAGAATTGATAAAAGATTTGTAAAAAGATTGGTAAAAAGAATTGGTAAAAGGAATTGTAAGAGAGATTGGTAAAAAGAATTGACTGACAAATAAAGTTTAAGTTTTAAAGACCATTTATTTTAATTAACATTTACTAATTTTAAACATTTTATAAATCTAATATATCACAAGCACATTTTAAATTAACACACTATACTATATCTTATGAGAAAGCATAAATAATATTTGATGTTTATAAAATCATATAGCATTCACAAACACGCACATCAATAGTTCATTTTATGCATGCGTATAGAGTTCAAATTACTTGTCTCTGGAGGCTTTACGAATTAATGCGATGGCTATTATAGAAATAAGAATATGAAATATTATTACCTAGGATTTTGAATGTGGATGTAGAACTTCGTTTTCTTTGGTTACTGCTTTAGGTGAGAATATTTCCAGCCGGCTGGGACGTTTCCTTGAGGAGTTTCATTATTATTCACTTCTATTATTATTGGAGACAATTAGATATTGACAGAGATTTCCAAGCTGTTACACAGACATTATTTAAGATCGGACTTCAGGCTGGAGAGATGTATGTTTCCCGTGGGTTTTTAACACTGCATTTCAGACTGATACATAATAAACTGACCTCTGATACAATTAACTCAACTGAGTGTCCTCACTCACTGTCCGATAAAATTTTACTATTTATACCTGCGAAGTATTTTTTGTTTTCATATCCACCGGCAATATCTGTTGTCGAAATTCTATTGATAATCTCATGTTTTTGAAAATTGTTTAATTAGTAATAGCCATGCAAACGTGTTGTTTTATATTTTTAATTAGTAGCTAATCCTTTGGAGACAAGCTTTTTAATCCTGTTGTTATATTTTAATTAATAGCCATCGCTGTTTTTTAATGATAACTTCCATTTATTTTTTTAATATTTAATATGCATACATTTATTTTTATTTACAATCGCACATATATGTACACACATATATAACTAGTTTTAAGATTACTTTTTCTTTAATTCGAATGAAAAGAAATTTATATTTTTTAAACTTGAAAATCAACTTTCAACTAATGATAATAAACTCTACTTCCTTTTATAAAACTTTTAGTTTAACTTTTCTAACCAAAACTCCCCCCCCCCTTTTAATTAATTAATTGTAACTTTTATTTCAAACTCTTTGACTTTTACTTTTTTCGAAAACAAACTGTAATAAAACTCTTAAACTTTTAAATATGTTTTCTTTTACGAAAGATTTTTATTTTAATAATTTTTTTAAATAAAATTATTATGTGCCAATATTCAATATTGGTACAATATATATAGTATTAAACAAGAATAGATTAGTTAAATATCTTTACACTGAAAATAGAAATATTTAATCATATCAAAAACCTTTGTTATATTGTATTGTTATATTAAATTGTTTTTTAACTCCAGTGAAGAGAATTAAATAAAAACTGCCAGAAGTTACATGACATCAGGTACTTTTGTTTATAAGGAAAAAAAAACACCATATCATAAATAGCATTTTTATTTGATATATATCTTTATAAAGATTTATACTGTACATAATAAATAGCAGAAAAAATGATTGTATTTTTTTAGATATATTCAATCAATACAATATAAATACATTGATCAAAATAGAAAATATTGGGGAGGAAGAGGAATAAAGTATCTGAAAAAGAAAGTTCCAATTATCGCCTTACTGCCCTAAGTCTGATTATTAATGGAGACAAATTTTTTGTCGCAATTTTTTATTGATTTAAATATTCATGATTGTGTTCAATTATCTTTATAGATTTTGATTATACATAAATGTATATCTAATACATCAGAGGGTAAATAAAATGAAAAGTAGTAGTAAGACGATTAACAGAAAAGAAGCTTTGAGAAAAGTTAGCAAGTAATAGTGAGATTATCCCACAATCTGATGAGAAAGCATCATGAATTTCTATTTCTAAATAGTTTGTAAACCAGGTCATTAACTTAGTATGTGCTTTATTTCATCTCTATGATACATCAAAGCTGTTGGATCTATCTATGTAAAGAATCATCCTTATCTTAGAAAAGTTATAATTGATAGGCTATTAAAACTTAATTTGATTTTTTTAAAAAATGTAGGTCTAGTGATTTGATTTTTATCACAGTAGTAAGCATTTAATGTTTAATAAAAGTATATACTATCACATATCTTTTTAGTATAATAATTTGCAAAAATTGAAATTTCTCTCTCTCTCTATATATATATATGAGATTACTATAGAACAGCTTTAAAATGCATAAATACTTTAATTGAATAATCATAAATGAGTTGTTAAAATTAAATTGCTACTAAATGATCATGAATTCTTGGGTGGTATATATGTGAATGTATATTTAAAGTTGTGATTATTTATATTTATATTATGTGTATTTACAAAATAAATTTAAGAGATTGTTTTCTTCTTTTTAGATCCCAGTATAAAGATCTTCAAGAATTTGCAGAGTTAAATAAAAATCCTATATGTAGTATTAAAAAAAAAAAATCTTTATTTAAAGAAATAAAACAAAGTTTATAACTAAATGTACATATAGTTTGATATAAATATACTTTAATAACGTAAAATAAATTTTGATGAAAAAGATATGTTGCACTAATTCTTTTTTAGCTATAAAATACTTCAAAATTTCACTTTTATATAGTACTTGTGTATATATATTTAATTAGCCTTTCAAATTATTTCTACCAGTTATTAATATAGCTTTCATTTTATCATGTATACATTAATCACATGAATAAATACTTTTGAAAATACCTTTATGGGCTCAGGTTATAATCTCTCATACCTTTATTATTCTTGTTCAGTCTTTATAATATCAATATATTGTGAAGTAGCCAAACTTATGGCATATACAATTATTAAGCCATCCTTCCCAGATAAATATTTTAATAACTATTACTAATCAGCTTTTTAAACTAAAAAGTATATCATTTTAAATCCAAATATATAATTTAAAATTTGATAAAGAAGTTTATATATCTATTATTATTAAACTATATCACATGAAATAATTAATTCAATTCCGTTCCAATTTTTCTCAGGTGTAATAATTTTCTTATAACTTTCATTACATTTTAATTTTATGAATAATGACATCCGAAAAAAGGCAATAATTTTGATATCTTTATGATAAATTATAATAATTTAGTGTAATTAACTCAATTATTTTTAGAATTTGAATAATTCAAATAGTAACTGGAATTTGTAACTCTTGGTGATATTCGTTTTTGTAGTTCTTTGTTGGAACTCATATGATGGAAATGTAGAAGTTTGTAAGAGGGTAGTAAGAAAGAATTTGAAGAGTCTATAAATGTATGCAACTTTAAGGTTGTTTACATGAATCCATTTATTTATCAATTTGTGTTTAGGATCAATAAAAATGAGGAGGAAAGTGTTTTTAATACAGAGATGCTTTTTGCCTCTATTGATGTTAATATGTTCTCTTAATACGTGCATTGAATTAGGCAGAAAAAATGAAGTTAATTTTAATGACACTCTTATATATGATTGTAATAATTCTGAAAAAATTTCTCTATTTGAAATATATGTCTGCTTGTCCTTAAAAAATATTCTCATTCATATTGCTTCTGCATCATATCCATGATTAGAGTTTATCGGTATGATGGTGAAAACTCCACTACATAGTATTTTTTTCACTTTTCTAATCCAAAATCAACTTTATTTTTTTATCCTTTCCTACACCAATTTTATTTTCTAAAAAAACTGAAATTTCACACTTTTGTCATTTAAATTTTTAAAAAATGGTACTCTTTCATATTCCCTAAATCAGAAGTGACCAACATTTTATTATCTATGTGCAAATTTTAGATTTCAAAGGAAAACTATTCAATTCTCAAAGATTACATGGGAATCATATACATAACAAAAATCATATCAATACAGGTTATATAAATAGATACATATATATATAGGGTTGTATACAAATTACACACATATAACTTGCTTATACTGAATGTTTCTAATATAAGTAGAGGGATTTGAACTTAGAATTTTTCAGTCTATATTCATTCTCCACTCCATCTCAAGCAACTGATACACATGACCACATACACGCACAAAAGATAGATGATCCCCACTATATCTATTTCATGCAAAAGAAGCCCTCATCTGTTGGGCCAGACCATAATCTCTCACACATTTACACAATCAGTGCTTGGTTCATATTAAGATAATAATTCCTTAAACTTTGCTGGGCAGGCTTCAATCTTCTTCCAACTATTCAACCATCCACTTCATTAAAAAACCGATGATGAAACACTCAAAGCCCTTGATGGATTTGATATTGTAGTCATACCCATGTAAACATTACATCAATCTAACCTTCATATTATCAGACAATAGTATAAGTTCAACCTATCCCTCTCCTATTAATATATATGGACATGTAATGGTCCGATAATATGAGAGTTAGATTGATGTAATGTCTACACGAGTATGCCTACAATATCAAAACCAACAAGGACTTTGAGCATTCCATTATCAGTTTTTCAAAGATGTGATTAAATAATTGGAAGAGTGAAAGACTGAAGCCTGTCCAATAAAATTTAAGGAATTGCTATCTTAATATAAACTGAGTATTGATTTATATATGTGTGGGAGATTATGTCTGGCCCAATTGAGGAGTGCTGGTTCTGCATGAAATGTGTACAGATGGTCCTCTACTTTTGTACCTAATTGTTTTTTTTTTTTGAAATTGTATGAAAATTGAAATGTAAGGAAGTAGAGCAATCTAAAAAAACATCAAAAAAGTTTTTCAAAATACATGTGTATATTTATATATTTCTGCTAAGTATTAGGTTTCTATTTTTTATCTAAAAAATTTTTATTTTAATTGAGAAAAAAATGATGCTAAATACAATATATAGTCACGTGCAACACAATCATATACATATAAGATCTAGATCAGGAGCCCCCAATCTTTTTGCACTTAAGAACACATTCTATAATACCGGCCAGATGGTGGGCATCATTTATTTTTTCAATGTAAATTTATAGTTGGATATTGTTAATAATACACATAATGTACAAAAAAATATTTATTTCAAAAATAAAATTTTAATATATAATTAACGTTTATATTTTTATGCTGTAAAAGTATAGTATGCCCTATAATTTGATTACAATACAATAATTTACAAGAAATTTAAAAAATTAAATTTATTTGTATCAGATAAATAATTTTTTATCATGTTCGGATAGTGGCAGGTACATGTAAAATGCTCTGTGTGCACCATGGTGCCCATAGGCATAGGGTTGGAGACCCCTGATCTAGATGAATAATATTAAAAAGCATAATGGAGATTAACTTGACAGTGTATGAATTTGGAAACATTCCTTAATTTGTTCTTGTTTTTCAGCTTGAACATATTGTTGATCGACTTAAATTATACAAACGAACAATTGAAGCAAAAGATTTGCCACCTTCATCTCGATTGTATGGAGATTGAGACCTTGATTTCTTTTTTGTCCATATCAACAGTGCTGTTTTTCACTCATGTTTATGAATTAATAAGGCAAATTTTTTCATCAAAACAAAAAATATACATAAAATGATAGCACACATTCTAACAAAAACTGACAAGACACAACTTATCAACATACAGGCCAATACTCAAAATGTCCCAGCTAAAGACTGAATCTATGATGTTGAATATGGATGTGATTAATGTCAGAGAGGTGGGGAGGGACTAGTGATTAAGTCCATGAGAAATGAAAAATCATTACATAAAAGTACGTACATTGTCATATATATATCGATAAAGCTCTAAAGTATAAAATATGTACAAAGTAGCAAATTATATGAAAGAGAACCACCTGTATTGAGGATCATCTATCTTTTTCACATGTGATCATGTGTATCAGCTGTTTGAGATGGAGTGGAGAATGAATATTGACTGAAAAATCCTGTTCAAATCCCTCTACTTTCATATATAAGAAATATTCAGTATAAGCAAATTACATATTGCCTTGGAAATAGATTATATCATAGTATAAGTTCAGCCCATCCCTCTCCTATTAACATTTATGGATATGTAGAAGTTAGATTGATGTGTAGGTATGACTACAATATTAAATCCAAAAAGAGCTTTGAACATTTCATCAGTTTTTCAATGAAATGGATGGTTAAATAGTTGGAAGAGTGAGAAGATTGAAACCTAATCCAAAAAAGTTTAAAGAATTGCTATCTTAATATAAACTGAGCCCTGATTGTAAGTATGTGTGGGAGATTATAATCTGGCCCATTTGATGAATGCTGATTCTGCATGAAATATGTATATTGGGAATCATTTACCTTTTCCGCATGTATGTGGTCATATGTATCAGTTACTTGATATGGAGAATGAATAAATATAGACTGAAAAATCCTAAGTTTAAATTATTTATATATATATGGTCTGCTACTTAGGTACAGATTTGTCATTAATTACGAATAATATAAAAAAAATATTGTATTATTGGTATGGTTACATATGTTGGTGTACTAACCTCAGAATTAACAGTTACATAGATATATCATCCATTCATTACTTACAAGTAAATCAAGAGTTCATTCATATGGTGGATTATTTGTGACAGTCAAAAAGTAAGCAGTTACATAGTTTTATTGTAAAGCATGCAACAAAGATGCCTAATTGAACAATGGCACATGCCATTTAGCATTACCAGAAGAGTATCCTGGTTAAAAGTTTGTGGGATTGTGACAGGGGGGCTTGACAAAGTTCATTATTACTTTGCTTGTAGGATTGGAGTGTTCCAAGATCAGCCAAGTTGCAGCAGGAACTGAGTAAGCATTTTGGAGAGATTTTGTACTTGGTGCAATAGTTTAGAGGTTGGAATGTAGCTTCTGGTATGTCCATGTGGCAGCAAAAATATCAGGGTGGGCAAGTCTATCATCCCTAGCTTTCAAGTGTTCAAATTTATTAGAAAATGTAGCAAGGTGCCATCCAGTGTTGTTGCCAAGGGAAAAGGTATAGCGAGTACACCAGAATGCTATGTGCAAATTTTATCACACAAATTCAGATGCACTTTATAACTTTTTGCACTACTATTCAATTTTTGTAAAAAATATACTAATATAAACAAATAATATTTAATACTTTTCATAATATAATAAAGAACTTTAAAAAAAATTTAAAGTTTGTATATTGCTTACTTTATGAGATTTTTGAGTGTTTTGTTTTCATCAAAGTTTTAATGTTTGGTGATAAGTTAAATAATGAAAGCAGCAAAATATTTTCCAAATTTGAATTAGCCAGTAGTGATCTCATTTAGTTTTATCAATTTTGTGACTGAAAATAATTTTCATAAAAAGCAAGACTTATAAAATTAAAAATTATGAATTCAGTCTGGATTAGACAGATGACATCTATGTTCTTACAAAATTAATATAAACTATTTTTTTCCTCAGCATTAGTACAATTTTTATTATTATAATATTACTTTACAAGATATAGATTTTTTTATTTATATAATCAGAGCTTCAATGCAACAAATGTAATCCCATAATTTACCATATTTAGCAGATGCACCATATGTGGCCATTCCTGTTCTAAGTAAACTAGAAAAATTCTAAGTTTTTTATTTTGAGCAATTAAAGTTTTTTTTTTTTAAACTGGTACTAAGTATTGACACCCAATTCTCTTTTTACATGAATTTTTTTTTTGGATAATTTCAAAATAACACAAGTTTTAAAAAAATGTATTTTGGGATTTGAGCTGCTATGATATATCCATAATTGGAATGAAGAAATGAACATTATTGTCTGAAAGGCTTTTAAAACATCTTATATTCTCAAAGTAATTCTTAGATTGTCTTAAGTTATTAAACTTTTTTTTAATTCTAAATTTCTTTGTAAGCAATATAAAATAATTCATTTTCATTTTTAGAAGATTGTAAATGTTTTTAATTCATTGTTTATTTACAGATTTGTTTCAGAGGCAGAGTTCGTCATGATTACATTACAAATCTAAAAAAAAAAAAATTGTCTGTTATCATCCAATTTTTTTAAAAAAAGTTTCATCTCTTTACTTCTCATTATTTTTAAAAACAAAAATCCTTTTATTGGGGGCAATATTTCTGCAAATGGAGAAAATTGTTTGTCTGCATTGTTTTGTCGTTTTGCATTGAAAGGGAAGTATGCTTTTGGTATTGATGCTTTGTTTGCATTTTGATAGTTGGTTTAAAAAAAAATTCTTGTTGCTATAATTGATTAATTTGTTTAAATTTATATTTATTAACTTTGTCAAAAATCAAGATAGTAAGTTATACATTGCAAGTTTTAGTGATAGTAATGGTATTTTAATCATACACAAACATATGCATTTATTGTCAGACAATGAAGGTGAATAAAATCTTGGGTACTTTTCTGTTTTACAGACAAGCAAGATATTCCTGTATTTTTGATAAATGTAGTTCCAAGGGCCTACAATTTCACTTTTCAAATGTGTTAGTTGTTAAATTAAAAAAAAAAAGTTAAATGAAATAAAATAATCGTCATTTCAATTGTTTTACTTATAACGTGGAAGTGATGATATGCTTTGAAGTTTAAAGTTTTCGATGGCTTGTGTAGAAAAACCAATGAATGTGTCACTGTGTTATCACTCTCAAGTTTTTTTATTTTTCAAATAAAATTTATGTTCCTATAATTCATTTTTTATTTATGTTCAAACTGTATGAAGTAAAATTTGATAGCACAAAAAAAATATAAGATTCTAACAAATTTTTTCATATGGTTTATTATTTTCATTGATTTCTTAGGTCCGGACCCAATCTCCTTATTTTTCATATATACAATGTATTTTTTTTTACATGAATTTCTTTTACATGCAATTTGCAGGAACCAATCTACCATGTAAAAAGAGAATTAGATGTATATTAAGAAATACAAGTTAACACTTTTAGTTTAATATAATGATCAAGATATACCAATTTTGGATTTGTTTGATAAATATTGTTCTTAGAGAACAACCCTTTTTTTTTAATTATATAAAAAAAGACCTGTGTCAAGTGTATCTTACATGTTTATAATTAGCTGTTAATGATATGATGATGAATGTATACATAATGTGTTTTTTACATACACTGGAAAAAAATTATGACCTAAAAAAAATAATGACATTCATCATAAATAACATTTTATACATTTCCATTTTTTGTATTTTGATTTTATATATTACACATGTATAATCCAGGTTATTTTAATGTTTGTGTTGTGCATATATATATATGGAGAAATTCTAATAATGGTCATTTTGAAGTCTATAAAATGATTCTGATTACTGTATTTGAAAAATAAGTGAAAATAATTTATTTTTATAAATACATAATGAAAAAATATTTTGAACAATGAAATTAACTGTACTACTTTCAAAAATCAGTATATTAAAAATTATCCTTAAAAATATTTGCAAAATTGAAACTTAAAGATATATTGATTATGTTTCAAGTTTTCCTTTTTAATTATAGAAATTTAATAATTTTGAAAATTCTTAATAGTGTACTCAAATTTCAATTAGAGACTACGTCAAATGGTATTTTTGAACACACAGAAATTATTAGGTGCCTCAAACATCATTGTTATCGTATATTCTTCACGTAATGACAATTCTTGAATAATTAAAGTTCTTGTATATTCCTCCTAAAGCACAACTTCCAAATTGTTCCTCGAATGAAAATTTATTAAATGTAAATCACTAAAGTGATGGCTAATTAGTTTAAGAGACATTGAGATTTAAGAATTAACTAAATATCAAAACTGGGCACAGCACTGATAAAGGATCAACATGACTGTATCACAATATATTTAGCAAACGTGTATCATTTTTAAGTTTGATTAATAAAAAGTTTGCAGTCATAATTGCTTTGTGTGTAATTAAAGGATGAAAATGTCATTGTGTAAGTATGCGATAATTTAAAACATAACAGACTTTTGTAACTGGCTCTATACTAACTTAAATGAGCGAAAATAGTAAAGGGTACAAGAAAAAAAAGTGAAGAGAGAATAAGAGAAAAAATAAAGATAATAATATCATAAATATAATAATATGTGTGTTTTGTTTGTGCAAAGCAATACTATCACAGTAATACAATAAATTTTTATTCAGCTTTTCAGATAATAACAAATTACCAACAGCAGTTTTTTTCCCAAGGATAGAACAAATAAAATTTTAATATATCTATCAATATATATAAAATACTATTAGGTTCTTTGAACTCTACTAATCTCTGATACAACAAATACAATAAATGATTTCTATGTTCATACAAAATACAAGTTTGAAATATTAAAAAAAAAATATACAAATTTTTTTTCTCCAAAAAACATAACACAATTTTGAAAGTATCACAGTGAGAACCTTTTGTTCTTTTTTTTTTTTTTAGTTTTTAAACTAATAACTATAATCCAATTATGGGGGATCATTACAAAACAACCAGGAATATTTAGTTCTAAAAAGTGAGAGAAAATATAGGTTATTTATATAAAAGCCACATCACACAAAATATATATTTAAATAAAACTTTTACACATGAATAGTAATATTTTTTTTGTGTGTGATTAAAAATAAATATTACAAAATATTATAAAAATAAAAAAATACAAATGTATTTTATTTTAAAATAAAGTGAATAAGAGAGGAAAAACAAGATAAAAATACATATAATCTACAGTAGATTTTAAATATAATAAATAATTTTAAAAAAAAAAAAAAGAAGTAATATTAAACTCTATTGTCAAATTATTTTAAATAATTTCCCCTGACTTATTTGTATATGTAATGCTCAAACCTGATATTTAAGAAATTAATCTTTGTATTTAACTTTGCTAAATAAATAAAGGTAAAGTGAAGGCCTACCCTAACCCATTTTAAAAATCTTTACTAAAAAGTCAAATCTTTTTAATTATTGTTTTTCTGAACATATTTATTATTTCATAACAATAAATCTCTTTTGGACAATTGCTAATATAATGCATAGTATATTGATTATTCCTTAATTAATTCAATATGTTATTTAAAATAATGAATCTTACAGATGGCTTGTAAACATTGCTTTAAAAAAAATAACACATTTTATATCTGAATTATTATTATTAATAACATTTGAATTTTATATTTTAAACCAAAATTAATAAAATATTAGCTTTTATTGTACTGTTCTATTTCAGATAATCAATTTAAATGCATTATTATATATATTTCATTTAATTTTGGGAAAATTATAATTTTAAAAGGGTTATAACTTTTAATATATAAAATGATTATTTTTTTTAAATTTCCATAAGGCTGAATAATTCACCATTAATTTAAATGTATATATTCATATTTCTTTCTTTTTTTTTTTGTCTCAAGACTTTCCAATATTTAAAATAAAATCCATTAATATAATCTCTAAGTGTTTATTTCTTTCTTTTTTTTTTTTTTTTGTATAAGGCTGAATACACCTTTGTTACCTGAACATTGTTTCTTTAGCTTTGGTGCATAAATAACTTACTGCAGGCAAAAAATATTTCTGGAACCTCTCCACAAGTACTGAGAAATACTATGAAAGTAGATATTTACAAGCTAGTAAGAATTTATTTTTCATTTAATCCTAAAAACTGCTAGATATTCACTTACTGATCAATATTAGCTGGTTAATTGGATTGACTATTAGTTAACTACCGGAAAAAAATCCTGAGCTTACTTGAAAAATTCTTATTTCCTAAATCATGTAAAGACAAGCAAAATCATTAATCTCTTTGCTCAAAGTTATATATTTATGTGATTTGTGTATATACATATATATCTTTAATCTAGCTATACTTAATTCAGTGTCTAAATAAATATTGGATACAATGCAATTTTATGTCAGTGGGCAAGGCAAATGTTTCAAAAGCATGATAGACCTGTTTTCAGAATTAGACTAATGAGATATCTTGAAGTGTATTTATTGAGATGAATTAGCCTTGAAACATTCTATATAGTTTAAGACTTTTAAATATCACACTAGCTGCAAGTTGTCCATATAAACAAAAGCAATATTGCTTCCATTTAACAATTATATCTTTTTTAAAATATATTTTTATATTTATAACATTTTATATTTCCTTAACTTTTTTTAGCCTAAAAAAAAAGAGACAAAATCAAGCATTTATGTATTGTAAGCAATCATTGAAGGTTATGTAACTGCTGCTTCCAGAAGTTATACTTAAGAGATTTTCTTGCACTATCATATTCTTGTCTCATGGAAGCAACTTTTTAATCAAGTCTATATAATATAAAGAAGTTATATCATTGGTTGCCATCATAATATGACAGAAATTCAAAGATATTGATACTAACTTGTGCAGTATTTTTATTCTTGTGAAAGCAATTTTTAAATCATATCCTTCAAATAATATAAAATTGCTCCAGCAATAGCATGTCCACATATTTTCCTGCATTTTAAATAACTTATTCAATACAATGGATTTATTAGTCATTCAAGAATTATTAAAAAAAAAGTTTATTAAGTCATATATTTGTAAGATGAGAATATTTCAATCTGCTTTGTTTTGGATTGCATATATTTTTATAATATACATATATATTAAATTCATTGTAATTTCAAAACATTAATAAATGATTCTGTATTGGAAAAAAATATTTAAATCATAATAAAGAGAAGAGAACCAAAACCAGAAATGATAAATTTAAATATAAAAATTAAAATCTATATTTGATATTTCAATACTGGCTATTATGGAACAATATCTTGGTTAATAGGTTATAAAGAAACAAACAAATTTTGTTGGTTATATCTTAATCTTTTTTTTTTTTTATGACAAGAACAAAATTATAGAATTTTAGTAATTTAAATAATTTTTAAAGCTCAAAAAATATCTTTAAATGATCTAAAATCAATGCTTTCATTTAAAATATTTTGCTTGCTATATATTTTAATTCAAAATAAAAAATTGAGCTACTTCCTATCTCTCTAATCTTACCCCATGCCAATGACCACTATCATGTGTATATATAAATCACCTGACTAGTCAATGCTTAAAATAAGCTGATAGAACATCTGCAATCTTTTACCAAATGTCTCAGGAATTGCTGCTATTCTACTGATTTAGTTTAAGCAATGGTTAAGGGTCATGTGGTTTGCATATAACCAATTAGCATTGTGTACCCATGGTGTCTGTTATATATTATATTTATTCACTTTAATTAATGATATAATAATGCTAGAAATTAACTTTAATTTTAATATAATATTTAATAAAATTAAATCATTTTTAATTAGTTGCAGAGAGAACTCTTAAACTCAATTAATTCTCATTTAAAAATTAATTTGTTTGCAAATCAAAGCTTTTAATATTTCAAGCAATTAAAAATAATAAAATTCTAAAAATAATTTTTATATAAATTTTATTTTTCAAACTTATGTAAAAAGTAATTAGTTGTAAATTCAAAAATACTTGTTATTTTCTTTACACAAATGCAAATTTAAAAGACCTAATAAACTGTTTTTGATATGGTTTAGATATGCCTCATCACAATTCAAAGGCCACTCCAGATTATCCCAAACCAGCCTTTCTATTACACTGATTTCCTCATGTACTTGCTCTTATAATGAACCTCTTTCTTAAAATCATCCATTGATGACTTTCTTTTATTTAATATTATTCTAATATAGAGCTCATTACTCCTCCAACAACATGTTCAATTCAGTTCTTAATTTTTTCAATACATTAAATTTGTGAACAATTAAACATTAGTTATAAAATAAATTTACTTTATAAGTAGCAATTTTTTTTGCATGCATATTTAAGAAGATTTTGCAAAATATTTTAAAATTCAGATATTTTCATTATCCAACAAAAAGAAATATGTAAAGATTTTTAAATAACATTCCATTGAATTTGATGAACAATTTTTGAATTAGTATATCTAAAAGATTTGAATCAGATGCAAATACAGTATATATAATTATATTCATATTTGACAAGAATAGAGGATAGTTGTGTACCATGTGTATAGTTTTTTTTTTGTTTAATCATTGAAATTATATAAAGATAGATTATCATTAATCTAAAATTCCTACCAATTCCAAGGCTTTTTTGGATTTGTGAATTTTCCAGATTTCAATAATAAATCTTTCCCTCATTACAAAGCCAAATTTTAAACATTAATTTTATTATCTAATTTGTATATATTTAAATACTTTTTTCATAATGTATAATTTTTTTTGAATTAATAATATACACTTTCAAACACAGAATGTGCTTATATTTGTGTCAGCATAACATTTTTAAAACACTAAATCAAAACAATATAATTTTGTTGGACAACAGAAGTTTTTAAATTAATGGTGTTTAGATTAACAGTAATCTATCCACACGTGTATCCATGTTTAAAAAGTAATAAAAATATCGTGTTGCAGACAATTGTCACACAAATCTTATCCTCATTATTTATTTGTAAGGTTTCCAAAATGAGATACATTTCAAAAGAAATGTATCCCAAATAAATGCATTTGCATAAATGTCTAATAATTCAAATTAAATAGTTATAAGCAGCCAAAAATTGTAATATTTACTTATTAAAATAATCTGACATATGTCTATAATAATTGGATATTTCATTCCTAATGTACTCTTCTTATATAATTGTTTAAATTTTAATAAAGGGGATAATTTTTATTACTGTTAATTAAATCTGAACACATAATGGCTGTAATTATTCCACATTCCAAACATCTTTTGGATATTTACAGAAGAATTTCAGACTAGATGAAAAAAATTCAAAACAAGATTTATGGAAAAAAAAAATGTAAATTGAAGCAAAATCATTTGACTATAACATATGACATGAAAATTTAAAAAGTTTGTATTCATTTACTTACTTTTTTTTAACATTACAAATTTACATTTGATCTTCCATAAAGAACTGGTAGAGAGGCCTTCATGCTGCAGTAGGTTATTTAAAGATTGCTTTACCTTTGACACATAAAGAATAAAAAAATTGTCAAGTACATGTGCACATTTAAAAATATATACATATAAAAAATGTTTTTGTTTAATAATATTATATAGGTATACACCTTAATGCACACATACCATACTGTTATATTTGAATGACTTGATTCTTACTCTTAATAAATTATTAATGTTACAAGAGAAATAACATGTATGTTTAGAGTTAGATTTAAATAGGAAATATATAACAATATACACATCATTTAATATGAATATACCTCAGCTATGGTAAATATGGGAGTAATTTAATAAATAATAATCCTATTTCATTCCTATTAAACAAAAAAAACAACACTTGTATTGAAATAAGAAGCAAGAGACACTACATCATTACTAAAAAATGGATATAATTACAACTTTAGATGATGTAAACATACATGGCAGTAATTTCAGTAATGAAGACTATATTAATGACAATAAAAGTAATACATTTTGTCACTTCTTTCAATAAAAAAAAAAAGAAAAAATTTAAATATATTACCAATTAGTAGTAGTGAAAGTAACAATGCTAAAACATGATGACATGTGAACAAATGATGCCTGAAATTTCCCAGTAATTAAATAATAGGTAAACAAAGAAATGGTCAGTGTTCATATCTGCTATTCATACAAAATATTAATATAACAATGTAAGCATGAACAGCAATGAAAACAAATAAATGAATACTTAATTAAGTTAAACCTGAAGTCTCATAGAATTGAGATTATCTTATTTATTGAACAACCAGACAATCATTTGACAAGTGAAACCTCTGTCCCAAATACAGTTCAAAAGTGATTCATTATTGAATATACAATTGTACCTGGGAAGAACAGAAATAAAATAAAATAAAGATGGGTGGGCATTCAAACAAAAAAATCCAGAAAAATCAGATCCTTTAATATAACCAAAATCACACTTTTCTTTATTTTGCTGTAATATCCTGTAAATACAATTTATCCAAACCACTTCAAACACTTTTTAGCAAAACTTTTTATTTGTACATAGTCAAAATGTAAGGTGTATATATATGTACAAATAAAGAATTTTCGAACACTTTTTAGCAAAACTGTTTATTTGTACCTTACATGTGGTTTGGATAAATTGTATCCTTCAATATACAAAAAATAAACCAATTTTTGGCTGGTGGATAGTTATTATATAGTAGAGCTGAAATGAGGAATGCACTGATAAAAAATAAAAAAAACTTGAAAACATTTTAAATGCATTTGCTTAAATATTCTTTTTTTTTTTTTATAAAAAGACATATTTTAGTATCATTTAGAAATTCTTATTTTATTTTTAAACTTAAGAAATTCAAGTGCCTTATTTTAATGGACTCTCTCATCTTTAAGAAATAATAAAGAAAAGTATAGAACTTTTTTTTCCATAGGACAAGTTGACTTAAAATTGTAATAAAATTTTCAAAAAATATGTTGATTCTATAGAGAGAAAAAGCCAATAAAACTTTTATAAGTTATTCTGTTTTTTTTTAATTTAAATATTAACAAAATGAAGCTTTGCTTTTTGATTACTCTCATATTCATATATAAGTGCAATACCATTTATTCTTATATTCCATTTTCTCAGATTAATGACTTTTTGTCAGATTTCAAGAGATATATAATAATAGTTCAATTATATATCTCTCATTATAAAATCATATGTCTTTGAAGTATCCACATGTTTCTGGAAATATAAAAAATAAGTGCAAATATTAAATAATTATAATAATGTAATCCATCTGTTCATTAAAAGCACTTAGAGGTATGACTATTTTACACTAGAAATAAATAAGGTAAAAGAGAATTTGCAATGACTATATATGGGTTGCCAACCTGGTCCCTACTATCCTCGAGTGGGCATTTAAAGCTTTCAGATTAGTGAGCATTTGCAAGATGTTAAAAAAAATCCTAGATTACTGCAAATGTGAAAAAGGCATTTACATTTTTTTGCAGAGTTGCTTGTGCTTTAAATAAATTAATATTTTCAAGTTCAAAATAAATACATTTTATTCTTTCAAATTGATTTAAATGTGTTATTCACTTTGTATTGTAATATATTTACTAATATACTACTATAAATCTTTTTTGGTTAATTATTTCCATAAACAATAAATGGGGGGGGGGGGATATAAAACAAAGTTGACGTCTCCTGATATGACCCTTTAGCCTGTTTGTTATCTTTCAACTTCTGGAGCCAATTTTTCTTTTTTTAAGATTTCAACACTTTGCTTAATTATAATTCTATATTCTTGCTAATAAACTTATTTCTAGGTCAATACATCTTCATAATAATAAAAAGCTATATATTTACTGATTAATTTCCTTGCCTTTACTTTCTTATTGTAAAATGTATTTCTGTTTGCTTAATAATTTTAAATATTTATCTTCACTTATTTCAGATAATGTTATAATATTTAGCAATTAAAGATAATCTTTATTTCTACTAAAATCAACTATGTTAAATAGTCTTAAAAAATTAGTGACATTTTGTAATATTATTTTCTAAGAAAATGGGAATTAAGTAGAGTAATTTACAAATAAAAAAAAGAAAGATGAAATACAATCATGAAGCTCTTGTCAATTAGGTTTATTAATTTAACTTGCTGATGTTTATTTTAATATTTTTTTATTTATTCCTTTAATATAAATGTATATAAGATTATTTATGGAAAATTCCAGATGATAGATGTTATCAAATTGATTCAGATAGACACAAGAATAATATTAAGGGCTTGTATGCTTTGCCTGGTGCTGTTATAAACTCAGATCATAATTTGGTTATGACTAAATTAAAGTTGAGTTTAAAAAGAATAAAGAGGGGAAAGATATGTAAAATGGTACTTAGATAAATTGAGAGAAATGGAGAAAGGAAAATTTGGTTTAATATATGAAAATATAATAAAATGTATTGATAAAAATGAAGAATATATTAATAGTTCTGATAAGTGTTGGTGTAGGTTTAAAAAAGGATTATTAAAAACAGAAAAAAATGAAATAGACACAATTCGATTAAAGAAAGCTAATGGAAAATATGTTGAAAAAAATGGAATGGAGAACATAAAATACTGTCAATACTGAAGAAGGGCAAAGTGCATATAGAAAAATTACTAATGAGCTAAGAAGAGAAACAGATTTAGCAAAGAAAAATAGGTGGAAAAACAATATAGAAAGATAGAAATATTTCAACAGGTGAAAAGATATGATCTGGTATTTGATAGAATTAGAAATGTCACTTGGGAGGAAAAGAAACGATTAGAAAATCAAATAGCAGATAAGAATGGAAATAGATTAACTGATAGCCATAATATATTAAAAAGAAGACTATCTTCAATGTCTATTCAGAAAAAAAAAATCCAGTATAAATTTGAAAATGAAGATATTAAAGTAGATGGTAAAGTTATGGACATATTGACAGATGAAATAATAAAGTCAATTGTACAAATGAATGGTAAAACTGTTGGATTTAATACAATAACCTGTAGAATTTTTGAAAGAAATGGGAGAATTTTCTATGAAAGAAATAGTTGAACATTGCACTTTGATATATAATAGTGGAGTTTAAACTGAAAATTTTTTGAGAACTATAACAACTCCACTTTCTAAAAAGTAAATGTAAAGAGTGCAGGACAATAAGATTTTTATCTCATGCTTTCTATGTTTTGTTAAGGATTTTAACTCAGAGAACCTATGGAAGGTAGAATATTATATTGGAGAACAGTTTGGTTTTCAATAAGGGAGAAGTACAAGAGATGCTCTCAAAAGGCGCGTGCTCAATTAGCTTGAAAGGCTGATATTTGAATGTAATATAATTGTAAACACGGCGCTAGATAAAATAATTGCTTATTTATTCATAATTAAGTTTCAATAAGAATGACGTTTAGTAAATTCTAGGCAATTTCACCGATGTCATTCAGTCAAAAAAAAAAAACATCGTAAATAGTAATTTAAAGTGAGAATTCTACTCACGCTCTCCTCAACAGTTCTTCAGATTTGCTCATATAAAAGAATTTGAGTCGTAGGAATAAGAGATCCTTTTTATTCCTGCATAAATACTATATCTTCGATTGAATAGGAAAGTATTCATTTATTTAACACTCTCAAAAGGCGCGTGCTCGATTAGCTTGAAAGGCTGATATTTGAATGTAACAGAAAGATATATTGAAAATGGTATATGTTTTGTAGATTTGGAAAAAGCATTTAATTGAATAATGTGGAATACACTTATAACTATCTTAAAAAATTAAAAAATATTTTAGAAAGAAAAAAGATTGATTTTGAATATATATACCGGACAAAAAATAGGGATTAGACTGGTGAATAATGATAGTGATGAAGTGAATATAAAAAGTGGAGTTAGACAAAGATGCAGTATGCCATCTGTTCTTTTTATTATTTATTTAGAAAACATTAAATAATTATTTAGATTGTGAAGAAGCAAAGGTTGGAGATATATTAATAATAAAATGTATAAGATTTACAGATGATATGGTTGTTATAGCTGAGGATGTAAAGTATCTTCAGAATATGTTGAATAAATTAAAGGAAAAAAGTACGAAATATGGAATGAAGATTAATGTTGAGAAGACTAAATATTTACAGATAAGGAGGAATGCAAAAAGACTGCAAGTTGAAATCCAAAATATAATTCAGCAGGTAGAGAGATTAAGATATTTGGATAGTTGATTGAGTGAGGATGGAAGAAGTGAAGATGAAATTAAAATAGCACTGGCAAAAAATGCATTTACTAAGAGAAAGAAAATACTTTGTGGAACTTTGAAGAGAAAGTTTAAAAAAATATTAATTAAATGCTATGTGTGGAGAGTACTATTGTATAGTTGTGAAATGTGAATACTATGTAATAAAATTAGAAACAAATTGGAAAGTTTTGAAATATGGTCATGGAGAAAGGTGGAAAAAATCAGTTGGATGACTAAAATAGCAAATGAAGTTTTGAAAAGAGTAAATGAAAAAAGATTGATTAAGAAAATTAGAGATAGAAAGAGACATTGGATTGGATATATATTAAGAAGTATAGTTCAATGAAATATGTTTTGGAGAGAATGGTGAGTGGAAACAAGAAAGCATAGAAAAGACTGATATAGCTGGATGATATAAAAGATGGGAAGAATTATGTGGAACTGAAAAACTGGTCAATGAAGAGAATAGAGTGGAGAAATGTATGAATTGGCGATATGACTGCTCTCCGGATTTGTCCATGGGACAAAATCTTATTGATTTATTTATTGATATTAATTTGTATTTTATTTTTATTTCTTTAATGTGTATGTAATATAATTTTATTCAAATTCAAAGAGTTGCCTATATCAATTTCCAGATTAATGGTATTGCACCTACATATTTTTAAAAATAACAATAAGGGATATATTAATTATAAATATTTCATCAAAAAAATTATTAATTTATTTGTTTAAAAAAAAAAGCAAGAAAAGAAAATATGATTATGAGCAATCATGCTGAAATAAATATTTAAGGCATATATAAATAATAGAAGAAATATCATGCCCATTTTTTTGTAAATAAAAAATTATGTGACTTTCACACTCAAAGTGTACCACAATTACCTTATTAGTTATGTAATTATGATAAATAGGAAAATATGAATATTTACAACTTTTTAACATATATCATATTAAAATTTTGATGGATATATTCTTTTTAGAAAGAGAGTCATTACTAAGGCTTTACAGAGTTAGATCCCTGTTTGAAAATTATACTTTTTCAAAATAAGTTTCTAAAAAATAATAATTTAAATTATATTAAAACACACACCAATATTTAATAAATACAATGTAAGAACAAATGGAACCGAATTTCTTTTCCATGTTCAATTAATATAAATATAATACCTCCTTCTCTTTGTCACAAAAACTGCAAAAATAAAATAATTTATTCATACACCTCCACGTCTGATAGAGGCCCAGTTTTCTAACTCATGATATAAATCAAGATCAAACTCAAACCAGATATAAACACAGTATCATTTACTACAGTTCTTATACAATAAATCACAGGTAAGAGCCATTTCTTTTCATTTTAATAATCTTATGACTAATTAAATATAAGTCAATAAATGTAAATTTTAATAAATATAGCACTATCAAATTAAATGTAAGACAATTGTTTTTTTTCTCTCTAGCATTTTATCTAAAATTCTTTCTATAAGGGAAGAGTTACAAAAATAATCTTTGAAACAAAATTATTTGATTATTTTACTAGTACTTAGGATTCCTTTTTCCTGTCATATCTTCAACTTGTCTGATTTTTAATACAATCACTAATTCACAGCAAATTATTTTTTTTTGTGGGGATTGGTTAAAATTAAGTTGGAAAAAAAAAAGATCAAATCTTGTAGAAAAAAAAAATATATATCATTATGAAACATTTTTATATGGCAAGATTGTAAATCAAATAGATTGTTATATAAAAACACAACAGTTATAATACAGATATTTAGGCAAAAAAAAAAAGTGGTCTTTACAAAAACATATAGGTAAACAAATCCTTTGCTTATATCAGTATGTTATGTTTATTTTTTTTAAAAAAAGAGAGAGAAATTAAAGTTATTTTATTTATTTGAAAATTATAATATACCAATTAAAATGTTAACTTTCAGTTTTTGTTACAAACATTTTCCTTTTTCGGATTGTAATTCTTGTATACATCTTTTTTTAAAAAATAGTGCAATCTAAAAACAACTCAAAACATTTACTGAAAGCAGGCAATTATCATTCTAATTGGCAAATAATAATTTTATATATATCGCACGATTCCTCTAAATCAGTACTTCTTAAACCCAACTCTAGACTCCAATAGCTGTAAAAAAAAAAATTGATACAACTAATTAGCTATCATCATCCTTTGTTAAAAGGACAACAATTGTAGAT
This sequence comes from Epiperipatus broadwayi, assembly GCA_028023455.1. Lineage (NCBI taxonomy): Eukaryota > Metazoa > Onychophora > Udeonychophora > Euonychophora > Peripatidae > Epiperipatus > Epiperipatus broadwayi. Next base: position 173,274 of record JAQFVV010013200.1, read on the forward strand.
TGACAATTTTGTACTCGTGCTTAGACATGAAATAACTATCTCAAAATATCATTTATAAAGAGATCATGAATAAAAGAATGATTTTAAGACAGTCTGATTTAGATTACATTTAAATGATCATGCTTTTAGAGTTAGCTCTTGAGTGAGTAAACTTTACACATGCCAAATAATAATGTTAAACATTATTAAGAGTCAAGATTTAGATGAATATATATACATTTAGAATGCCAGTTTACCAGCAGGATTAACGGATTCAATTTATCTTTTAATTTTTCCAGTGATAATTATATAAAATCTATTTTATAAAGAATGCAGTCAATGAACAATCATCAGAATTTATTTGTACAACCATGTTTTTTAAAAATTCCTATTTAAAAAATTAGTTGTTGTATAGTATTTATGGAGAAAACTGATCTTTAAAAAATGCTCCATCATTATAAGAATAAACTTTATTTTAAAAAAAATCTTAAAAAAGGAATATCTATTATTGTTTGAAATATTTTTTAAAAAAATATCTATAAATTAAATAATAGTGCAATGATAAAATGGTGGATTCTGGAACTCAAGATTCCAGTGCTGAAATTTCTTATGAACTTCTGAGTAAACCATAGGTTGTTTTTTTTTTAACAATTATACTTTTTAATAATAGATTTCATTTTTTTTTAAAATGGTTATTTTCCTGATGACCCATCCCTACAAGTTCTAGCTGGAATATCCATAAATTATATATTGAAACCATATTAAATCAGAAACTAAACCAAAATGATCTAGTAGATGGTGTCTTCTCCAGTGTTTTTCTGTCTGAAATATTGAAAGAAGACAATGGACTACTTAAGCTGCTTTGTATTTATCAATACTTCTATTACAAGTATATACCTACATTTCATTACATGTTTTATGTCCTGCAGGGTTTGATGCAGTGGGAGAATGGAGACTCTGAAGCTCAAATCTAAGGATCAGGTATCCAATTCTATCATTTCTAATGCTCAAACTTCATATGAACCCCTGACCAATAATCCATTCATTACTATTACTACTACTATTGATTAATCCGTTTTTTATACTACTATTGTTTGGATATAACATTCTTTATTTTGCAGAGGATATTAAATTGCATAAAACTATTACCAATTTTGATGATAATAAAATTTTAGTCTGATATCAAAAGATTTCAAGAGATTGTTATATAAGGAAACTGTATGTAAATTAATGTTGAAAATGTGCCATTATAAAGAAACTGCAAAATGTTTAAGAAAAAATTCATAGTAATTTAAAATTTGAATACCTATTGACTCAAAATCTTATATTAAATAACGATTCTATAAATGTATTAAAATTTAATGTGAATGAAGTGTACAACTCAACACAATTATTAAAACTATAAAAAGAAATATTGAAACAGAACTAACTACCTCTCACTGAATAATGTAATGTCAATAACTAAAAAAAGATAGTGGGAAATAGTTACTTCCATTTCAATTACATATATTTAAAGTTATAATCATTTATTATTGCTTATGATAGTATATCAGTTTTTATTTATAAAAGACACAATAAACATTATTCCAGTTCTGCTATACATCTTTAATTTGTCACTTAAAACAATAACTTTTCCTAGCTATTGGAAAACTGCTAAAGTGGTTTCCATATAAAAATCAGAGAAAAATTAGAAGTCCATAATTATCAACTTATTTCTTTATTACCTGTACTATAAAGAATTTTTGAAAAATCAATTTTACAGAGGATTGATTACACACTATCTAAAAAATATTTTGCTTTGTTCTATTCATGGATTTCTTCCAGGAAGATCAATAGAAACAAATTAAGTTCATATATTTGATCCCATTAAAAAAGCTACTAAAATAAGAAGTTAATTAGCTGGAATCTACTTGACTCGACAAAAGCTTTTGATAGAGTTGATCACAGACTACTTCTTATGAAAGCAAAAAAAAAAAGGATTTTCAGCTAGTCTAATAAGTTTATTTAGATCATTTTTGTCTGAAAGAAGTAATTATGATTATTACAACACTGAAGAATTAACTATCTTTGACTCTAGATTTGGTCCTCCATAACATATTAGGTCCAATAGTTTTTGCCATATTACTCAGGCAAAAACATATTACATTATGCAAAAGATATTAAAATTTTTCTGGAAATCAAAGGCAAAGAAGATGCTAAAATTTTATAGAATTATATCAATATATTTTATAACTGATGTAAAGCAAATGACATGAAAGTAAATATATACAAATGCAATGTCATATTAAAAAATAAAAGAAAGATAATATATAACCATGACAGTCATGAAATAAAGAAAACCACTGACAACAAAGCTTTGGACTTAATATTTAACAAGTACATAAGATATTTTATCAACACCATTCAAACTCATTGGTATGATGATAAATCTATAATTGTTTTTAATTTTCAAATTAACAAATTTATATTTGATAATTTAATAATACCAATTTTACAGTATGAATCAGTTTATGTAACCAAACAAATATGCAAAAGTTATAAACCAATTTATGATAAATATTGCAAATATATTTATAAACTTTCATCTTATAATAAAAAAATTTATGAATTGCATAGTAAGAGACTATTATCTAATATGTGCTTTTTGGATAAACTCATAAAGGACACAATACATTTGAATAATTCAGTGACAAATATATAAAATACCAATTTTCTAAGGTAGAATCATGAACTATTTTATCTATCATTAATTAGCATATGTATAAGAAATGGAACTCTTTATAGTTTATATAATACAAAATGAATATAATTCTAAATATGCAAAATGTTTGAATGTCTATGTAATGAAAAGGTTTTACTTTTTTTTTATGATATAAAATCAGCTAACATATTTAATGATGTTGATTTTGCATCAGAGTTTAAAGTATTTAAAAAATATTTATGTTAACATTATTAAACAAAATTTTATATAAATAGTCATTATATAAATATTGTTTGACTATCTAATATTTTACATAAATGTGGTTTAAGATAACGTATAATAATAATATTCTATCTGTTTCATTCATTGACACTAATGGTAAATACAATATATGTATTAAATAAAATAAATAAATAAATAAATATTCAAATGGCTTTATTGCTCATAAGTTCATAAGAAATTTGGCAGAAATACGAGCATCAGAATTGATCCTGATATCTAACATTCCACAGTCTGAAATTGCATAAAGCATTATTATTATTAAATTTGTTCTGAAACTAAAATATTTATTGACAAAATTGGATAAGCCATCTTTTAAAAAAGCCCTATATGATTGAATATATAAAAATTTCATTAAATAATATTGTAATTCTATAAAATATATATAAATATAAATTTTCTCTCTATTTGTATGTCTGTTTTATATTTTTTCTATGCTATCATTTGCAAATTTCCATATTTCAAATTGTACTTGTATACAATTAATATATATATATATATAGCTTTTTTACAATTAATAATTTACATAAATATAATTTAAGATCATATACACTAACGTATTCTTCCTGTTTCATTTACCAACACTGTTGAAAAAAAACATAGTATGGTTTGTCATATATTTCAATGAATGTATTAAATAAGTAAATAAATTATGGTTGTTGTTGTTATTATTATTACTACATTTCATAAGATCTCTAACAAGATTCTCGTTTATTACTATTTACATTTAATTTTGAATGCATATATTAACTATGATATTTCTATTCATTTTACATTGATTAACTCAATGATGGAATGGTGAACTCAAAGCTAAAAATTTCTGGATTGCTACTTAACAGAGTAAAATTATAAAAAAAAAAAACTCCTTCGCTTGAATGTAGCCACAATGCTAAAACTGTCATTCTTTTGTTTATTTACTATTTACAATTAATTCTAATGCATATATTAATTATGATAGCTCTATATTTTTTGTTACATAGTGTAATAGAGTGTCAAATTTACACAGTAGATAAGTCATCTTTTTTAAAGCAAACTAATTTCAGTGTTGCCCTTACACAGTATAGGTCAATAATAAAATGACGAACTTGGAATCTAAAAGTCCCTATAATAAAACTCAATCTTACTTTCAATGCTTGAATGTCATATGTCTTTCAGAATGATTAACCATTTGGGAAACTTTTTAAATTTATTCCAGTAGTTACCCTATTTGTAATTATCCATGAAATCACAATCTCAACATAGGCAAACCTGAAAATACCCACAACATATGACCTGACATATACTTATTCATGTTTCCAAGAAATCACATGATGTTGGTAATATAAACCTTCTCAGTTAAAGAGCAAAGAATCTTTGGTTAATAACACAACTGAGGTTTCAAAAATATAGAGAAATTGACCTGATGTCTCACATCTATATCATTGTGCAATTAGCCTAAGTTTGAAATCTTATGGGTTTTTTTAATTTCAATTATTAACTTAAATAATATAAAGGAGTAAAAGGTGACTGTTAGATTCATAAGTGCATTAATTCCAGCTCTGAATTCTAATCTTCAAAGACAAAAGTAAAATTCAGAAACTGGTTACTCTGGAGATAGAAATTTCATAGCACTATCCTTTTTGGTGTATATTGATTATTCAAACTTACAATAGATAGTTCTACAGTAAGATGAAGATAACTACTCTCAAAATGTACAAAAAAAAATCACATAGCCTCCAAAGTAATTAACCACAGAATTAATCTAAAACTGCAATAATTTGAAAATATTCATGTGTTGTATTGTACTATGACACACGATTTTTTTTTTTTTAATATTCAAAAAGCTAGACCATCATCGTGTTAATATAAATCAGTAAATGGGTATCTAGTTATTCTTGGATGAAGATAAATAGTTTGCCATTACTTCTCATATTTATGAAGAAATGCTTGAAAGATTATGAGCATACATTGGGCTATTTAAAATTGTTATTTTACTTATATATGATCATCTGCAACAGGAATAGAAGTTCAGTTTATTTATTAAATGTTAAATGATTTACAGAGAAATATATTTTTGAGACCAAAGTACCTTATAGTAAAAGATTCAATAATCAGTCAAAAAGAAATTACTTAATCAGTATCAGCTACAGTTTATCACTTCTACCTATTAAAGAGAAAACATTATTATAAATATATGCCAAGATTTTATTTTTGCTATGAATGAAAAAATGATTTTTTTGAGAATTCAAAAACATCTTACGAAATCACGTTACTTATTTGGAATTCTATTTTATTCTTTTAAAAATATTAAATCAAGAACAGACTTCCACTTAATGCTTGAGCAATTAGTGATTAGCAGACACATTTAAATCTCCATACTCAGACTAGTTTCTGGATTTTGCTGTTATTCATTAAACTTAAAATTCAAAGTTGGAAAGAATGGAAATATACATCCAGCAATCACATTTAACTTCATTTTATCTGACAAGCTAAATATTTATAAAAATTCTAATCAGTCTAAGAAAACTCAAGTCAACCTGCTTGAACATTTACATTAATAAGAATCCAGTTCAGCAACTGAAAAAATGAAGGTTCTAAAATATTTAGTTACTGAACTGGATTCATATCTATATAAATATTCAAGTAGGTTGACTTGGGTTTCAAAAGAATGAAATGTTACTGGATGCATATTTGAATTTCTTCTAATTTTGAATTCCAAGCATTTGTCAAATAGCGGTAATGATGAACGCTGTTATACTTGTTTTTTATTTTATAACTTAAAAAACAGGTAGCATCAATGATAAATGCAAAAACCAAACAAGAAATCAGTTTTTGTTGAGGATAGGAATCTAAATGCATCCATAATCACTAATTATTCAAGCTTACAATAGATAAAACTAGAGTGAAGAACTGCACATGTCCTAAAATATTGTGCAAGATAGGAACTTAAGTTATTTGTTTGTTGTTGTTGTTGTTTTTTTTTAAAAAAAAACTAGTTTCAAAAAAAAAGAAAAAAGTTTCAAAGAATCCAATTTTTGATGATTTAAAAAACAAACAAAAATTCTCATCACTGCAAGAAGAAAAAGGAAGGAGAAAATAATAAATATACAATGTTAAAACCATTTTAAAATATTGTAGTGATTACCAGATAATCCAATACTTTTTATTAATCTTTCACTCTTAATGTACTGTTTGATCATTACAGCAGTCAAATTATCTACCAACATATAGACTACCATTAATCTGAAATCAGGACCTTTTTAGGTTTGTGAATTCTTTGGATTTGCATAAATAAACATTAATTTTATTTTCTATAGTTTGTATATATTGAAATGGTTGTATACTGAATGAATTTATTGTATTAATAACAATATAACATTTTATAATACGAATATCATAATTTTCAATTATTATCAATCCACTGCAAGGTAAAAGTGCTCTTCAAGCTTAATCCAATTACTCCAATCCCTATTTTTTCCCTCAACAATATATCAACAAATTTCCTTATTTCATTCACATATCTCACATGTGATTTCTTTTTAGAACTTTTACAATCTTTTGGGATCCAATTTAAAACTTCAAACTGTACATCTTTTATCTTTTTTTTTTGGCAATATGTCCATCCCAGCTCCATTTCAATTTCTTAATTATTTCAATGATATCAATAATATGTTTGTTTTCTCATCCATGCATTTCATTTTTGATTTCTTCTTGTTATTCATATCCTACATCTCAAATCCATAAGTAAAAATTGATAAAACCCATCGATTAAAAAGTTGCCTATTCAAACACATAGGCATATTTTCTTTTAATATTAAATTATTTTTGACAAAAGTATTCAAATTTAATTCTATAATTAATTTCATTCATTAGATTTCAATTTGTGTTAATAATTTGATTATGATATTTGTAGTTGTTAATTCCTAATATATCATTATCATTATTTATTTTCTTCTAAGAAAATCCATTAAATATTTCTTTACACTTTTTAGCATTTGTCCTTAGGCTTACTGTCATCTGATAACTCTTGCAGCAGTTCCTGAAGCTCTAAAAAATTATGTGCAAAAATAACAAAACATCATTTGAGAAATCAAAATGACTTAAATAATCTCCATTTACATTTACTCTCTTAGCTTCTCATTTTAATCCATAACATAATTCTTGTAAAAACTTTCATAAAAAGTTTTAGAGATATAGAATCACAATATTGTACACTTTTCTAAGTGACAATCTTCTTAGTATCAGGCATGTTATCTAATTGTTGTGGTTGCATTTTGATATTCTCAGAATAAGACTAAATTCCACATCTATATTTTAATGATCCAATGTTTTAATCACTGTAAAAATGCTTAAAGAATCAATTGCTTTTTCATAATCTACAAATCCAAAGCATAATATCAACTCATATTCTTTGGACTTTTCTATATCTTTTCTCAATAGTTAGATATGATCCACTGTGCTAAAACCATTTTTAAATCCAGATTAAGAAATAATACAGAATATGCCAATAGTTATATTAATAATAAATTTTTAATTTAGTAATTAAACAAATAAATTAAAATAGTACATTTGTAACTTAGATAATATAAATTTTTGAATTAGTGACATCCAATTAATGGTAGTCTACCTAAAACTGCTTTTCAGCAGTTCACTTTACATATATGAATCTATTCTTTTAAGATACACTTTACTGAAATATACTAATACTTTATATCTGTGATATTTAAGCTTTTTGATCAATATTTCTAAAATATAATTAAATTATTTATGGCTAATTCAAAATTTTAATTGAAACATTTTCATCATTAGATAACAAATTTAATGTTAAACACTGAAAGATTTGAAAGCTATGAAATTTGAATACTTTTTTTTCTTTCACTTAAAATATTTAATCATATTTTTATGACTATCAAAATATTTTTTTGACTCATTTCCACTTTCTATACTGTCTTAAAAGTAATTTCACTTCACTTTGTTAAACATAAATTTATGACTCTTAACTTTATTCAATATTTAAACAACTCTATATCTTTAATCAAATTAATTTTATTTATTGAAACTGAATTTAAAATAATTATTTTCTGATACAGCTTAAATTGACATTTTTCAACTGTGCAGAATAATTTAGTTTGTCCAAATTCTCCTTTAAACTTAATAGTTATTCCACTTTAGAAAAATTTAAACTATATTAGAAATTCAGTAAATCTAAAAATGTCAACTAATATCATGAAATCTTTCTAATTATATATAATAATAAAATAAAAAAAGAAGCAAAAAAAAAAATATTATCATACTAAAAATTATAACAAATTTGCTGATAATATATTTGAGCATCTCATTTTTTTTTTATAAAAAAAAAAAAAAAGCAACGTGACATATGAAGACAGATCTGCAGCATTTAAAATATTATTAAAAGAATCTTTATGAAAATCTGTGTGAAAAATATCATTAGTTAAATTCTTGAATATTTCATAAAGCTTGCAGAAAAAATGCACAATTAGATGCATTTTAAATGGTATTAGGTAATAATACAAAAAATCAAAGAAAAAGTTCTTACTGTACTGGAGCAAAGATAAACTGATCAGAAAGTTTTCTACATTAATCTTACAAATACTAAAATATATTTTTCATTTTATAAAAAATAGAAGCTTTATTATCATGCATATAATAATTTCAAAGGGAATTATAGACTGAATAATTATTGAAATTAATATTTGGGAACAAACAAAAAAAAGCAATATATATATAATGTATAAGTACCTAAAAGTAGATGAGTGAGTATATATATATATATGTATAAATATCATAAAAAAAATATAAACCATTCATAAAAAATAAAATAATTATTATAATGATGATTAATTCAAAATATATCCTATGATTCTGAATTTAAAAAATTCTTTCTTAATATGAATTTATCAATCTTATTTCATAATCAAAATATAAAACAATTCCTATATAAGTAATTGTACTGATCATAATGCATACTCTTTTTACAAATAAATATCTAATTGTTTATTGACTGCTTTTATATATAACATATGCAAATGCATATCATTCACAAATTTACTCACATTATGTATTTAGAAAGATGGAGAGAGAAAAAAATACTAAAATACAAAGATATTAAGAGTAAGTGAACTTACATTTAAACATGGAGGTGAACTTTGAGATTTATTAAATCACATTGTGAGAATATTTTCTAAAGATCATAAAAAAAAAGAATGTCAATAGAGATAAAATTTCTATAATGACACCTTTATGGTAACAGAAAACAAATGCTAATATACAAATACCTATACATACATACACATACATATATAATATATATGTATTTGTGGCTATGTATATATATTAATTATTTTTTTGATGAATTGAGGTCCAGCTTCTTAAAATGCTCGATCAACTCATTACAAAAAATAACAGACCGATGCTTTCGCTTAACTTTTTCAATTTCTAGAATCAAAATATCAGATCTGATGAGACCTGCTTCCTTTAATACTCCTGTAAAAATAATAACAAATTACAATCAATAAATCATATATTTACCATTACTGAATTTAATAAAACATATATCAAATTAATATTATTTTTAATATTCATATATGGAAATTAATCATAAAACAAATTTGCATATATAATTCTAATTTCTTTTAAAGCTATTAATTCCATTTGTAGTCCAAAATTTTGCTTTATTTATAATTAAAAGAGATATGATTGCAAGTTATTAAAACAAAGCAGCAGTTATTGTATTCTGATAAATATCATGTTTTTCCCAAAAAAGTTAAAAGGTGTCTGGAATTATCATAATTACAACTGATGTCTCTAAAATATATAATTATTGAGTTTGCATAAGTTATAATGGACTGTAATATAAATGAATTAATTTTATAAATAAGTTTAAATCAAGTAGGACAAGTAATGTTTATCCTGAAATACAATTTTTTTTTTTTTAGTTACTGAAAATTTGTTAAAAAATATAATCTTAAGATATGCTTTTGGTAGGAATTTAATTTTATTATCCCAAGGTTTTAAAATAGTTTCTTTGACAAATTTTTTGACTGCTAATACTATGTGAATCATAATAGATTTTCAAATCTCTACACTACTAAAAATTAGAATGTATCATAAAATATCTCCTTCCAAATTTTAAGTATTATATGATCATTCATATTAAGGACAGAAATCTTCAAATTTCTTGCTGTAAATTGTATTGTAAAAGTTAATATACAATAGAATATCTATTTTCTTTTGTATCCATTGCTGTGGAATTAAAAAATATTTTTATTCCCTATAAGATTGTTTTTGAAATAAAGTGAAGATCCCAAAGTGGACATTAAAAGAATTAATTTTCTTTTATCACTAAAGTTGATTTTTAAATGGAACATTGTTCATCTTATATAAGCATAGAAGACCTTTAATATCAAGAATTTTCATACATTTCATTGTCGATAATAGTCTGATATTTAAAATTAGAGGATAAACATTAAAAATTGCTTTTTTATTAATGAATAAATCCAAAGATTGTTAAACAAATACAATTTAATTTTCAAACTCTAGATTTATTGCAGTAGGAATGTTCCTTGGTTTTCAAATTCATTTACAATTTTCCTAAACAGCTGCTTTAAATATTTCCAAAATTTACCATTCTATTTTCAAATTATGCTTGGAAGAATCAGTAGAATATGGTGCTTATTGAGAGTTTTTTTTGTAAATGTCTGAGTTTTATGATCAAACATTTTTCATCCTTGTCCTGTCTTTAGTAGATTTTAGAAGATGGCATTGGAAAAGACGTATTAGTTCAGATATTTTTTACCACTGACATTTATGTAATTTACGATAAAAGATTATAGTGATATTAGCGATTAAGCCAATGCACATGCACTTTAAAGATAAATTATAAATGAATACTCTCAATTTTTCCAGACACGAGATATAGTATTTTAGAAAAAATGGAATGAATCCATCCACCAAACGTTTATGTATGGGTAAATCTTAAGTGTGTGGAAATAAGAATGTGAAGGTGTTAAACAATCACTTTAAATTACATTTATTATGTTTGAACGAATGACACTTGTGAAATCTTTACAATTTGCGACCCGTCATTCTTTAGTTGAAATTAAACATATATAATAAGATATTATTTTATATAGCACTATGTTTTTTATGTAATAGTGATATTAGCGATTAAGCCAATGCACATGTGATTTAAAGGTAAATTATAAATGAATTATCTAATATCCAGAATAATAATCAAATGTTCCAAATTATTAAAACTTAAAAACGATTTATTTTCCAAGAAACTTGTAATTTAACTGGTAGTAAAATAACTGACTTTTAATTAGTTCATTGTACATTGAAGGTAATAAAAGTTAGTTCATAAGTGGCCCATAATCAGAGTTAATTTATTAGAAAATATGTGCTATAAATGCAGGGATTATTGTTTTAAAGTAATGCACATTAGCAAATATTCTTACTACTTCATAAATGATTAATTTTATAGCCAATTATTTATATGAATCCATATTTATCCTAATTATAATGAGTCTGATATGTTTTTAGTCTGATAATTATGATATTTCTACACAGATTTTTAAAAATTAGTTACGATAATTTGCAATTGATATTCAAACTGTACTGAATTGAAAATAAAAGCAAGGTGGGAAAATAATAGATAAATTTAAGTTCACTATTACTGAAAGACACTAAAATAAAAAGCTAAATAAAATATTGATGACTTTTTTATTAAGTTATAATATTGGCTTGTCTTTATTATAGCTGCTATCAATGTTGAATAGGTATTTTCAATGTTGAACTAGTTTTGGCAACTTCAATGGTATTCAATTACAGAAGTTTAAGTAAGATAGATAAAAAGTGAAGACTGAAAGATATCTTGAAAGTAGCTCTTGTATGATAATCTAGATAATGCATTTGCTAATGAAAATATCAGTCCTTTGATAGACTTTTTTTTTTAAATGTAAAGGCAAGTAGAATTTCAGTGTTGATGCTTTGATTTCTACTGGATGCTTGATTTCAGAGTGCTTCTAATTTATTCTGCCTGCTGAAGATATTTCATTCTTGAGTGATATGTTTTAAATCCTTTAGTCAGAATTTTGGCTTTTCTAAGACTTGACTAATCTGCTGTCCCTTTCTAACTTTTTTAAGCATTTTAAGATATTTTAACAATGAAAACTAAAATCTTTAATTTGCTATAGAAACAATCTGCTTAATCAACAATAGTTTGCTTGAACTCCAAGATCAAAATGTGTTTTACTAATAAATAAAAAAACAACAATTGATTATTCTGATTATTTATTTATGTTGGAAGTTGCAGACCTTCAAACATAATATAGTATACATATTTTGAGTACTGGCAATAAACTCCAGTCATAGAGCAGATAATAATACAAAGTTCCATTAAAATAATATTGGCATTAGAAATTAAATTTTGTAATGTAAAATTCTGAACTAAAATGAGAATTAAGGTAATGTTCTTGAAAAATAAAAATACTAAATCGCTCATATTTGTTTTATAGCATATTTTGGTCTTTAATGCTTTTTCAGCAAAAACTGAAGAAAGAATGTTATATCCGTAAAAACTTAATTAAAATAAAATGAGTAAATTTTCTTTTATCATTATAGGCATAATATCAAAACTATTAAAGTCCAAAGCAATTTTTTAACTGGATATCTTCCTACTATAGAAGGAAAAGTTCAAGTACATTTTTTATGTTAAATTTATTATTTTATAGTGTTCACAATTATATTATCAAAGAACATGTTTTTTAAAAAAGAAAGTATATATTTGAAATTTAAATCATTTAAAACATCACATCACTGAATATTTACATTTTAATTTTTATAAATAGTTTTTAAAGAGCATTGGATCAAGATCAAACAATCTTGATTTCCAGGACAGTTCTGAATGGAAATTTTACAAATGCAGTTAATCACTTTATATTTAGTGACACATTATTAATAATCATAGCTGAACCTGTAGATCACTAATTCTTATTATCATTATTATAAATTTCAATATCTTGGAAATCTAAATAATTTAATTGCAGAGTAATTGGTGCTTGTGACATGATATCTTTATTTCAAATTTCAATTTATTTATATGGAAAAATAGGAGAAAAATGTTGCCCAGATTAAGACTTTTTAAGACAAATAAACTTGGAATCTTTTCATAGCAGCAACTTTCTCTATTCATTAAAACAATTGCCCAAGGTTTAAAATTGCCTTTACATTAATTTTTTACCTAGTTTTTTGTAAGATAAATAATCCCCATACATTGACTATGTAATATTATATTGTTTAGCCATTTTTGTTTTAAGTAGTAAAGATTAAAAACTTTTCTAAAGTCAATAAAAAAAATTTATGAGAATCAATAAATTGGCATAAAGTTGTATTTAAGTTATTTATAACAAAAGACTATTCTAATAATTGTTTAGTTCATATATATACATTACAAAATTTCTGACCAATTAATAATCATTTTTAAACATTGTGTAATCCTTTTTTTAAGACATATGCATCTTTCTTGTTGAAATTAAATAAAACTACTAAACGGTCAAAGACAATTTTTGTTTTGACTATCATATTTTCAAAGATTGATCCCTATTTAATATTTTGTTGTTTAAATAAATTTTTTGAGAGATAAACTCTGATAAGAAAAGATTTGAAAAATTAAAGTAAAAAAAAAAACAACAAAGTTCTAAATATCACTTTCATAATGTATAAAAGTAAATAAATCAAAATATTTTAAAATAAAAATGATGAAATTTTATCACTATTAAATTAATAAATTTTTCATTTAAACAATTTACAATATTTATAAAATTATATTTATAAATTATTAAATTATGTGTAATCATATTTTGGATGAAAGAATCTAATGTTCAAATCTCCTTTGTTATTTGTATAAGCTGTACAACCTGTGGTTGTTTTAATTATTCATTTACAGAGGCTTCAAAAAAATCTTGCAAACAATATGACTGACTACAAGCTATTTTTTAATATGATTCTAAAAAAAACAAAAAAAAATATACAAAATTACTAATGATTGTAATAAAAGAAAATTTAATATCAATAACAAATAAAAAAGCTTGTCAAAGAAAGTATAGCAAAGGTATATTACAAAGGTGGGGTCTTCATGTCAGTGGACAAAAATCTTTAATAGCATGCATTATGACCACAAATGCACCTTTATCTTTATATAGTCAGTGCAATATAAATTCTGCTAAATAGGAATTGATGTGCTGTCTCACAGTTCCCCTGTGCTTTTTGTTTCTTCTGAGACTGAAAGATTCCATATTTTAATCATTTTCACAAAAAAAACAAAAAACAAGTAAAGTAAAAGATCAAAAATAATATTACACTAAACATAATAGAATCCACTAAATAATGATAATATTCATAATATATAAAAATAATTATTAATTATATGTTGTGAAATGGAATTTGTAAGCCATTTAATAATATTTTTTAAAGGTAACAGTAACTTATATTTCATTTTCTTAATACTGTTTAATTTTAATAAGTAACCCATATTTATTAAAAATATTTTTGACAAAATAAATATAAAGAACTGGTTGCAGCCCCTGAAAATGAATAATTAAGACAAACACAGGTGGTAAACTTCTGTCATACAACTTTTACAAAAGTACCAATTAAATTTAATAACTGACTGCTTATTAAGAATCCTATTGCTTTAATCATTTTAATTTAATTCTGCTAGTGAAAAACAAAATTTCAAATATTATACGGTAATATAAGATTGCTATTGCAAAAATCACCTTAAAAAATGCATTTTAACACATTATAATAATAAAATAAATTTAAAAACATGCAAAAAAATTTCTTGTTCTTTTTTTTTAAAGAACTTATTTAAAATTAAAATATAATATTAAATAAGTATTTCCCAAACTTTCTATAATATTTTGACAATTTTTTTTAATGACTAAACATTTTTTCTTTTGATAAATTTATTATCAGTCAATTACTAAATCCACTAACTTATTTTCCAGTCAATGACCCAAACACTGGGTCTACCAATATAGCAGTATTTCTTTTTAAAAAAATGAATAAAGTTTCATTTACTCATATCAATTTATAAATTAAAACAAAAAATACCATAATATTTCTAAATTATTAAAAAGAAAGAGGCATAATTTTTCAAAAAACTATTCTCATAATATCTGCAAAATATAAAAGTAAATTTTTAAAAAAATTGGTCATTGACATATACCCAAATTGTTTATATTCTATTGCATATATAAAATAAAATATTTTTACCTAAAATTGTTTCTTGTAATTTTGGTTCTTGGTCATCAAGATGAACTATTAACCCTCGATAGATTTCTTCTAAATGTGCTTGATACAAATAACTATCATAATCATTTCTTAAGCAGTCAAAATACTCATGAAAAACTTCAGCTGCAGCAATACGAACTTCATCTTTGGGGTCATCTAATCTTCTCAGTATATCTGGGTACAATTTATGAAGCCGATTTCTGTCAAAAGCAGCTCCATACAATGATAAAAGACGCCTTAAAATCCAGCAAGAAACAAGTCTCGTATGACGATTGTCATCATCCATTAGAGAAATTAATAAAGTAAGAAGTTGATCAAGATAAACATTTATCTGAAATTAAAAAACAAAATGGATGAAATTATTATTTATAACACTTTAACAGAATATTTATTTTATAAAAGTTTATAATTTAATTGTTTATAAAATAGTAGTATTTACACAATAAAGAATTGATTTTACAAGAATAACAAGCAACCATAAAAAATAATAGACAAACAAAATGACACATTTTGAATAATCACAAGTAAGTAATTATACTCATTAAACATAATTTTTCTCCTAACATTTTGAATTTTCTAACTCCTATACCAAAACCCCTTTTCAGAAGTTTAGATTTTAAACTGAGCTTGCACAGAATAGGTAAGTCTTACACTTATGTTTCTCAGATCATTAGATCCGCCATTTTTTCTACAATGAAATTTACATTTTTTATGATTTTTTTTTTCTAAAATGCAATTTTTAATTTTTTTTCTTTCTCTCTTTTTTTTTTTAGATTTAGCATTCTAAAATGTATGGACTCTCTCATGGCTTGCTCCAATTATTCAATTTGCGATGTATGTATTTGTGAGCCTTCTCTTTGTAGAAGCTAATTTTAGTGAAAATTCAGATCTAGAAACTGCATTGACCAAAAAAAAAAAGTTGAGGTTATTTTATTTGCAAGGATAAGCATGGGAATTTCATCTGGAGCTTCTTCACAACCAGACTTCAAACTTGGGATCATAACGTTTATGTGTTGCATCGGCCAGGAATCAATTTTCCCATCAATGAGTATTCAACTAGTGTTTTTTATTACTTATTTTTTATTATTTATATTTTTATATGAAGAAATAAGTGTAGAAAAGCAATAAATATGCTGTAGAATTTTAGGTAATTTACATTTCAATGACAATAAAAACATGCACATCCACACTCAGAGAATCATATACCTATATGGGTAGTGCAATAGGCAAGATATATCATGATTTTATTTATATGATCATCCATTTATTGCATGATTACAGTATCATTGTACTCATTTGTTACAATTTTATAATAATCTCTTGAACACAGACTCTCAAGCACCCTCAGCCATCCACTATCTCATATATCATCTCCCACATATATAATCAGTGCTCATAATAAATGTGTTTATTTTGGTGTTTATTGATTTACTTAGTTTTTATTCATATTATCTTAGAGAAATTTTTGTTTGATTTGAAAAGAATACATATTTAGGCCATTCCCCATTTTTTAATAATATAATAATATATAATAATAAATTACAATTTACTAAAGTTCTCTTTGCATAATATCTTATAAACTATCTTACTGTTTGATATTTATTTTTTGACTACTTTTTACTTCAAAAGAATACATATTTTAGGACATACCTATTTTTCAATAATATAATAATTAATATATAATAATACATTATAATTTACTAAAGTTCTCTTTGCATAATATCTCATAAACTGTTCTTACTGTTATTTTTCCCTCACTAAAAAACCAAACATATTTCTAATAGAACCAAACATTTTTAGTAGATACCCTGATATAGAAGGACAGGATCTGAGTCACCTACTAAAAATGAATGTAATTTTTACAATAAAAAATTACTTCAGATAAGTCATGTTATATATCATTTTTTTCAGCATTTTATGACAAATGTGATAAAGTTGTCTATGAAATTGTCGTTTTAACATTTAATTTTCAAAATTTAGAATTTGTGAACCAATGTAAAAATAAATATGTTTAAAATTGTTAAAAATCTCTTTTTTCTTAATTTTTTTGTTTTTGAGATAATTACTATTTTATCAACTTTATTAAATTCTTTCATATTTGCTCTTTCTAACAATGTATATATTTTTATATTTATTATATTCTAGATAATTATAGTTATTATTATTATTTAAAAACATTAAAATTAGTAATAAATTGTTTTTGGACTATACTAAATAATTTATAAAGAAAAAAACAACAAAAAAAATATTTTAAATAGATAATAAGTGTGTTTTTTTATCAACAGAAAAAATGGGTCCTTTAATTAATACAGTTCTAATAAGTGAATTAGTGCAAATACATTTAATTATATAATTATAGTCTCAATGTTTGATTTTACTGACATAGATAGAAATTAATTAAATCAAATTTTAAATCATTGGAAATCATTGACATTCCAGCACTTTAGACTTGTATATCAAAATCCATACTGGTAGTGTTGCTAAAAAGTTTCAAAGGCCAAAAGTTTTATCAGATAGTTCAGGGATCAGAAAACTGCAGCTTTTGAGTCGTGTGTGACTCTTTGATTCCAATCTCAAGCTCTTTTAATCATGATAAAGATAAATACATTTTTTATTTTCTTTTGTAATTTGTAAATAAATATTTTGATGTCTCTAGAAATGAAAAAATGTGTTTTACAACATTGTTTCTTAATTCAGCTTTATTATAGAATAGTAATTATTGTTTGTGATGAATGTTTAAATATTAGAAATTTATGAATAAATCAAACAAAATAATTTTTTTGTCTGTTTATTTTTAAGAAAATTTTTATTTTCATTAGGATTTATAGAGATTCTATTATATTCTTTATTAAAATAATTGTTCAAATGTATCCACAGCTATTCATAAAGTCATATTTTTCATGACGTAAAAATTTCAATACTTATGGTAACATCTGAAATGAATGACTTATTTCCCAGAGAGTACCAGTTCATGACCAATCCTCTTGAAATGTAGCCGCCTATTTTATGACAAGACTAACCAAATATTAAAAACCTAATAAAAAAATTAAAAAATGTAAATATTACTCAAAAGTTCAAACCAGTCTCAAAATTTAAAATCATACATATGCAAATCCAAGAATGGAGAGTGTAAAAAATGTATTCTAGGGCAATAGATCGGTCATTTTTAATCAAATTATAAATAGATTTTCAATTTGTATCTCGATCAATTATGTAAGAACACAATCAGAGTAAAAATATTTACTTTTTTAAAATATAATACATAAACAGAATTGGCTATATACTTCAAAATTTAAAAACTTCAGAAAATGGAGAGATTATTTTTAGTTATACTATGAAACTGTCATCCTAATTATTAAAACTAAACAAAGCAAAATTTATCATGCACATATGATATAGTGATTTATTGACAGTCTTTGGAAATCAAGGTCCATGGGTCAAGGCTCAGCTCTGTCATTTCCCATCCTTGGAGCTTTTTATGAATCTCAAGCAATAAATCATTTAATTATTTTGAAAGTAATGATGATTTTTTTTTTTTTGGAAAAAAGTAGTTTTTCAAAAAGACTCAATTAATTATTATCAGTAGAATCAGTTTATCTCGATAAGAACAATAACTTATTTTTAATATATATTTTAGCCAATCTTCATAAATAATTTCTATGTTGGATCTTTCAGTAATTTTAGTATTTCTTTCTTTGAAATAAAGAAAAAAAATTATCTAATATTTTTTTATTACTTTGACAATAGCTATCACTCACCATTTTGGCATTGTAAATTACTATTCAAATTTAATTTTTTTTCCACTGAGAGATATCCTGTTGGTTAAAACAGATTCAGCATGGAAGCTTAAGATAAAGTAATCTTTTTAAAAGTAATAGGAGCTTTACTGATACAATTAATGTCTTACCATTTCAGTTATAATGAAATACAATAGCATGCTATTTTTTCTCCATTGCTGCTATCTACTGTAAATTTGAGTAATCATTAAGATATTTGATAGTACAGATTGTTAAATCTATATCTAGTAATATCCTATCCATTAGACGCAGGTTTAATCTCCTAACTGAATGAAGGCCATAAACCAGAAAAGATAATAATGGATATAGATTTAATAAATATAACCATCTAGTATTTAATGATTACTCAAGCTTACAATGGCAAAAAAAAATTAGAGTATGTTCCTGTAAAGCATTGTGTAAGATGGAGAATGATATCATATAATGTTTCTTAGTTTTATGATGAAATACTCTTAATTCTTTTTACTTTAAATATTTACTTTTATAATTCAACTTTTTCATATTATTTATTTTCATTTTATTCATTATAAAATTACTATCAATAATAATTACATCATTTCCCTTATCCATTAAATCCAAAATTCTAAGAATCACAATTTTTATTTAGGATTAGTTTTAGCTCTTCAAAACTAAATTGCACACTTGATCAAATACTTCTTACTTTTTATACAAATTCCTTGAGAATTTATTTAACACAATACTAAAAATAGCAAATCTTACCCGTTCAGCTGTAATGACACTTGTTTGAAAGAGTGCCCAGAGACATGAGATGGCTGTAGAACGAATAGCTGCTGCTGTTCTTCCTGCTTGCCAGACAAGATTTGGTACAATCATATCAGAAATAATAATAGGCAAATGATTGGCTAGTAAATTGTCACTATCTAAAGTGTCACTGGCAGTCAGAAGCAATTGAGATAACAAAGTAAAAAATTTCAGACGCAGCTCTGCTTCTTTCATAGGCTGAAGTTGTTCTGTAAGAATTGGTATAATGTCATCTAAATGATGACCAATCAAAGCACCTAAAATAGTTTCAAACAAAATCATAAAATATTACACATGAACACGTATATGTTTTATTTTTATCAATAATTATTATCTATTTCTTTCACACTTGCCGCAAATTATTGGTTTCAGTGGAATTTTAAATTATATACGTATCTTTTTAAATCTGTTATTAAAAACAACTAAATGTTTATGTTTTAAATAGTTTTTATTCCAAAATTCCTACATTTAGCTTCTTATATGTAGGTAATCTTCAGAGATATTAATTAAACATGCATCACACATCCCTGCAATTAAATAAGCAAATAAAAATAATGACATCAAAATTAAAAAAATTTCCACCACTTTTACAAATATTATCACATATATTTATATTTCTTATGCATTATAATGCAATTATCTGTTATTATTCTTATTATTCAACATTATTAATTTAACTACATTTAAACATGGTAATAAATTTTGTTTTAATTTACAATTAAAAATAAGACAGTAAATAAAAAAATTAATACCAAATGTAGTAAAATGCTGCCAATAATGAGATAATATTGATGATAACAACAATAATAAATATATATTTATAATGGCAAAACTCTCCATACAGTAGTACCACTCAATGCAAGCCAGAATAGTCAATGGATACAAGAAGATTTATGCATAAAATCCCTATCTAGTGCCTACTCATCCAATATCCCCAGATTAGTTTTTAGTTTGTAGCTTTCATCAGTGAGGAGCCTTGAATCTGAGAGCACTGCACCTAGATCTGAGCATCTAATGCAACACTCCAAAAAACACCTTTTATCTCTGAGTCTAAAATTGAAAACATATTATTTTCAATCCAAGCTCATTAGCTTATATAAACATATAGATCTGAACTCAGTTCAGTACCCATACATTTTGGTGCCTTTGGTTTTTTAATAACTATAGTCACCACTATCCTATTAGGCAGGATTAAACCACTAAATATCACATGATCACCATGCTGTTAAAAGAGGCAAAACTCTCCATATAGTAGTGCCACTCAGTACAAGCCAGAGTAATCAATGGATGGTAGTATGAAAATCTGTTTTTATTGTTTTAATTTATTTATTTAATCATATAATGTATATTATTAAACTCTCTGAAGAATACCTGCATTTAAAAAGTTGAAATGTAAGATTTTGAAATAAAAAGTACATAAACATAAAAATACCAATATTTTTAATAAATACAAAGATAATTTTTTGTTTTATGAGTTATAAGATGAAAGTAAGAAAGTAGTACCATGATAAATAATGAAAAGATTAACGTTCAATGAATTTTCTCAGATAAAGAAAATAAAAGATTGAAAACCATGAATTAGAAAAAGTCAACAATCACAGATACCTTAGTCATATTATTAATACAGATGGAAATATAATAAATAAAATTAATTTTAGAATTCAACTTGGATTAAGTACTTTTGTCGTTTTTGACAGGAAGATTTTAAGGAAATTTCACGTAACTCAATGTAGTATGTTGAGAATAATAAGAAAAGATTGAAAATGAAATATTTGAGAGAACAGAAGTATCATTGACATCAATGAAGGAATTAAGAGATTGAAATGGAGATAATAATAGAAGAAGTAAAATCTTAAAATGGATCTCGAGAGATTGTGAAAGATTTAGGTAAAGAACATATATCAGATGGATGGATGAAATAAGAAAGTTTGTTGATATAATGTGGAAAGAGAGATTATAGAACAGAGAAATTGGATTCAACTTGGAGAGATCTTTATCCTCAAGTAAAGTGGTATATAATATTTAAATATATGAGGATCTTGAGATGTAATAATTAGCAATCATGATCATGTCATGGAGTTCAAATAGCAAGATGAAAATTCCCAAGAAAACTAACCTTTTCCCATATAGTTAGCCCATAGTTAATACAGCTAACCATACAATTACAATTTTGATTAATAAATGGTATCTAGTTAATATTAGCTATAAGATAAAACAAGAAAGGAGAACTGCTAAAATTTTCACCAATTAATAGTTAACCATAATAATTGTCTTTTTCATTATTCCTTTGTGAAGAGAAACTGAATAAATCTTTTGCTATTTTATCTTACAAACACAAACATAATGAAATTTTTTTACTTATTTAAAATCCTTGGATTTAGATATATGTAAGAACAGATGCATGGAATTTTAGATTACTATCAATCCAGAAAGAATGGGAAAATCTTTTACTAGAAATGATAAGATTATTGTAGGAAGTATAATGGAATGAATGATTAGAAATGAATGAAAATAATATAACTGTTTTAAGTATTGTCTTTAGAGTACAATCATAAGAGAATTTTCTAAATAATAATTAAATAAATAATAGATGATTGTTAGTTGATTTGAAAATATTCTAAAATAGCTTGTAATTATAAAATCTAATATTAATATCATTTACGTTCTTTATTGTTTTTTACAATGTTTTTTTACAACCCACTATTGACAGTTTCAATTGTCAGCAATCTTTGTCAGAACTATAATAAACACAATACAAACACATAAATATAAATATACATAAACATATAATTTCAAGTGCCTCAGCAATCTTCATCAGAACTATAACAAACACAATATAAGTACATGAATACAAATATATATGTTCATGTGTATTCGTATTCATGTATTTCTATTGGGTTTGTTATGTTTCTGAAAAAGATTGCTGAGGCAATTGAAACTGTCAATAGTGGGTTGTAAAAAAGCAATGTAAAAAATAATAAAGAACATCAATGATATTAATATTTTATGGATTTGGCACTGCATTAAGAAAGATAAAGTTATAATACTTTATAAAAATGTATATGGAGACTAGAGGTGATCTAAAAATAAAAATCAAGTATATAAAAAAAGAGAGAAAATAATTTTAAAAGAATATAAAAATAATTTCATAATGATTATGGGAGATTGAAATACTATGGCAGGACAAGAGAAAATAAGAATATAAAAAATTGTAAGTAAAGAGTATATAATGATAGAGATAATGAAACATTGATAAATTTTGTATAAGAAATAATATAGTGGTAATAAATCTACAATTTAAAAACCACATTAGGAAAATTTATACATGAAAAGTCTTTTTGTTAAAAAAAATTTTTAAGATCAGATTTCATTTAAATTTCACATTGATTCAAAGTAGATTTAGGAACAACATTAAGTCTTCTCAAGCCGAGTTTTGAAATAATAGATTCATATTACAATTTTAGTGGTAGAATTAAAATTAACTTCTATAGAAAAAAGCCAAGAAAAAGATCATTATTAAATTAAAGAGAGATTTTTAGAAAGCTATATAATAAAGTTAATAGACAGACGCAACTTAAGAAAATTTACAAGCAATCTCTAAAAAAATCTTAGATTAGTAATGATATTATTTGAATGGTACACAGACGACAATGAAAAAAATATAAATATTAAAGAGAACAAATGCATGTATGAGAAGATAAACAATGAAATTATGACATAAAAAAAATAATAGTATGATTAATTGACCAGAAGGATATGTGACATTTGATGCACCCTAGTTGCAAATTGGCATTTAACAGTTCCATTCATTAATATGAGTCAAGTTGTTTTAGTAACATTATTCAATTAAGAATCAGTCCTGAAATTTTTAGCTCTCATTCTGCAACTCTATATAAGTGAAACAAATAAAGCTATATAAAATTACTTAGAAAATGAATGTAAATAAATAGAGGATCTGCCAAGAAAAAATTGTTTCATATATATATTAGAATAAAACAAACTGACTGCAAAAGCAGAAACAGTCAAAGACAAAAATATATAATAAAGAAATATTTTGAAAATATATAATAATAAAAAATGTGAATATTTTATATCAGAGTTATAAGAACTCTTCATCTATGTTAATCGAAAATGAAAACATAATTTATGAAAAGATATAAAAGCTAAGCTAAGCTAAATTAATATGATTTCAGTGAACTATTAAATACTATAACAATAAAAATAAAAGATTTGGAAGAATTAACTGAATTTTTATAATGAAATTTAGAAATTGCCCAATAGATTTTCTTTCAATAAGTAATGAAACTGAATTGGCATAAGATAAGAAATAGAAAATAATTGTTGACATGTTGCAAAAAATATCAAAAAATGTAAGAAAAGCTGATGAGAAAATGATACATGATTAGTTGAAATTGACAATTTTGAGTAGAGATGTTGTACGTTAATGTATGATATCTGTTTATTAATATCAACTCTCCCACTTTTGAAAGAGACATCAATTTCATGCTTTCAGTTTTCCAAATATCAAAAGTAATCTTTGAAAATAATATGTCACTTAAATACTTTGTTTAAAATTTCTGTAATTTTGCAATTTCTAATTTTCTTTTTTTTTTAAATTGCATTACAATTAAAGACTTAAGTTTGCTGCATTTAACAATTTAAAAGATAAAATATTCCATCACAATGATATAATTACTTCAACTAAATTAGTTGTATATAGGAATGTTATTTTTCCTAGCTTATTATATAAAAATGAGGCTTGGATCCCCTCGCTATTTACTAACATAAAAATATAAGAAGATATTCCATAAAATATTAAAAATACAAAAGTTAGATCAAAAGAAAAAGATTTTCAGATTGCTTCAGAACTTGTTAAAAAAAAACTCTTTTTTAAACAAAAGTTAAATTGAATTAATATGAGAGATTTTGATTTATATATCTATTTTTTAATTGCAACATGGCAATGAAAATTAGTTTTAGAAATTATTCAATGAAGAATTTGATAAAAATAAGTCATCTGATTCAAGTAAATTTTTGATTTTCATTTTATATCAGTCACTCTTATTAAGCCATTATGAAAAATAAAATTAAAACATTGAATGGCAAAAGGCTTATCCATATAATCAAGAAGGCAAACTCAGCTGTCAATGCAAAAATTTTATATGCTCTATCAGACTTTCTGTAAAACAAACCAAAAAAAAATTTTTTTAAAAAAATAAAGATTTAGCAGGAATAATTAAAGTTCAGAGTATATCTTATCTTGACAATAAAGCTATTTTAAGAACAAACCATTAAACTGTGGAGTTAAACCTGAATAGTTTGCACAAAAAACAACAATGTACTACAACTGCCTATAATTATTTTATTTTTAATGATATCTTCTTTTTGTGTGTCATTGACATGTAGTATTACATCTCAGTCACATTTCAATAACCAAAGCCAATTTAAAAAAACAGAAACAGATCAATATTTTTAATACAAAAAGAAATCTTGGCAAGTCCACTCATGAGAATCTCAATAAAACTTTATGATCATCAAATCACTCGATGCCACAATCAAAATTTTTTTAAATTTTTCAATTACCCACTCCAAAGATACTAATACTGTTCAATTTATAATCAGAAAGATAACATAATAATTTTTTTTTCCATTCCACATCTGATATTGGTTATAAGATAAGTATAGAATGCTTTCTTCTTAGTAAAGACAACACAACTATGAATTACATAATTGTAATGGTTAAAAGATTTGAAAGACTGCCAAAAAATATCTCAACAATCAATTCTCACAATAAAAATGACTAAAGTTTGTTTTCTTCTTTTGGAACAACTATAGACATAAAGTGTCAATAGACATAGAATTAAATAAGCTAATATATTGTGAAAATTATGTATAAAGGATAATCTTATTTAAACTTGTGAACCAAGAACTTTAAATCATTAAAATAATATTAAGTTATATTTTTTTATGCAGATAACTACATAAATAAAATAAACATTACGAAAATATCAGTTCTTTAAAAGCTATACCTGCTTCTTGCAATAGAGCTTCAAAAACAAGCATTTCTATAGAGTACGCAGTCCATTCCTTGTGGCTTTTCTTTAATCTATCTAACATATGTTTGGTATGGAGAAAAAATAATCGCTGCTTATCATCCAAGTCCTGAAGTTTGGCTAAGGCATCCAAGAGGTATTGAATCTATTGACACATTTAAAAAAAAAAATCAGTTAAGTTTATTAAAAAATGACCACATGAGATAAAAAATAGTATTTAAAATATATTAACACAATCTCAAATCAAGATACTAAGTATATTAAAAATTTGGATATACATTCTTTTTTCTGCTGCATAAATTAATCTTTTCATTACAGATTTGTACTGCATAATAATTTAATAGGATCCTAATCTAATGAAAGATGAATGCATAAAAATAGTTTTGGTTTATGAAAATATCAAAATATTGATCTCAAATTCTCCAAACCTAGCATAATAAATGATATGGATTTGGAAAATTAAATAATAGAGATCAACGTTAACTTATTTTAATTTTAACTCGGTCCATCAATAATAACATACATAATATCTCAATTTGATTACTATCTTTAAAATGATCTAATACATATAAAACTGTTTAAAATTTAGATGAAATATTATCTTGATCATAGACATTAAAAATATATTTTAAGATTCTATTGATTCAAATTTTATTTATTAGTATAAACCAAATTCATAAATATATATTGTAACTATAACAAATCTGAGAGCAGCTTGAATGTGGTTATATTATAAAGCTGCATGAAAAAAACAATTGCATAATAAATACTCGTCATCAAAATTGAATAGTGAATATTTAGAATACCTAAAAAATAAAAAGAAAGTTTAATTTATGCATATTATTAAATATTGTATAAAATTGTTTTGTAATAAGGGTTAAATAATAATAATAAAGTGCAATAGAAAGGGAGAAAGAAAAGTAGACTCATTCATAAAAGAACTGGAATTGTATAGTTTGAACCTTTTCTATTTTGCCGTTTCTGAACTGAGTTTTAAATAAAATTTCCCATATTTTCATAGTAAAACTGGATGGCAAAGCTAAATATAATATTAAAATTTTGGAATTAATAATATTTTAAAAATTATCAAGATATATTTAAATGTTGGCAATGATTTTTCTATCCTAAACTGTTAACTAATGTAAATAAAGAAAAAAAAAACTATTTTTTTCTTTTGTTCATTTATGTATCAAATCACGATATAATTTTAAAATATCTGGGAATTTGTTTCCAAGGTATGTTTTTCAAAAAATATGTTGTTATAAAGATGCAACAAATAGGTATAAATAGGTCTGAAATAAACAAGTAGACATTTCTGATTCCATATTGCTTTGCATTCCAGTCATTTACTTTTGTAGCCATGTTGCAATGATCCATGCTGAAGAGGTTAAAACTGTTTCCCAGTGTAACTTAGAGAGTCGTATTTTGCTGTTTCATTTTTAAAATGTTTTTCAATACTCCAATCATAACAGCCAGTATGATAACTTTATCTAAGAAGAAAATTTTCTACAATGTGTGGCTAAGCAAATGAAAACCCACACCTGCCAAAATGCCTAGAAATTCAGTCAGATCCAAAAACTAATGCTGAAATTTGCTAAACCAGCCTATGCAATGCCTCTATAATGCTATGAAGAATTAAATAAACAATGTTGCACGAACTACCCCAAGATCTACTAATATTATACATTATATAACATCACAAATGCTGCTGTATTTACTCTCTAATATCACCAGTGCTCAAGGAATAGAACTACCATCATTGGATAAACTAATGAAGACAACTGTAAAATATTAAAAGAATGGTATCTGCAAAAACCACAGTTTGCAACTGTTACAATATTTAATATGGTAAGATCTTATCATTATCAATATTATAAGGCTTAAATTTAAACTAAAAATATATTTTATTATTATGATATTTAATATTTTTGTATAGTATATAAGCAACAGTTTTATTTATTCAGTGTTAATAAATTGTTAAGTTACTTTTTTATTAATCCATCTAGTTTGTGTTTATAACTCAATCCAAACATTATGCTTTTAACAGACATACGCTAATTAATATTCTCAGCCATGAGAAATCATGCAATCCACTGGGTACATGCAGGGATGGTAGTAATAATTTGTAAGGGATGATGGTTGTTCCTTTAAAAGTTTTCCAAAAGTAAATTTTCTTTTTAGAAGGTTTGGCACTACTGAGTTTCATTTTTATTGAAACTGAAAAACAAATAAATTACTTTTGGAAGTACTTGTACTTTTAAATTATCATCATCATCATCATCAATTTGTTATATATTTCAATTAAATCATTTTATTTGAATTTTATTAACCATTCACCTTTCATATTTATTTGAATTAAAATTTACAATACATATTGAATATATCATTACATATCTTTGGTTCTGGGTTCAAACCCATCCACCACTAAAAAATACCATTACAATATGTAAGCACATATCATTTTATTATAAATAAAGACATGGCTCTTAATAAAAAAAACTCAGAAAAAAATATGATTAAAGAAAAGATTGCAAAAAAAAAAAAGAAATTATAAAAAAATTAATCTGAAAAACACTATTTTAGAGATAGTAGGATCAAACTGGACTACTGTTGAGATAAATAAATTCACTGCATACATTTTGTTATTTGCATCGAAATAGAACATGATTGAATTTTGCATACTGCATTTTCTATGTAAAGTAGAATGTAACACATTTCAATTATTAAAGCTGTGAATAATGCTACATATCAGAATTTTCCTTGATCATTCGGAGTGGTGTAGAATATATGTTTCAGATATTACAATTTTGTTGCACTGAACAATAACAAATACCATAATAAAAATTTATTTCAATTTTTTTTTTTAAAAAAGTTTCTGTTCAAATTTATTTTGACATTTCATATTTTAAGAGTAGTCTCATAAGAAATATGATACAACTTAAATAAAATAATTATTTTCTATTGTAGTTCAGACAATTATAATTTTGGAAATCAAGTACATACATAGTATATATAATGATAATTATTATGCCTATCATGTAACAGTTGAAGTGACAAATTTTATATACTGTTAATATAAATAATTGAACTACTCTCTAGTTATGGTGTTGGATAAGTTTTTGCAATAAAAATATGTCCATTTTATATGACGTTTTAAGATTTTATAAGGAAAATTATCTTTAATAACTTCAGTCAGAGAAGTGAGCACTAAATCAAACAAGATATTAAAAGCAAATTAATTTTAATTGATTAATATTAATATTTATTTTAAAAACTCTGCATATATAAATAATGTTACAGCCCATGATATGTATGCCCTTATATATATATATTGTTGATGCTATAAGATATGCCTTCGTTGGCACCTTCCTTTTTAAAGAGGCAGATCTTTGCTTATATAACCAATATTTGTCAGGTTTATCTTTGTATTTGAACCTGGCATGATAGATATTTATATAGATAAAGTTCTGTTTGAAAAGCTGTGATGACAGATATGATTACCATCAAGATGATATCCTCAAGTTGCTTGCGAACTTGGGAAATTGTTATTTAAAGGAAAGAAATACCAAAGGGATTCCCTTTCAACATTAACAGATAGAAGTGAATATTTGCATGATTTTATTATCAAAACGTAAGAAGATATATAAGACTAAATATAACATATTATAAATAAATGAACATATCTGAATTTTTCAAAGACTTTTGATCTCCAAAATTAAGGAGATTATATTCACCATTCATATCATTATCTCTAAACTAGTTGATATCATAAATACTCTTAATTACACTACTACATTTGTGGTATGCATGGGATGATTAATAATTATTTTTTACAATTAGAATGGACTCAAATTATAAGATAAATTTTTTTTATTAATAACAAATTGTATCAATGTTTAATGAATATAAATAATATGTTGTTATTAATATTTAAAGAGGTTAATTTTAAACATGTTTGTCTTAGTTTTCATAAACTTCATTTTATTAATCACTGATAATAAACTACATCATTATTATTCTGGTCTACGCATACTTAAATATTACTGAATTAAATATAACTATGATAAAACTATCTAATTTCATAGTAGTCAATACTGTATTTTTTATTTAACTAAAACAGACTATCTAATTTTAGACATGAAAACACTTTCAGATAAAATATATTAAATATATTCTATGTATATCTTTTACATAGACATGTGCAAGTTAAATAAATGTAATAAATATTATTTAATACAGGTGTGTGTGCACCCAATGCCAGGCACATCATATACTTTAGCACATTCAAAATATTATTAACAGTAGCAAACTCTCCATGTAGTAGTGCCATCTAGTGCAAGCCTTAGTAATCAATGGATGCAGGAAACTTTGTGTATAAAATCCCATCTAATGCCTATTCATCCAATATCACCAGACTAGTTTTAGCTTGTGACTTTCATCAGGAGGAGCTTTGCAGTGGGTAACCCTATTGTATAAAAAATTTACTATTGCTAATAACAGCTTGTGTAAGCATATGAAAAGGTAATCATGTGATACCTTGTTGGTTTTATATATGTTCAAAATAAATGGAGTAATGTACAAGTAAATATAAATCAATGAAAATATATTTCAGTATAAATAAATAATCAATAACCAATTAAATATGAAAGAATGCTCATAAAAGATTAAACAAATAGCTATCTTCCATATTATATTAACAATTATATATTTTATCAGAAGATATTTGACTTGAATGAATGTAATATAATGTATATAATCAAAAATGGAATGATCTGTGGATTGAAATTAAGCAATTACTAATAATTTTTTTAGTGAAATAGATGGTTTTTCACAACTTATATAGTAAAATATTTATATATCTTCAAAAGTGTGATTTCAGATTATACTTTAGATATAGATTGATAATTTTCCTATATATATTCAACATCAACACTTTTCTCATAAATATATGTATGTATTTTATGTAATAAATATATTTACAAAAGCTTTAGTTATTTTAACCTGAATTTATGAAGAGTTTTATTTCTATACATTATTAAAGTTATTAATTACTTTAAATCCAATTGCATTGAGCAAAAAATAAATGATGTAGTGTTACTGCAACAATAAATAAAGTGGATTTAAATCTGTAACTATTTGATAATTTTGTGCTACCATATTTATATTTTATTCCTTCACAACATTATAAGCAACATGTTTTACTAAATATACATTAGTCCATTTTTCTTTTATGTCATTATTATTAATTCTCTTTTTTCCTTTAATTTTTTTTATTTGCACACACACACACTCTATCTTAAAAATCTAAAATGTATTGTTGTAAAGCAATCACTTCAATTTATGGATATAAGTTTGTTCTAATATATGTTTAAATTATCTGCTTTCTTTATCAGTAATATTTTTTTTTTATTGATAATCCAAATAATAATATTTACTAGCCTTATGGTGTAATAATTAGTGTTCTATCTTGCATACTTATAATCTGGAATTCAAACTCAGTTTTTTAAAAAATGACAAAATTGTAAATTGATATAATCGTTATCATCATTAAAAAAAATAATTGTATATATATTAAATAAATAAAAAAATATATAATTTAACTTCTCTGTTAATTAATTCCATGAATAATATTACTTTATTTTTTTAATAATCAAATGTAAAATTTTAAAAAATCACCTAAATATGAAGATTTTTGTAAATTTGCTTTCAGTATTAAACACAAATTCAGAAAACTTTATACATATACTTTAACAAAATTACTTTAATAATATTGTTTTAAAAAATACAAAGCACTATACCTTGTCTTTGAGAATTTCTTTATCTTTAGTCAAACCAACCAATGCAATTAAAACTGTAAAAAGTTCTTCACTAATTACTTTACAGTCTTCTTTGCTAACTTTGAGAAGTATATCCACACAGGAGAGAAGTAAACTATGACTTGTTGACTAGAAAAAAATATATACACATCTATGAAAAAACAGTATTTTGATATAATATGTTAAACAGTACATAAAATAGTTTCAAAAATATAACTTTTTTTATATCTAGAATAAAAAACTTTTGTTAGTAATTTGTAATGTGTCTTTAATCTTTATAATTTTCATTGCCTTTATAGAAAAATACATGTTCACTTTTCAAATCAACTAGCTCTTCACTTTTTCTTCAAATTTCACAAAATCTGACAATGTTCCATTTTATTTTGGACAGGTTTTCTTCTAGTCCATTGCAGTCTTTTATTTAAAACTAACATAGAATAACTAAATAAATGTATAAATGGAAAGATCCAGGTAATAAAGAACAATATCAGATAGACTACATATTGATTAGGATATATATAAGAAAGCTTATTAAGGGTTCACATGCTGATATAAACTGATCATAATGTGGTTATGACTAAATTAAAGTGGTGTTTACTAAGAATAAAAAGAGGCAAAAGATATGTAAAGTGGGACTTAGATAAATTGAGAAAAATAGAAAAAGGAAGATTTGCTTTATTATATGAAAATATAATAAAGAAATTGAGAAATATATAAGTAATTCTGATAAGTGTTGGTATAGGATTAAAGAAGGAATATTAAAAACAGCAAAAAATGAAATATGAAGTATTAGGTTAAAGAAATCTAAACGACCTTGGATAACAAAAGATATATTAAAAAATAGAAGTACAGAGGGCATGAAAGAATTTCATTACTAAAGAAGCACAAAAAGTATATAAAAAAATCAATAATGAACTAAGAAGAAAAACAGATTTAGCAAAAAAAAAATAGGTTGTTTTACAATAGCATGTTGAAACCGCTGGAGGGCGGGCTTGGTTTGTAAACAAAGATAAATATAATGTTGCCGGGGCCAAGTTTCTTTTCTTTTTTTTTTTTTGGTTGGCTTTCGTTTTTTTGATTTTTTTTTGTTTATCACATTTATAAAAGTAATATCAAATCAAATTTTTTGTTTAAACACGACCAAAACAAAAAAAAAAACAAAAATAAACAAATGCATAAACAAAAAAATTACAAATAAATGAATTTACAAAAAAAAAGTACTTCATTTTTTTGGCTTTTGATTCTTTTTTTTTATTATTTATATTTTCAAAGGGGACGGGGTTTTTTTTTTTTACCGTCTATGTATTTTTTTGTTGTTTTTTTTTTTTTTTGGTTGTTGTTGTTTATCACATTTAAAATAAAAGTACGGCGGCTATCAAATCTATTTTGGCTACCCCAAACAACAAAAAAAAAAAAACCAAAACCAAAAAAAAAAAACGGATCGATTAAAACCAATGATTTTTAAAAAGTAGTTAACCAATTTTTTGTTTGTTTTGATTTAATTCTCATTAAACCCTTTTCTATTTTCAGTTCGGTATTGTACAACAAACAAAAAATCAGCCGATTCAACTACTTCTTCTTCTTTCTTTTTTTCGGTTTGTTTTGTTTTTATTTTAATAAA